>VDFB02000009.1:11540293-11673058 GCA_007258455.2 Sequoia sempervirens
TTTCAAGTTTAAGGGCTAGTTTGCTTAGAAATTATTTTAAAAATAACAAACATAATCCAATATTAATAAAAATTATATATTCGAAAACTAGACATCATGTTCTCTAATGGGTTTTAATTTTATAGATTGAATTACAAAAAAAGTCCATCAGCGATATTGCCAAAGTTGGACATTCTTCTTAAATCTTCCTTAGTTTTTTAGTTGCAGGTCAAAGGCTAATGCTCATATTGCCAAGCCTTTCTCGAGCCTAAAACCAAGGCTACATGTGGGTTGGGAATTCAATTTTTAAATAATGCATACACGTTAATAAAACACGTACACATTATTTAAATGAAACGTGTACGCATTTCATAATGCATGCGTGTTATCTATTTACCTGTTGGGTAAAGGTAATGTGTATGCATTATATAATGCATACGCAATCCTAAAATAGAATGTGTATGTGTTTTATAACACGTATGCGTTTCTTATATAGCCATTTTTTCCTGATTTGGAAAATATTGATAAAACACATTTTTCTTGCAACATTCCTTTTACAGTACAGTCCAAAAGTGCCATTTTCTGCATTTTTTATTGCAAATTTGTCTTGTGCAAGGCATATTCTATTCAAATTGTTCGAAGAGACAAGTGTGGGTTGAATTTTCTGAAGTGGAATCAAGTGCAAGAACATTTTACAAGAATATTTGGAAAAGAACTTTTGGATGTATCCATAATGTTTTTGTACTTCTAAGTTTATAGAAGAAAGAATCTTCATACTACATAGTTCTATTTGAATATTTGAAGGAGATGGAAATTTGAAAATAGGTTACTTGAATCATTTGTTTTGTCATCAAAGAGGGTTTGGTAACCAAGGGATCAAAGCAAAGACAAAGAAAAAAATGTAGAAAGTTAATGAAACCTAAAGAAATTCAAGCAAATAAAGAAATGAAGGCAAAAAGAAAAAGGGATAGAAGAGAAAGGATTCCTCAAATGAAAAATTTGGAAGCATCTAGTTCCAACAATGTTGAAGAGGAAGCCATGAATGATGAAATAAATATAGACGATGAAAATGTGGAGATGGTGAATATAGAAGAAAATGCAATTATGGAGACAAACCCAACTATGCCTTCAACTTCAACTTTGAATGATATGGAAATAGTACCTATGCAAACAACTTTGGGTATGTCTTCAAATCCACCTCCCAATCATATGGAAAATGCACCTATTCAAACAATCTATCCAGGTATGTTTTCAAACCCAAGTCTTGATAATATTGATATTGCTTGTTTAGATGAAGTTGGATACACCATTGATGATATCAATAATTCTAGGGTTGAAACAATGCAAAAACAAAAAAATGATGAAATTATATCTTATGAAAATTCAAATGAGAATGAAATCCCTCATATTGATGAAAATGAGAATGAAATACCTTTTACATTTGAAAATGAAAATGAAATCCCTTTTGTGAATGAAAATGAAACCCCTTGTATGGATAAAGGTGAAAATGTGTTTTTTACAATTGAAAAAGATGTGCTAGATAACCTTCATGGTAAAGTTTCTTGGAGGCAAATTAGAACTTATGGAAATAGAATATATAAAATGTTTTTTTATAGAAATAAATTAGGATTCCAATGTCAACTCATGGTGCAATTGATAGAATGTTCAAAATGAGAAAAGTGATGAAAAAATTAGGTATTTTTGTCAAACCAAAAAAGAAAGATGATTCAGTGGAACAAGTCATATCCAGTTTTGCTAATGCTATTGATTTTATAGGTAAGAAAATTCAATCTAAAGATAAGAATGTGTCTCATTGTACAATAACAACTACTCTAGTTGATAAAGAAACTTCAAATAAAAGAATG
This sequence comes from Sequoia sempervirens, assembly GCA_007258455.2. Lineage (NCBI taxonomy): Eukaryota > Viridiplantae > Streptophyta > Pinopsida > Cupressales > Cupressaceae > Sequoia > Sequoia sempervirens. The sequence continues at coordinate 11,542,138 of VDFB02000009.1, forward strand.
TTAAGTAATATTAGTAAATGTATAAAAGTAAATCCTAAAACTTTGATAAGAGTTGCTAAAAGAAGAGAAAGTATTGAAAAGGATCGAATTAATCAATGTTGGAGTTTTAGTGGTAGACTCCCAAGATCAGACATGAAATTAACTAATGAAATTAAATATTTAATCAATAAATTTTGGCATGATAATACAAGAGTATCACCTACCATTGGAGATGTCGTAAAATCAAGGGTGGGTCCCAAAATTCATGAACATCATCCAAAGCATCTCTTAGATATGACTAAAACTAAATTATATAAAAAAAAATTAAATGCTTCAATCTTACCATTGAATATTAACATAATTCAAAGATCATTCAAAAAGTGTAAACCTTGGTATGTTAGAATTAACAAGCAATGAATCCCTTTTTGTTGTAAGACTCATGTAAAATTTCATTATTATTATGATAATTTTCAAAATATACAATGCACTTTGCATGCTAACCAAATTGTGTAGGAAATTTGTGGTATTAATATGCCACCTAAAAGAACCAAAGGTTTTATAGCAGGTTTGTTTTGTGAACCCTCTAATAGAAACTTATTTTATTTAAAAGCATGTATTTCTGGAGAATGTGATAGATGTGGTAACTTTTCATTATTAGGAGAATGCATGCATGAAAGTAGTTTAAATGAATTTGGACAACAATTAGTGGATGTAAAAAACAATTTAAAATGTTGAGTATTCTTTAAAAAATGGCAAAACTAGAAAATGTTGTGAGCTAATTGTGGAAAAATTTAGTGTGGATGCATTTATTAAAGAATTTAAAGATAAGATTGTACCTAAATATGTTTAACACTCTCATTATTCCCATTGGCTTGATAATCAATTTCGTTTATGTAAAAATACATTCCCAATTGGAACTATATTATCAGTTGTTGATTTTTCTAAAAAATATACTCTTGCTCCACAAGAAAAAATTCAATCATAGTATTATAATTCAATGCAAGTAGCTATATTTTTTCATATTGTTTATAGACATGCAGATGATAGTAGAGAAGATAATAAAAAAAATTTGAGAGTACCATTTTTATGTAAGTGATAAAATCGCATTCATCTGAGTTTGCTCAATATTGTTTTGATATATTTTATAAAAATTTAAAAGAGAGAGGAATTCAAATGCTAGGACATCTCATATGGTCGGATAATAGCATGGGTCAATTCAAAAATGCTAGAATGTTTTATTGGTTATGTAGATTTCATAAGGAAAATAATATCTAGCACATATGGAGTTTTTTTTAAGCTAGTCATGGTAAGGAAGAACACGATGGAGCAGGTGCATGTGTGAAAAGAGCTCTTGCTAGAGAGCAACTAAAATTTGAGGATGCTATGAAATTTAGAGATGAACATGCAATTTTAGATTGGTACAATACCAGATTATCTACAAGAACAAGTGAGAGATCAAAAATTTGACACTTCTTTTGGTTAGTTGAAGAAAATGATATTTTTTCTTGACAAGATTGTAAAACAATTAATGGATTTGCAAAGTGGCATTCGTTTAAGATTTAAAATGGAAACACATGGACAATATGGACAAGGGATTTGGCATGCTTTTGTCAATTTTGTATTGCAAGTGATTGGGAGGTGTGTGAAAATATGAAATGGGTCGAACAATGGCAACAAAGAGACTTAACAGCTACATCAACACATGTTCAACATGGAATGGAAATTGAAGATAATCAAGTGTTCACATCAAATGATTATAATGATCGTGTTTCGGATCTTGTACAAGAAGGTACATTATTCATTGAGTTGAATTTTATATGTATCCATTTTTATATGTGAATTAAATATAAGTCACTCTTTATTGATTTTTTTATTTATTTTTGTAGGACATGTGTAGTTGTTGCACCTAAGGGGAATGAAGAGGAGACAAAGTATTGGTTGGCTAGATGTGTTGAGAGAAAAAATAAGTTGATACATCTTAGAGTGGATGATGACAACTTTGAGTATCCAACTAGTTCAATGGTTGTTGGCACCTAGCTTCAAAAATATTTGATAATGAAAGAATGGCTTTCCTACATTTTCAGAAGATTATGAAAGACATAGGAAGATTATACATTATTCACATTTGATTTTGGAAACCAATATAAAAATAGTTAGATATCAAGGGCCTCTATGGACACTTTCAAAGGATGATCATGAGACAATCATAGATGCACTACAAAAAAGAGAGGATACATATGGTACAATGGAGTAAATAAATATCGGTAAGTATATAGTTGTATATATATTTAACTGATATGTGTATTTATATTTAGTCATTTCCTAATTAAAGTTTTATATCATTTTTTGTTACAGGTCTCCAAAAACTAGATGCTTTACAAGAGAGGAGATGCACATATATTACAATGGAATTTTAATCTAGAGATAGGTGACTATATATAGTTTGAGATACATTTAATTGATAGTATAAATATAAAACTAAATTTAATTCATTTCCATTTTATAAAAAATTTATAATTGATTTCATATTCCCTTAAGCCATCCTCTTGTGTACCATTAATCCATCCTCTTGCATCCCCTTAAGTCTCTCTATTAATTCCCCTTAAGTGATTCTATTAGGACCCCTTAATCCATATCCTCGTATATCTACCCTTAATCCATCCTCTTGCATCTCCTTAAGTCACTCTCTCAAAACCCCTTAAGCCATCCTCTTAGGACCCCTTAATCCATATCCTCATTTATCTACCCTTAGTCTATCCACTTACATCCCCTTAAGTCACTCTCTCAACATCCCTTAGGTCATCCTCTTAGGACCCCTTAATCCATATCCTCATATATCTACCCTTAATCCATCCACTTGCATCCCCTTAAGTCACTCTCTCAACACCCCTTAAGTCATCCTCTTAGGACCCCTCAATCCATATCCTCATATATCTACCCTTAATCCATCCACTTGCATCCGCTTAAGTCACTCACTCAACACCCCTTAAGCCATCCACTAAGGACCCCTTAATCCATATCCCCGTATATCTACCCTTAATTCATTCACTTGCATCCCCTTAAGTCACTCTCTCAACACCACTTAAGCCATCCTTTTAGGACCCCTTAATCCATATCCATATATATCTATGGGTATGTGCAGGATCATCATGGAAAAAATAGGCCCTTAAGTGGCGAAAAATTCACAAAAATCAGAGTTAGACAACTTGACATAAAAATTTGAATAAGTTATCTATATTATTTCAAAAATATGTAAGAATAGAATCTGTAAAAAATTGAATGTAGTTTCTAAACTACTAGGTTTATTTTAAAAAATATAGCTATTTGGTGAAAATTTGAAATTTCAATGCAGTAGTACTTAAATTTTAGGGAAAAATAAGAAGTAGGTGTCTATTTGACCACACTAACCACAATAAAATGATAAAAAAAATTCATAATATTTAAAATATAAGCAGAGAACTCATGTCCCGATGTGATGCATATTTTTTTTGTAATTTTTTTCAAGTAAATAATTAATTATGATTTTTTTATTACAACTTTTTAAAAATATAAAAAATCGTATGTCTAACCACCTTAAATTTGTTAAAACTTCATGAAAATCATTTTTTTTAATCTTATAGTATGTGAAGCATAGAATGTGACGCATGTTTTGGATTCAAAAAATGTGATATCGTTTGAAAGCTATAGATGTTTTTCGATCAGCCTATCAATCGATTTTAGTCATAATTCAAATAGAAAATGAATAATAATTCTTTATTAAATTCAAATTAAAGAATAATTTATATTGGTGGAAAGCTGAGAATCTACTTAAAAAACCCTTTTTGTTTCATCAATTTTGGGTAAAATAAAAGTCGTCAACCACATACCCATCATATCGCCACTTTTTGGCCCACCATGATCCTGCACATATCCCTACTCTTAATCCATCCACTTGCATCCCCTTAAGTCACTCTCTCAACACCCCTTAATCTATCCTCTTAAGACCCCTTAATCCATATCCTTATATACCTACCCTTAATCCATCCACTTGCATCCCCTTAAGTCAGTCTCTCAACACCCCTTAAGCCATCCTCTTAGGAACCCTTAATCCATATCCTCGTATATCTACCCTTAATCCATCCACTTGCATCCCCTTAAGTCACACCCTCAACACCCCTAAATCCATCCTCTTAGGAACCCTTAATCCATATCCTCATATATCTACCCTTAATCCATCCACTTGCATCGAGTTAATTCACTCTCTCAACACCCCTTAAGCCATCCTCTTAGGAGCCCTTAATCCATACCTCATATATCTACCCTAATCCATCCACTTTCATCCCCTTAAGTCATTTTCTCAACACCCCTTAAGTCATCCTCTTATGACCCTATTGGCACTCTCGAATTTTGCAAATTTGAGATGCCCATTTCAAAAATTCTGCCTCTCCACTTTCAAAAGTGCACCTTGAGAAATCTGCCTAAATGACCTACTTTGAAGGGTCGTAATTTGAAGCCCGTTGATTTTTTGTGCAAAATCCCTTTGCATACTCACTCATGTGTTCTATGTGAATGTGCATGTCAATTTTCAGCTTCTCACGATGAGTTTTGTCAAGGTTTCAAAAAGTGAAGCTGGAGGGTTTTGTCACTGTTCAGTTGTTTGCAAACATTTAGTTCTGCAAAGTTGCCTCCCGTTTGAGCTTGCATTTTGCAACTGGTTGACCGTCATGTCAGAATGAATGTTATTCTACATTCTCCATACCAATATGATCCCACATGTCAATTTTTAGAGCTTCACAAGTTGATTTGCTATTTTTAGCAAATCAAAACTAAACGGAATTTCTTCAGTTTTTCACTTAAACCTTTTTGAGAGGTCAACTTCGATCATCAATATCTTTTGATCGGTGATGATTCGAGCAAATCCATCTTCCACACATGCTTACTGCATCCAAATGAACTATTGTGTCCAGTGGCAGCTCGCCAGGAGTTGATTTGCTATTTTTGCAAATTGGTGAGTGGGTCAGTTTTAATTGGTTTAGAAATACTCCAATTTCAGAAAGTTCAATTGAGCTACTTTGAGGATGAATACATTTCACCCCGTGGGTCCTATTGTCGAGTCATCTTTTGCATTGTATTCTCTGGACCAATGGCTATAGGCCTCCAAGTTTTTATATCTCCAAGAGGTCATTTACCCAGTTTTCAAAGCCAATTCTGAAGCCAACTTGGCCATTTTCACCATTTTCCAAATGTGCCTAAAAGTAAGTTTTAATGAAAACCCAATTTATTGTTTCGCTCCAAAAGCACTTAGAGGTTGCGTTTGACAATTCAAGGGTAAAGTTGTTTGAAAATGATTTTTTTTTTAGTCGGGCCACATGGGGCCCGACATGCTCCATCTTGTTATGAGCTTGCAAGTGTTGGATTGCATCATGTTTGAGCACATTATGGTTATGAAAGGGCATGAATTGCAAGACATTGCTTCATCATTGACCTCTCATATGACATTATCACAAATTCCTCCTACAGCTCAATGAAGGGTAATGTCTCATTTGTTTTCTCATGAAACAAAGTCATAACTATATTCAATCTTGCTAGACCATTTGAATTGAGACATAATACTGAAAATCAAACATTTTTACATGCTGCTATTGTTGAGATTCTCTGATTATGTGGATGCACCTGAAATGAAAAAAATTCATTGAAGGATTTATATAGGAGGAGTAACTTGGGAGTTGATGAAGATTGATAGTTGGCTTGAGATTAAATATTCAAGACTTCATAAAGGAAATAACTATTACATAAGCAAGCAGCTACTGTGGAGACTTTGCACACTCTTAATAGAAAAATTCCATATATAAAATGCATGACAATTATGAAAGGAAGAGTCATGCAAAATCAGTCAGAGCTACAAGAAACAATATAAAGTATGGAATTTGGATGATGATTAGCTCAAAACAATGAAACATTAAGAGTTCCACAAGGCAAATCATTTCACAAGCCAACATTGTGGCTTTGTAATATTTTACAGAGCATAAAGAATGAATAAGGGCTTGATGAAAGGCAGCCATGACGCTTCAATAGAGGATGGATTCAAAGTGATAGGAAGGCATATGAATTGTTTGGTAAAGTCCAAACGAATGAAGTCTCATGGAATGCCATTGCTAATAATAAATGAATGTATTGACATATTTTGAAATTTTTAAACAATTGCATTCCTCAAAGATTCCAAGGAAAAGGTGCCAATGTTTGCAAATGAATAGGCTGCAGCCAAGAAACAAACAATGCATGGAAAAGGGCATTTGCATCTATCAAAACAAAGGGTTCGATCCAACTGTGAAGAAGGCTATGCACCAGCATTAAAATATGGAACAATGTCAGCATAAAAACAAGGCACGGGAACCTATTTGAAAGCAATGAAAGGAGTTGAAGAAGCCATAGAAACTTTCAAGTAAAACAATGAATGAAAAGGATTTTATGAGCAAAACAAATGCCACATAGCCAGTGAGAAAATGTGAATATTGCAGGAAATGTTCATAATGGATTTGTTGAAAAGGCCCAAGTGCACATAGAGAAGGGAATGCACACCCATCAGAGACAGGGGGTGTGAGTGCCATCATCAAATGAAAAACACACCATTAAAGTTGAAGGGAGAGCCAAAATGAATACCACGCCTAGCATATGGGTATAGTGCAGATTAGTTGAAGATTCCTCAAAACCTTCAGGAAAATGTATTTAGAGAGGGGTGTGGCTACTAGTTTAGAGTGATGGAAGTGCCATATACACAAAATGAGAGTTGAAGAAGCTTTCAAACTAAGACTTGGCACATTCACCAAGGTATGGAAGATAACGGTGTAGAAATAAAATAAGAGTATGCATCCATTGAAGAACAGGAAGCACAAGTGGAGGAGGGCGCAATATGAAGTAAAGCCATGGAGCTAAACAAGACACAATGGATAATGCCTTTCTGTTTAGAATCTCTACACATTAAGATAGGGATTTGATATAAATGAAACCTCCACATAGAAGCTAAAGGGAATCGATGAATGCAATGGATGCCAGAAGAAATTGCAGCCATGAATGAAATAAAATTGCAGCAGGAATGAGCGAGAAACAAAGAATACACGCCAAGTGAATGTAATTTAGGGTGAGAAAGTGGAGAAATGTGTAAGGGAAAAGTGAGGGCATCTCATAGAAACTCCAAACAGTAGTGCCTTCGGTAACCTTCATTTGGATTAGGTTGCCTCAAAGACATGTACAACTATGTCCTAAAGCGGAAACAGACAATTTATTTCCTACATTGATCCTTCTGAGAGAAGCACATGTAAATTCAACAGTAAGCAATAATAGATTCTAGTAACATAATCAATACAGAAGAAAGATAAGATAGAAAACAAAACACAAAGATTTACGTGAGGAAAATCCTCTCGGATAAAAAACCCCACTCTCCAAAGATTGAGCCATTGTATTATTCAGCAACTAAAGGTTACAATACAATTCAGGCTCATAGCCCTTTCAGAGATTACATCTTTTTCATTTTGGATACAACTGGTAGCATCTGATCACTTCCTTTGCTTCGACCTCAAGGCCTCGACCTCAAGCCAACCTCTCGGCTCTCTCTCTATCGCTCTCACCTTCGGCTCTCATGCACTCTCTGCACTATGATACAGAATGTTCAATGCATACATATATGCATTCATTTTTCAACAGGCTCTCTGTGAATCGGTTCAAGATCACAACTTTCAAACAACAATCTCCAGCTCAACATCCTTATCATCATAGATGTTTCCATTTCCTCGTGTAGAGTTTTCCCTTCCACATAGAAACGGTTGAAACGGTCTCACAGCAAACGATTCATATTATGCTCTCTCTGATTGGTCCAAGTCGCACCACGTAGGACAGACTTCACTCGGTCAACAACGATCAACTTGTGTCACATGTCAGTGGGACACTATCCGTGTCTCCCCAATGCCACAAGACTTGACAAATGATATCGCCAAGAGTCATCCCTATCGGAAAGAGGTTACACCAAGTCCAAAGATCTATCGCTAAGACTTCGCTGTGTCGCCAAGACCTCATACCAATGATCATCACTTGTATCGCTATCACCAAGACCATCATTGTTTGATGAGACATCATACCAAAGCTCCAGAGTCACATCGACCTCAGCAATCCCATCGGCAAGACTATCACAGTTCGCCAAGACCTCATACCAAATTCTTCAAGTCATGCCGACGTGAGTATTCCATTAGATGAGACTATCATCTTTGAGTATTCCATTCGGTGAGACTATCGTCTTTTGCCAAGACATCACACCGAGCTCTTCATGTTATACCGAAGCATCCAACAGTCGGCGAGACTTATTGCTTTCGCCAGGAGAGTACACCGAACCTTTATGTTATACTGAACACCGAGCAGTCACCAAGAGTCATACCGACATCAGGTTTCCCATCAGCAAGACAATCGCTCTTCACCAGAACATCACACTAATGTTCACATTTCACCCTGAAGAATTCTGTCGGCCAGAGATTCCACATTCACTGAGACTTCATACAAAAGCCTTTATGTTTCTCCGATGACTCCATTCGCTAGGACTCTCACCGAAAACACCCGATCACATGTTGCTTTGTTAGCCAGATATACCGTTGTCGCCAAAAGGTTACACCGAGCCTCTTATGTTACACCAAAGTCACACAGCCATCGGCGAGACCAACACTTGTTGCCAAGACTTCACGCTAAAGTCTCCAGGTTACCCTGAGCCCACCTTTCTCCAAGATTCATGCCGAACACATCCCACACCGTCGATGAGACAAATTCCCATTGCCAAGACTTCATAGTGATGCCTCCGTGTTACCCCGAAGACTCCAAGTGAAAGCTTATCGGTGTGACTTCTCCCAGTCGCCAAGACTTCCTGCCAAACCCTTATGTTATCTTGAAGACTCCAAGTGGATACTCATCGGCAAGACTTCTCCATGTCGCTAGGACAACATACCGAGACACTTGAGTTACCCCAATGATCCAGTCGCCATGATTCTCCCCCACATATGCTAGGCACCTGATAACAAACCCTTCTGTCGGTAAGAGATCTCACTAAGTCTCCATGTCATAGTGATAGGTCCATTCGGTAAGATAGAAGTATTGTCTCAGTGACATGAGCAATACACAAGGTTAAACTGCCAGTTGGCTAGACAACAGGAATGTCACACCGACTTTTCTCTTCCAGAGGTTACAGCCTGTGAGATTGAGGCACAAGATTCCAACAATCTCCCACTTGACGAAGATCACACAGGCACCTCCAAAGCAACCAAGAACTAAGATCACACTAGCTCCACCAGTTCAAAACCTATCAACAAGGCAACCGATCATAGCCCTCCACGAAACCACATAGATCTCTACATGCTCTCATGCTCCATCAAGAATTCTGCTCCAACATCCAAGATGTTCACCATTCAAGAAACAATCCTGTCATCTTCCAACATGCCACCTGTGGAAGAAGGATACAAAGCTAAGATTGATAAGCACCATTCCAACAAACACAAGAAAAATATCCCAGTGATATCATCAACAAGATATTGCTACCACTTCACTGTGCTCAAAATGCTATACATAAGCAATATCAACTTCAAAGTTTCAAACAGAACACAACAGTGAAGTCATCTTCCAGAAACAAGATAAACAACACCAGTTAGAACAACAATCAGACTGACTGCTTCCATCCAACTGATAAACCCACAAGACTGAAAATAGCACCCATAGCTTGTGCTATACCATCCAATCTCACATACCTCAACAAGTATCAACATTAGTAAACTTATGTCAAATCAGAACCAACTCATCAACAACAAATACAAGCTCCAAGTTCCAACCAGTCTAAGATGACAAGACACATACAGAAACTCCCACTACCTGAGTAATCCAGATCTGAAAGATCAAAAAGCATCGCAAGTCTACCAATAACAACACATAGAAAATGTAGCCATGTAGTACCAAGGAAATATCCACAATGACATGCACAACCTGCAACAAACTGCTACAAGAAACATTTCTCTCACCACAAACCTTCACGGCCACAGAGAGAAACTCTACACATCATCTTCCTGTAGAACATCCTCCTACATACACTTCTAACAACCAGCTATTTCAAGAATGATCTTCTTCACATCCTAAAAGAAAATCCTTAACAACATCCATCCGGTCAATCACCAAGATCAAACTGACTTTAAAACCAACATGGATGTAAGCATCTCAAAGAAGATCAAGCCACTTCATTCCCCATTTTAGGAAATTAGCCCATACAACATCTCCTAGTAATTCTCATCAGTAAACAAGGAGATAAAAGAAAACTGTACAACTTCCACTATGAATCCTCCCGAACCATTTAGACAACAATTCAAGATCCATATCATGAAAGTGAACATAAAACACATCTGAAAGATATAAAGGAACAAATACATTTCAGATAAACTGCCAAGTAGACCAAGAGTGGGAAAGAGAATACTCCTTCAGGATATACAAGCCATCATGACTAATCCAAGAGCAATCTCCTCATTGGTCTCTATTGAACTCACGTTCAACCAAGGTGTAGGATTCTCGGACTTTCTGCTGAAAACTTCACCAAGAATAACAAGCAGCAACACTTCTCTCATAAGAGAAAGATAACCTCACTTTATTCTTCATGTATCCATGAGTACTAGCAACTGATCATCTCATGCTAAACTTCAACTGCATACTACACTATCGTGAAGTACCAAGCAAATAATCAAAGCACCCAATACACAAAGAATTACCAGACCACTGTCAAAGCTCCAATCATCTAAATCAAGAACTTATCATGACACCATGATCTACACATCCCCATAGGAGATTCCATGCTTCAAGTGACCTCACCATTGTCACAAGTACAATGCACAATGCCAAAACTCTAGTACTCAAACAAGAGTATACCATGACATACAACAAATAGACTCAAAAACAAACATCACCTGTCAAGCACCACCAACACTTTAACCAAAGACTCCAAGTGTCCTCCATGGTTCCAAGATGTTGCACATCTTCAAGTAATGTCCATGCAAACGCGAAAGAACCCTTCTGCAGCAACAGGATCTAAGAGCTCTCCCAAGAAACATCTGCAACACTAAAGAAGACCATTCACCACCACGTGATGAATCCACAGTCATTGCTAAAGCTCCCACTGAAATGTGACACCCGAGCTCTCCAAGCATCATGACCACCTACTTTAGGTTCCCATAACCGACTATTCAGGTACTCAACAATATCCATCCTCTCATCTTAAAGCAATCCCACCAATGCACAAGTGACCAACGACAAGGTTAGCTAACAAGTCTGCACCAGCAATGAATCAACCTCAGGGATAAAGACAGTCCACATCCAAGTTATCTCACTACAGCTAATGGGTAGCTAATCCACCAACCACATAATTTGAAGATCACAAACATCAAACATGCAAACCCGTCATCACATTGGAAACTGCAACACTGAGATATCAAAGAGAATAACCACGTAGACAACATGACTCAAACACCAGATCACACCAAATCTAATTTTCCAATCATGTCCACAATGAGCACCATAATCAAGGAACCCACAAGCACCACCACAAGAATGCTAAGTGACAAATCACGTACCAACACTCCCATGCAGAGAAGAAAAGTCACCTCCTCAAAACCATGCACCAGGCATGCATGCAGAACTGCAACTATCTCATCCAGTACTACCCCAAAAGCCAGGGTCTAGAAAATAGCTTAACAGCAACTCCACAAAACCACAAGTTTTTCTTAACCATGTAAAACCTGCAAAACCACAGAGCCATGCAAGTACAAATCATCCTTAAAAAAGGAAACAACAGTTCAGGAAATCCAGGCCCCTTACAGGCCAAATCTGAACCACCAACATGTACATGCATCCGAGAAAGAGAGAAAGGCTATTTCAGAAGCTTGCAAATCATCTTAACGATTAACTCCATAGCCTTCAAGCAATCAAGGTTAACAGGAAACAATGCCTCCCAACACTAGGAACCACCACCTATCATAAGCACTCTCTTCCATAGCTAAGAAACAACCTAGGCTTCTCCATATCACCCAGGATCCTGTCACACAAACACCCTAATATGAAAGCTTTACTGCTACACAGCCACGGAGTAAGAAAATCAACCTCATACTTATACTGCTACCAGCCAGGAGACATAGATCACAACATGGTCAACTCCCTATTCTATCTTGACCATCCTTCAAGCTGCATGTTGTCTTAGAATACCACAAGGCTTCCAATCATCAAAGGATCAATAAATCGGTCCATTCCTCCAAATCTCTTCCAGCCTAACAAAATAAGAAATCTTCATAGGAGAAATACCCAGAACCAACAACCAAAAGAGGGCTTTGATACCACTTGTAAGGGAAAAGGGAGGGCATCTCATAGAAACTCCAAACAGTAGTGCCTTCGGTAACTTTCATTTCGATTAGGTTGCCTCAAAGACATGTACAACTATGTCCTAAAGTGGAAACAGACACAGTTTATTTCCCACATTGATCCTTCCGAGAGAAGCACATGTAAATTCAACAGCAAACAATAACAGATTCTAGTAACAGAATCAATACAGAACAAAGATAAGATAGAAAACAGAACACAAAGATTTACGTGGGGAAAATCCTCTCAGATAAAAAACCCAACTCTCCAAAGATCGAGCCATTTTATTATTTAGAAACTGAAGGTTACAATACAATTCAGGCTCATAGCCTTTTCAGAGATTACATCTTGTTCATTCTGGATACAACTGGTAGCATCTAATCACTTCCTTTGTTTCGGCCTCAAGGCCTTGGCCTCAAGCCAGCCTCTCGGCCCTCTCTCTATCGCTCTCACCTTTGGCTCTCATGCACTCTCTGCACTATGATACAAAATGTTCAATGCATACATATATGCATTCATTTTTCAATAGGCTCTCTATGAATCGGTTCAAGATCGCAACTATCAAACAACAATCTCCAGCTTAGCATCCTTATCATCGTAGATGTTTCCATTTGCTCATGTAGAGTTTTCCCTTCCACACAGAAGCAGTTGTAATGGTCTCACAACAAATGGTTCACATTCTGCTCTCTTTGATTGGTCCAAGTCACACCACGTAGGACAGACTTCACTTGGTCAACAACGATTAACTTATGTCACATGTCGGTGAGACACTATCCGTGTCTCCCTGATGCCACAAGACTTGACAAACGATATCGCCAAGAGTCATCCCTATCGGCAAGAGGTTACACCGAGTCCAGAAAGCTATCACTAAGACTTCACCGTGTCACCAAGACCTCATGCTGATGATCACCACTTGTATCGCTATCGCCAAGACCTTCATTGTTCGATGAGACATCATACCAAAGCTCCAGAGTCACATCAACCTCAGCAATCCCATTGGCAAGACTATCGCAGTTCACCAATACCTCATACCGAAGTCTTCAAGTCATGCGGACGTGAGTATTCCATTCGGTGAGACTATCGTCTTTCTCTAAGACATCACACTGAGCTCTTCATGTTATACCAAAGCATCCAATAGTCAGTGAGACTTATCGCTTTTGCCAGGAGATTATACTGAGCCTTTATGTTATATCGAACACCGAACAGTCACCAAGAGTCATACCGACATCAGGTTTCCCATAGGCAAGACAATCGCTCTTCGCTAGGACATCACACCGATGTTCACATTTCACCCCGAAAACTTATGTCGGCCAGACATTCCACATTCACTGAGACTTCATACCGAAGCCTTTTTTTTCTTAGATGACTCCATTCGCTAGGAGTCTCACCGAAAACACCCGATCACATGTTGCTTTGTCAGCCAGACATACCGTTGTCGCCAAGAGGTTACACCGAGCCTCTTATGTTACACCAAAGTCACACAGCCATCAGCAAGACCAACACTTGTCGCCAAGACTTCACGCCGAAGTCTCTAGGTTACCCCGAGCCCACCTTTCGCCAGGAGTCATGCCGAACACATCCCACACCATCGGTGAGACAAATGCCCATCGCTAAGACTTCATAGCGATGCCCCATGTTACCCCGAAGACTCCAAGTGAAAGCTTATCGGTGTGACTTCTCTCGGTCGCCAAGACTTCCTGTCAAACCCTTATGTTATCTCAAAGACTCCAAGTGGATACTCATCAAAAAGACTTCTCCATGTCACTAGGACAACATACCGAGACACTTGAGTTACCCCAATGATCTAGTCGCCATGAGTCTCCCCGACATATGCTAGGCACCCGATAACAAACCCTTTTGTCGGCGAGACATTCCATATCGGTAAGAGATCTCACTGAGTCTCCATGTCATAGCGATAGGTCCATTCGGCAAGACAAAAGTATTGTCTTAGTGACATGAGCAATACACAAGATTAAACTGCCAGTCGACCAGATAACAGGAATGTCACACTGACCTTGCTCTTCCAAAGGTTACAGCCTATGAGATTGAGGCACATGATTCCAACAAAAGGAAACACAATAGATCAACATAGGAGAATAGAAGCGAAAAACCAGCTAGATCCCAGTCATCGCCCGCTATATCGCAATAGAAACATGCTCACCGGTTAAACTCCATGAAATGGCAGGATGGCACCACATGGCGGATGTGGGGCCCGACTGGAGTCTTTGAGCGGGTGGAATTTTAAATGTTTGAAGATGAAATTTTATTAAATGACCTTTGAAAATGTGAATGGCATGCTTATGCATGGAGAATGAGTGGTGGGCCCTTCTACATGTTTAAGGGTAGAATATTAATTCAAAACATGCCCGATAAAGTGGACAGGTATATTATTCATTTTCTTGATTATTTCTAAATCCTTTGCATTTAAAATAAAAGCAGGCTCTCAAATAGATGTTGGGGAGTGTTGTTTTAAAAAATATATTTTGCCCGATAAGGAGATGTGTTTTTATGAAAGAAGGAAAAGTATCTTGATATATAATAAAGTATGGGAAAAACACTTAAAGTAAAAGTTTTCAGATGGGGTAAATGTTTTGTTTTCCCAAGTGAAAAGTGAAGGGCAAGGTGAGTTTATTTTAAACTCCAAAATATGGCTTGGTGGAAAGTAAGATTCTTCAACTATGAAGTTGAATTTTTCATTTGTTGGGTTAAATATCTAAGTGCCTTTGTTATGTAAAGTGCAAGTGAAAAGTGCATGTGGAAATATTCACTTTATAATCAAGGGATTACTAAGGTGTTGCGGTGCAAAAGCAAGATTATTATTTGCTAGAAATGGTAAAATAAAAAGTGTAGCTATAGAAAAATAAAATACAGTAGAACAAAGATAATGTGAATATGTTTCACAGGCAAGCAGGGAAATTTTTTCTTTTAGCTGGGTGAATTGTGAAATTCATCACATGGGAGAATTTTCTATTTTAAGACAACTTGGGAAAAGGAAAATGATGAAGCAAATTCAGTTACAGAGAGAGGAGAAAGTCTTTGAGAACTTGTTGATCAACAGTGAATTGAGATTCTAGATGGCATCTCCATATCAGCTTTAGGGCTTCTTTTGAATCTTCTCTTCTTCTATTTTCTTTTTTTCTCTTCTCATTGTTCAGGTTCTGGGGTTTTTGTATGAGGCTGAGGTAGATAGAGAAATGTCAAGTTCTGAGTCATAATATTGAGTCTGTAAGCTGTAATTTCTAATTTTCTGAGCAAATACAACTAGTTTATGCAAATAAATCATGAAAGTGTGTGCACATTCATGAATATCTTCAAATTGTCTCCATACTTGTACAATTTTCATCATATTAATTCAATAATACAAAGTATCTTTGAGTTTGTCATCTCAAATTTCATGAGATTGTGTTATTTCTTATGGGTCTATTTCAAGGAAATGGTTAAATGCTTCAAGCAGATAACAGTGATTTCAAGTGTGCAGGTTGGATTTGGTAAGGAGAGTTTGATTGATAACAGGAGTGGGATTGTTGGTGAAAGACACTAACAATTGATGCAAGGCATTAACAATTTAAATCCATGGGTTGAATGTCATTTGCTGATGAATTATTTTTATATGTTTGACTCCATGGCCCAAAATTAGGCACTGATTTATCTTGCAGTTTAGTGCATCTCAGAAACAATCTTCAAAATTAAAAATCATTTTAAATCACTATGTGTTATAGTGTTGTGGTTATCTCATGCTCCAAATAGTTGATATTACTGATGAACAACCAATTCTATTCGGTATTATCCTATTATGTCGAGCTATTAAATGAGATTATCTATTGTTGTTAAGGGATCACCCTCTCGGGTCTTGCAGAGCCCAAAGTGTAGGAGGTCTTTGAAATTCACATCAGTTGGTCCAGGTCCTTCGAGCTACCCTTGATTGGAATTGGCAATTCCATAGGTAGATTAGAAGACCAACCTAGTTACAATAAAAAAAAAAACCAACAAACCCCTTAATTCATATCCTTGTATATTTCATCCCTTTAAGTCTCTCTAGGATTCATGAGATACTTAGAATAACAAATCTATATGGCTTAATGGTTTATGGTTCATCTCCTAGTCTTTAGGTCATATGGTTTAGGGTTTAGGGTTTCTAGGGTGCATGAGATGCTTAGAATAACAAATATATATGGGTTTTAAGGGTTTAGGGTTCATGAGATGCTTAGAATAAAAAAATCTATATGGGTTAATTGTTTAGGGTTCATATCCTAGTCTTTAGGCCATATGGTTTAGGGTTTAGGGTTTCTAGGGTTCATGAGATGCTTAGAATAACAAATCTATATGGTTTTTAAGGGTTTAGGGTTCATGATATGCTTAGAATAAAAAATCTATATGGTTTAATCATTTAGGGTTCATCTCCTAGTCTTTAGGTCATATGGTTTAGGGTTTAGGGTTTCTAGGGTTCATGAGATGCTAAGAATAAAAAATCTATATTGGTTTTAAGGGTTTAGGGTTCATGAGATGCTTATTATAACAAATCTATATGGGTTAATGGTTTAGAGTTCATCTCCTAGTCTTTAGGTCATATGGTTTATGGTTTAGGGTTTCTAGGGTTCATGAGATGCTTAGAATAACAAATCTATATGGGTTTTAAGGGTTTGGGGTTCATGAGATGCTTAGAATAACAAATCTATATGGGTCAATGGTTTAGGCTTCATCTCCTAGTCTTTAGGTCATATGGTTTAGGGTTTAGGGTTTCTAGGGTTCATGAGATGCTTAGAATAACAAATCTATATGGGTTAATGGTTTAGGGTTCATCTCCTAGTATTTAGGTCATATGGTTTAGGGTTTAGGGTTTCTATGGTTCATGAGATGCTTAGAATAACAAATCTATATGGGTTTTAAGGGTTTAGGGTTCATCTCCTAGGATTTAGGCCCTATGGTTTAGGGTTTATGGTTTTAAGTCATTCTCTCAACTCCCCTTAATCCACCCTCTTACATCCCTTTAATTCATTCTATCAACTCCCCTTAATAAACCCTCTTACATCCCTTTAAGTCATTCTATCAACTCCCCTTAATCCATCCTCTTGCATCCCTTCAAGTCATTCTATCAACTCCCCTTAATCCTCCCTCTTACATCCCTTCAAGTCATTCTATAAACTCCCCTTAATACACCCTCTTGCATCCCCTTAAGCCATCCTCTTAAAGGACTCTTAATTCATATCCTCTTATATCCCCTTAATCCACAATCTTGCATCCCTTAAGTCACTCTCATAATTCCCCTTAACCCATCCTCTTAGGACCCGTTAAGCCATATCCTAAGGTTCATGACATGCATCCCCTTAATCCACCCTCTTACAACCCTTTAAGTCATTATATCAACTCCCCTTAATCAACCCTCTTACATCTCTTCAAGTCATTCTATCAACTCCCCTTAATCCTCCCTCTTGCAACCCCTTACACTATCCTCTTAAAGGACCCTTAAGTCATATCCTCTTACATACCCTTAATCCATAATCATGCATCCCTTAAGTCACTCTCATAATTCCCCTTAAGCCATCCTCTTAGGACACGTGAAGCCATATCCTAGGGTTCATGACATGCACCCCCTTAATCCACCCTCTTACATCCCTTTAAGTCATTCTATCAACTCCCCTTAATCCATCCTCTTGCATCCCCTTAAGCCATCGTCTTAAATCCCCTTAAGGAATTCTCTTAGGACCCCCCTTAAGCTATATCCTCTTAGGTCCCATTAGTCCATCCTATGGAAAACATCATTTGAATTTGTACGGAATTTATAAGATCCAATTTTCTAACTTTTACTATATATTGTTGTTTTCTTGCATGAATTATTTACTTAAATGACTCATAAAAAGTATAGTTACTTTACTTACATTAATTATTTTTGTAGGTTCTCATCAAATCAATCTACCATGTGATTGTCCTTGTAAAATTATTTTATCAAGAGACTATGTAAATATCATTTTGTGGTCTTGACCTAAAAGTTGATAAGCTTTAATTGTATCTACATGCACATATATGTTTCATCATGTTATATAGTTGTATTAAACATCAATATACATTATATATATGTTTCTTCAATGTATGAACTTCAATGAACTTATTAGTCACTTTTTAAATATCTTGTTACAATTTTATAGATTATACATTTCATGTCTTGTATTTACCACATTTTATATAATTGTTCAATTATATAGATTATACATTTTGTGCATACAAGGAGATAGATTTTTGTTTATTGATTCAAATATTTGCGAGAATTGGAAAATAATTAATCATCAATCATCAAAATGAACATAACATGATCATAATTGACTGCATATATAATCATCATATTAAAGTCAACTGATATAAATAAACAAAAACATGATAATATTAATCGATATAATGTGTGTGTTCAATGGTCCATGAAATAACATGTTCAAAAAGTATATGTCAAGTCCAACACATATATTTAAATAAAACTAGAGATCTATGGTCCATAAAATTTAAAACCATCTAACTATCTAGTTGATCGGTCATATCAAGTCTCCTCTTTGTTCCATGTCAACTAGATGTACCTAAATCATGTTGTAAAAGAGTACAAGAAATTTGAAATTAGATTTAAAGTTATTTAGAAATTTTGATATAATTAAACATATTTAAACTTGAAAATATAAACTTTTAGATAAAAATAAATTTAATTAAATATCTAGTAAATACAATAAAAATGATTTTTAGTATGCATAAATTACCATATGATCATGTGAATGTACTAGCACATTTTGTTCAACGGGTAGCATAATTGTCAGTTGAGAAGATCCAAATGCTTGATCTACTATATCCTACATATTCATATAAAGCAAACAATATGTTAAAACCTCGACTATATATATTTAAAAGGTCTGTAAAAATTATATAGGAGATTTAGTAAAGTTTACAACCTCGAATGATATGACCTCATGATCATGCACTTGAGATTTCCCATGCATAAATGTTGATGATGTCTCAGGTGTGCCTACCATGGGTATCTCATTAAATCCCTGCATATAGATGTACAACAATTTGTATAGATCAAATTCACACATGTGTATGTAAATGAACAAATTAAATTCGATCTATGATGTGTATTTAATTTAAACTTAAAAAACTTTTGAAAGCACACACATGAGCTGATGATGTCTCAGGAGCGCTCAACACAACTTGTGGTTGATCAGTACTAGGTATCGTATGACCTCCCTACATCTAGATATAATATATCATTTCACACATGTGTACAAATTCAAATTAAATTAGATATATCTACACAAATTCTTTAATATATATTGGTTCAAGTACGTGACCAAAAGGTGAGCCCATCTCTATAGCACTTGACATATAGACACAATCATATTGAGTTTTAGGCATCATTTGATCATGCATCTACACCAAACACTTCTTGAATTAATATTATATTATATATAATTTGACGTTAAATTATTTACAATCATTTTTCACATTTCAAACAAATTAAATTTAAGTTCAAAAGATGAACATACATGTGTAGGATGATCCTCAGAATATAGTAAATTCATATATGACTCTATCCCAAATGGATGTGGGCCACCTGAAGTGGATGCCTGAGTATTCCCATAGCCCAAGCCTCCATGTTCTCTATTGGACACTTCAGCCATCGTGTGTGTAGTTTGATGAGTGAGATGTCCTAAAAGCAAACTCGATGCTCCTAATGTCAATAACATGGTCTGCTACTGAAATGAAACAGGAACACCAAGAGAAAGAGGAGGAACAATAGGAGCAATCAGAGCATGTCGTTGAGGATCGACACATTCTCCTAGTCTATATTGGGGCATGCCACACACAACTCCTTGAAATGACCTCATGTCAAAATAGTTGAGTTTTAAACCCAACTCAAACTCGGCCCATAATTTCTCAAAAAGTATTGGGACACCTTAGAATTGTCATGTGGTGGATTATCAAACACCATCCACCATCTATCCCAAAAATGTGCAGCTATCTACGGGTGCCTACACCATAAAATTGAAATTCATTTTTTGGTGGGTGGAATTGGTTGGTTTGTTTGGGGGTTAAGAAAATGTTGGCACATGGCTTGTTTTGTAATTTTAAGGTCATTAATTTCTTCATATGACAATCCATCTACATAAAATTGTCTCATCTCTTCTCTCCATTGATGGAACCTATCTAGGTCTGCATCAATAGATCAAACATAATTGAAAATAGTTTGCATCGTAGATGTAAACCATGCGAGATGGGGGGGATTCTCGGCTCATTTTTTATCAGATCTATATTTCCCTGAATCACAATAAGGTTTTTTCTAATGCTCTCTCTTAACTGAGCCTGATCTACTACAGGGGTGGGGGGTTAGGAGGTGGAGAGTGTGGAGGTGTGGGGTTTTGTTGTGGTGGAAAATCTAGATGTATGGGATATGTAGGAATTTGTTCATCAGGAATAAAATAATCTATGTTAAATTTTGGATCCATGTGAACAATGAAATGGCAACTGCATGTTAAAGAATTAAAAAATATATATCAACAAACTAATTAAATAATGCACACAATTTGAAAGTTATTAAAAAATCACATTGAACGTGCACAAATTCAAAATACATTTCATTTGAAGACCATTTGATTTATAACATTAAAAATTCCATAGCATGTGCACATTAAATTGAGTCCAGTGTGTGGTTGTTAATATGAAGGGTTTGTTGTTACTACCAACTCTTAGAATGCAACTAAAAATGGAGATAATTGTCACATCAAGGTCATAAACTTTTAATAAAATCCTACCTACATGTTACTTAAAACTAATTAGTGAACACATTTTCATAACCCTTCCAAGAAGAATCATCAAGTATATATAAAATATAAATCCACTATATAATTTAGATCAATATGTATACTATAATTAAGATACCCAAAATATCTAAGGATGCACTAAATTACATTTTGTGTACATGAAAAGGGAACTCATATGTTGAGTCAAGTATTTAGTGCTTCAACATCAAAACTTTGTAGAGGATGACATATTTGTCATAATTCATCTAGGTATTTTATGTTAAACCTTTAATAAATGGGATGGTTCAATTATAAATAGTTTTGAGTTAGATTTATATGTGGTACATAGGATACGTCTCAGTGAAAATAGGGAGGTAAGTTCTAATTATAACTCTAAAGGGTAGAAATTAAATTAGGGGGTTCTATTAGAACGCTCTGAATGCATGCACTATGCCATTGGTTTATTAAGTGTATCCCCTAAAAGAAGGCCCCATAAACTTATTTTTAGCTAGATATCACTTGATACTTAAACTATAGCCAAATTTGATGACATATGTGTTAATTGATTTATTTAAAATAAATAAAACCACATGGATTAAGGTAAAGACTTAAGATTTAAATTTAAATAAATCACTAGATCAACATTTAAACTAGGTGTTGGATATTTAAATGTATCAAGAATTGAGAGCTCACAAAAGGCTATGATATCAACAATGAGGATTCTTTAAATTATTATTGGAAAATTTTAAAAATAATATTAGTAAATAGAGACTATGAATATGAGGTGAGGAACCATTTAATTTCTATAGGTAAAGGACTAAATAATGAATTTAAATAAGAAACATGTAGATATATAACTTTGATTTCTCAAATTGGGTGTTAATAGGAGGTTAGGGGTTGTTTAGAGTGTCTTCTATTACATATATAAAGGTGGAAAAAGAGAAGGAAAAGTCCCCACTAATTTAGGTTATGAAGAACTCAAGAATTAGTGTCAAAATGGGTTAATGATGAAAACCATGTAGTTTAATTCAAGTAAAAATTATACTAGATTCTATTTATATTAGGATTATTGTTAGACAAGGGTGCTCAATAGAGCTCATAAATATCAAGCCTATCATTAATTAACTAATTCATCAATAAGTAATTTATTCTTCTAAGTTTTTATGAGTCTAGAGCTTTATCTTTCTAGGCGAGGGGAATTTTACTCATAGGTGTGGTTGTTTCCCAACAAGAGTATATCTATATAGCTAAGGTATATCGATTGTGAATACATGTATTTATCAAGTATGACATAGAATTTAATTAAATCTGAGGACATAAATTCATTTATCTAATTTTTCAAATTTCATGATAAGAGACACAAGTTCTCTATAGTGGGACAAAGTAGTTAAGAAGAAATTATAAGTTTAACACTAACATTAATTTATAATCTCATTCATTGTTTTCAAAGCATACTAAAGATAAGAATGAAAAATTAATAGAAGACATTCAAAGGGACATATAGATATATGCTATTGGTAATTGCAATGTACAAAATAAACAAAGATGAGCTTGATCTCTATTCACATATTGAAAATGGATTCTTTAAGTACAAAGACTTCACTAAATTTTTTAGTTGTACAATGAAATCATATTTATACATGTGAATTGGTGTGCATAATTTACCATGCAAAAATGGAAGAAATTAGCTCTTTACTATATAATTCTTTAGATATTTGATGACATGAAAACATATATCTATGTCAAATAAAAAATGTAAGAAACCTCCAAGGAGGGATACTTCTAAAATTATGTGAAGTGAAAGTTAAGAACCAATGACAAGGAGGACACAAAATAAAGCAAGGAAGGAGGGAAATTTCCAAATTGAAATTACTCAATGAGCAAGAGAAACATGACCAATCCTAATGAGATTGAAACTTGTAACCATACTAAAAAATGAGAATGTTTAAACTATAGTTGATTATGGCAATGGTGTGACATAGCAACATGATGAATCCTAATTAGATCAACCTCATAAATTTATGCTATGATTTGTTGAACTAGTTAAGAAACATCTCCTCATTTCTCAACACAAATGGTTACATTGAAATTATTGATTGTACAAGTTCAAGTTGCACCATCTAAAAGGTAAAAATATTAGGGTTTTAGGGTAAATAGGGTTTTATGAATTTTTTGTTACAAATTTTCAAAAATATAAAAACTCGTATGTCTGACCACCTTAACTTGGTCAAAACTTCATGAAAATCAATTTTTCTTTTTTTAATCCTATAGTATGTGAAGCATAGAATGTGATGCATGTTTTGGATTCCAAAAATGTGATACCGTTTGAAAGCTATAGATATTTTTCAATCAGCCTATCAATCAAGACTTTAGTCATAATTCAAATAGAAAATGAATAATAATTATTAATTAAATTCAAAGTAAAGCATAATTTATATTGGTGGAAAGCTGAGAATCCCCTTTAAAAACCCTTTTCATTTCATCAATTTTGGGTAAAAAAAAAGCCGTCAGCCACATACCCTACAAATGCCCATCATATTGCCACTTTTTGGCCCATCATGATCCTGCACATACCCTTAACATCCTTTGTTTCATTGATGTTTTTGGTTTTTTAAATGAAATTTAGAAACTATAAAATATTGAACCAAAAAAAACTAAAAAAATAAAAATTAAATAACAATTACAAAACAAAAATGCAAGATATAAAGGGAAAAAATGGCACAATTCAACCAACTTGGAGGTCGCGACGGTCAGTTGTGTCGACGGGAGGAGGTAGTAGTGAAAATTTGCTTCAATTAGGCCCTTCGAAATGTGTACGTGATCTTGCTTCTCCTTCTCTGGCGTAGCTCAAAATTATAGTTAAAATGAAAACATAGTCGCTTATTTAAAAAAATAAATAGCTTTAAGAAACACATATTCATTTCAAAACATGAACACGTTTTAGGTTTGCATACCCGAATCTGAACGCATACGCATTCGGATTTAGGTTCAGGTACCCAATCCATAATACTTAAAAACACATACGTGTTTCGTGCAATTTTTTTTATTTTGACCGAAACTTCCCCTCTTCATGGACCCAACTTCTTACACTTACCCTTTTCTTCCTCTTTCTTCTTCCATATCTTATTCATCTCTTACTCCATTTCTTCTTTATCGACCTTATTTATCAGATCATTCTTCTCTATCAAAGCGAACTTCTTTCCTTCCTTTCTTCTACAAACTTTTGAAACATGTCCTGGTTTATTACAGTTATAGCAGATGACATTTTTTTGATAACTCTGATCTCCATTTCCTCTCGATCTACATTGATTCGCTCTATGTCCAATTTTTTTATATGTGTAACAATAGCCATTAAAGAATTGATTCATTTTTCCTTCATTAAATTTGTTCCTTATTACCCAACTACCATTCTCAACTGAGATCTACATTCAATAGCCTTATGTCCAACCTTCTTACATTCAAAGCAGTGTCTGGTGAAGGAACTAGAAAACTGATTATTCCTGATTTTACATTCTATTTCTTTGTGACCATATTTATTATAGAAGAAATAGATACCATTAAAAGAGGGATACCTTTGTGCATTAGGCTATCTCATAGGTGGTTTCCTTGAATTTCTCATCTACTTTCCTTTGTCCTGAATTCTATGATTGTCCTTAGAACTTTCACCTGCATCATTTCCAAAACCAGCTTTGTCTTTATTTGATTTTTGTCCAACAATCAATTCTCCAAGCTTATCAGAACTTGATTTGAAATTATTTTCACATAGATTTTATTTTTCCAATTCAATCCTCAAGTTTACCACCTCTTGTTCAAGTTTAGAGAATTTATCAAATTTTTTTTGCACCATTATATTTAGACATTCTTCAATTCTCTTCTTTTCTTCTACTATTACTTTTAATCCAATTATCTCTTGTCTCAACTGCTCACTCACTTCTCTATTCCTTTATTTGAATTTCTTTAATTGTTATTTCAGCTTCTAGAAACATTCATTTGCTTCATCTAGATACTCCTTCAGATCTATGTTCTCAGTTTCAACTTTGTCAAGATCCCTAAGTGCAATCTGAAGTTCTTCTTTATCATCCATCTGA
The DNA here is from genome assembly GCA_007258455.2 of Sequoia sempervirens. Lineage (NCBI taxonomy): Eukaryota > Viridiplantae > Streptophyta > Pinopsida > Cupressales > Cupressaceae > Sequoia > Sequoia sempervirens. The sequence continues at coordinate 11,567,372 of VDFB02000009.1, forward strand.
TCAACCATCAAGATCCTCCTTAAGCGGTTAAGCTCTACAAAAAGGAACCAAAGCTCTGATACCAATTGTTAAAAATATGTAGGACAATTGAGAGGGGGGGTGAATCAGTTGTCACAAAATTCAAACTCAAAAAATTCAACACATATCCATTCTATAATCATATTATCTGTCATTAAGGATGAGTATTGAACCAAATATAATAGAAATTAATTCAACACAACAAACACCAAATTTTACATGGAAAACCCAAGAAGGGAAAAACCATGGTGAGGATCAACTTAGAGTATAACTTAGTAGTTTTAAACTGAAAATAAAAGGCTCATTGCCAAGGGCTCACTGTCTGAGTGGGTATGTGCAGGATCATCATGGAAAAAATAGGCCCTTAAGTGGCAAAAAATTCAGAAAAATTAGAGTTAGGCAACTTGACATAAAAAATTGAATATGTTATCTATATTATTTAAAAAATATGTAAGAATAGAATTTGTAGCAAATTAAATGTAGTTTCTAAGCTACTAGGTTTATTTTTTTTAAAACAAAATCTATTTGGTGAAAATTTGAAATTTTTACTGAGAGTACTTAAATTTCTGGAAAAAAGAAGTAGGTGTCCTCCGACCACCCTAACCACAATAAAATGATAATATTTTTTATAAGATTTTAGATATAAGTAGAGGACCCATGTCCCGATGTGATGCATATTTTTTGTAATTTTTTCCAATTAAATAATTAATTATGATTTTTATTACAAATTTTAAAAATATAAAAACTTGTGACGCCTAACCACCTTAACTTGGTCAAACTTCATGAAATTCAACTTTTTTTTTAATCCATATAGTATGAAGCATAGAATGTGACACATGTTTCAGATTCAAAAAATGTGATACCATTTGAAAGCTATAGATGTCTTTCAATCACCTATCAATTAAGACTTTAGTCATAATTCAAATAGAAAATGAATAATAATTATTTATTAAATTAAAAGTAAAGCATAATTTATATTGGTGGAAAGATGAGAATATCCTTTAAAACCCTTTTCGCTTCATTAATTTTGGGTAAAAAAAAAGTCGTCAACCACATACTCTACAAATACCCATCATATTGCCACTTTTTGGCCCATCATGATCCTGCACATACCCAAGTACAAAAGCTCATTTCTTACAAGAGAGGTTCACTACCTACAAAAAGATTGAAAAAACAAAATCGGGCTTTGTAGCCAAAATGAACTGAAAATAGTGCACCTAACAAGTGTTGATGCAGTTTTGGTGATGCTCAATAGATTGATTCAACACACTTCATCCTTTTCACTCACTACCAAATATTTTATTAACTTCGCATATGTATACTTCTATTTTTTTTTCTCTTTCTCACTTCTTCACTCTAAAACTATCCAACATATTCATTTATATACCTGATCTTTCTTGCAAGCATCAATTAGATCAGCCTAATTAGATGTATTTCATATCTACCAAAGTTACCAACCGTCAGCTTCAATCATTCAAAAAATATTTCAAGAAGATAATTCAAACTTCTGGCACCATGCTTCATTATTTCAACAAGAACCTAAAATAGGTTGCACATATATCCACATAGCAAAAATTTATTCACCACATCATAACTACCCCAAGAAGTCGGCTAGGAATAGACCTCAATGCAAAAAACAAAAAAACATTATGTACAAGCACTGGATACGTGAGATCTTGAGAGTACATGCTCCTAATGCCTACAAACAATTCCCCAAAACCACAAGCACCAACTAACTGCTTGAAAATGCAGACAAGAATACCGAAGAGAGTAGCTTGAATACCAGTTTAATTACCGAACCAAAATACCGGATCAAGCACTTCCTTACTATTGCAGTCACAACATGGTGACATCGATGACAACAAAAAGCTGTAGAGATAGTCAATATTCTTCATTTTTCCAACACCTTTTCCATCCATAATCACCCTCAAATAAGAGAATATGCATTAGTAGATAATAATGAGGGAAATGCAAAGGGAGAATCTCCTTCTTTAAATTAAGGAAATCTCAATGCATTTGTTTAGCAACATAGTTGGCATAATCAAAACCAGTGTTCTGATTATGACTCTATATATTCATCACCATTACCAATAAGTCAAGGGCTATCCTTACCTCAAAATTTTGGGCCAACACTTGATTTAGGTAGTAGTAAGTGTTCTTGAAATAATTCACGAACTCCTCACATTCAAAAGGCTTGACATCCTTAGGGAGAAATCTCTCCTTGCTCTTTCTATTTCAAACAAGTAGTTTATTTTTGTATGCAAATTTGTTGTTCTCATATTCAACATATAGCTCTGGACACTTAAATTTCACAGTGTAATATACGTTTAACCCAAATATCTCCACAATCTTGTCCTTTGTCACTTCAAGGATCACATCACCATTTTCACTCCTAATTTTTTTGTCAATGGGATGATAGTGTTTGGCTAGTTCCATCATCAAGTCCACCTCTACAAACACATTCGGCACCACCAGCTTTCCAACTCCATAAGTAGCACGTAGGCCTACTAGAATATTGCATGTTAAAAGCATACCAAAATAGTTGCCACCCACTCTGAGGCTGGGCCAACTCACCAATTTCACTAGCACCACCAATTAACTTGGTGGTCACGACAAATTTTAGACCCATAGGTATCTTGACAATTCGTGACCCTCCTTCCTTTATATCTCCAATGACCTCTTGCATAATAAATCTTTCCTTTTCCTTTTTTACACTTCTAGACCTAGTATATGTTGTAGGAGTACTTGGTGTAGGGTTAGATACTGTAGGTGGTTCCTGCTTAACCTCAGATAAAATATCCTAAGTTTTAAGCCTTTTAACCCTTTTTTGTTTTAGCTTCCTCTCAGGTCTAATACTAGATTCACTAGGATTTGGTTCACTCATGTTTGCAATGTAGGAGAACTAGGGTTTACAATTTCTTGCAATCAAAAAGACCCTACCAAGTAGAAAAACTCAAAGGACTACTTATAGAACAAAATATTTCCCAATTTGACCCAATATTTATCACATAATTGAGGATATTACAAATAGAAAAGCACACTATCTGCCCAATTCCTTATCACCTTTCTAGAATAGTGTAATTTAGTATAGCAACTAGGAGGAGATATACAATTTTCTTACCTGGGTGAACGATCGACACATTTGCTACCGTAATAATTCATCGGAGTTTCCTGCATTAACTCCTTAGCTTCTAGTCTTCCTCTCTGCTTCCAAGCAACTCCAAATGCATGATCAACCAGGTCAATACCTTCTTTATGGATGAGAGATAGGCATGCTACCAATAATGTTTGATAGTAAGTTCACACGAGTGAACTAATATGTAGTCGTTCATGTTCAAACCTTGGTTGTTGATCACTCTATTTTAAAACCATATCAATGGTTCTCAATTTTCCTCGCTACTTTCTTCTTTGATTTATATGATGTCCTCGGGGTATTGAAACATTTCCTTTTCCTTTAATAGTCATCACTTATCATTGACATATTTCATCCCTTACTAGTTCTATCAGCGATGCAAGCATCCAAGCGATGAAATATTAGCCCTTGGATATGTGTCCCCTCCTTGATCGCGTTCACTTTCCCATCGTGCATCGTTGATTCATACTTTGAACTCTAGATCACATCAATGACAAGAGATAAGGTGAAGAGGCCAAATTAAGACATGTGCACTTGCATGAGAATCAATGATACAAAAGACATCACACATGAAATATATTCAAATTAGAGAAAGAAACTTGAACAAATAACCCCATCACTCATCGCTATTTTGAAACTTAAGCTTTGGAATCAATCCATGATGAGTGATAAAAGAAAAGCATCAAGGCCATCACTCATCACTAATTCTCCTCATACATTTTGCAACTTGCAATTAGTGTTGAGGGATCCTAGCGATTACATTGAACATTTGCAGATCGTGTATTGCTAATATAGAACCTGATGTTCAAAACTAATCCATGATGTGTGAAACACATGAGAAACCACATATCACTCATTGCTATTTTCAAATTTACCATTACATAATCATCTGCAATGAGTGATGCAGAGAAGAATGAAATACCATAGGCCATCATTGATCGCTAATACAAAACTCAAGGCTCAAAAGCCATTAGTGATAGGTGAATCTTCAACAATACAAGGAGAAGCAAGACCATCGCTAGTCGCTATTTCATATTAAGAGCTCTTAAAGTTATCTGCGATGAGAAAAGCCAAAACAATATTGCTCGTCACTTATCACTGATTCAAAACATACACTACGGAAAAAAATTGCGATGAGCGATAGAGAGAGGTGGCCGATGGGACTTAAGTGAAAAATTTTAAGCATGTGCCCAAAATTTGTTCTAATGAAGGTGACCTTCTAGGATGACTTGAGAGAAGGGGCTCAAAAATTCCTAAGTCATAAAATACAAAGGATATAAAGGCCAAAAAGGCCTTTAATTTAACCTTATATATAAAATACTAAACTCGGACCTAGGCATGAGGGATCAATTACCCCATGACCGTTAATGACATAAGATGTTTTAATGTGACCAAAAATGGGCAACAGGAGGTCAATAGAAAATTAGAACCTTGAAAGCATTTAGAGCTAAGGGTTTCTTAAGGAAGAATTCCGTGCTAACATAAAAACCCTTCAATTTAGTGATGACAAGCAAAACCCTAAGCCTTCAGGTACCAACCCAATATTCAAAACATGACAATATCTTGAGATGGAACATAAAAAATTTGTAGGTTCCATCAACATCAAAATATTTTTCAAGAATCTAACCTTGTTGTGGCATCAAATGTTCATTTGATCAAATATGGGGTAATACAATTGAACATAAACTTTTGGAAGGTTCATGAGTTTTACCATGAGGCAATACTTGACACAATAAAGAATAGAGAAGATCCACATGGTTCATTAGATTGATTGTAAATAAAAAAGCATTGTAATGTCATGTTGATTTGTATATATGTACATATAAAATTCTTTGTAATGTCAAGTTGATTTATATATTTGTGAATAAAAGCACTTGAGCTATGCTAATATGACTTTTTTTTTTAAATCTCATATTTTCTTTATCTATATTCGATGTACTTATGAGAATCTCAAATTTGGGTAGTACCTAGCCACATGTATATTTATCATAATAACTAAGGTCAGAAATAACCATACCTTCCATTTTTGTCTTATCACATTTATAGTGTAATGTATTGTAACTTCTCTTAACTGAATATATTATAGGTTTGAGGGTTATCCTAGCCTTTCCATGTGCCATTACTCCCTTATCTGTATCTACTTTTTTCTACTTCTTTACCCCCCTAGATCATGGATTACTTTTTAGACTATAAAAACTCCCTCCTTCATATGTGATAAGCTTTAATTTAATGTTATCATTGTTATTGACCCATATACCTCCTTATTCCTCCACAAATTCTCTTTGTTTACCTACTACTACTGTAGATCCTGAATTCTCTTTTAGTCCATATAAGATTTTCCACCTCTTACCTCTATTTTTCACTTATGGAACTACACATAATTTTGAGCCTATTTTCTTTTCTTACTCTTTCCTTGTGGAACATTTGGCAAAAACCCTAGAAAAAGATAATGGAAATGATGACACCTTTGATAAATATTATATAGTATGTACATGTTTCACTACCATTTCCTCTTTGTACATATTGTTTCTAGCCTCCTAAAATTTTTAGGGGAAATGAAAGGAATTAAGATATTTATATCTTATTCATGTGATATTTATAGTGCTTATTTTGGATTAATCTCATTTTTCTTTGAGGATATCATGATTTTTATATAGATCTAATACTTTCTTTTGTGGTTATAGGGTCATAATATTTTAGTCTTATGGATATTCCTAGAAATATTTTACCAACTTTATGAGATGGCTATAGATGTCAAGGAATGACCATTGATACTATAGGTAATTTCATATAGTTTAGGAGGTGTATGATAGTCTTGATTGAAAGATATATCAAATCCTTAATCCTAGTCATGAAATCTTTCTACTAAATTATGGACTCAAGAAATCAAATTTACAATAAAACACTATGAAAGCCTTTATTGGATAGTCAGGGTTTACTTAGGGAATATAGAGCTATCATGTTATTAAAACCATTTGTATAATTATCACAAGTTTGAGTGAACAAATATTTAGGATGAAGTTTGGAAATCCATATTAGATTAGGTAAAATCACATGAGTAATGACTATCATACTATTGAGTCCTCCCACTATCATGGAAAATTTTATAGACAATGAAATTTATGATCTCCAAAATAGTCCAAAACCTTATTTATATTAGTCATCTATTGTACTATGATAGAAAACAAAAGACCCCTATGATTGAGCATTGACAAGTATGATCAATGGATTGTATGGCAACTAAAGATTGATGCTTTAGATTATAATGAAGTCAATAATTTATTTGGGATGGTTCTTATTTGCTACATAGTGATAGGGATACATTTAAAAACTTTTCCACTAGTCATATGAGCATTTAAGTCAAATAAAGGAACAATGCAAGTGTGGAATGATTAAGATTATGTCATATTGGGATTGTCAAAAATGAATGAAATTTAAACAAGATTAAGTTGGTTGTCTAAACCACTCAAGTAGTGTTATTAATGTCAATGATAGAGTTACATCACCATGAAAGAGAGATAGGTCCTTAGGATCTTCAAGTTACTCTAGTAGTGCACTATCATGTTCTTTAATTGTCTCCTCAACGCATTATGACTATCATATCTACCCCATGTTCCTTTTACTCAAATTATATAAGGGTTTAAAGTAAGTTTTTGAAGAGAAAAAAATTGGAAAAGTAAGTTTATCATGATATCTACGCTCTCAAATTATTGAAACATTGTCACATGTCATTATTTCTTCTTCTTTTCATATCCACACTTACCTTGTAGAGACTGCCATTCCCCTTTAATGTTGTCAATGTATTTTTTTATTCTTTTCATGGGCATAAAGGATTTATATCTTGTTGCCATGATTTTATTACCAAAACTTATTCTATATTCTTGTAAGATTTGCAATCTGTACTAAAATCCATCTTATGACATTTTCCTTTCATGGGTTGTCCTCTTTGAAGGACTCCCACTTGTATCTTTCCTTATATTCCATTACTATGACCTCTGTTAATAGGTCTGAAATCCTTACATGTGGTCCTTGAATTTATATAACTTTATATTATATAACTTTATAAGCTTCTAAAATAGTATAGGGAATGTTTTAGATCTATGACAATATTTTTTATGTAATTTCGATTTGTCTTTCAACTTGTTCATTGTGGGACAATTAGCAATTATCATCTAATGATAATGATAAATTTTCAAGAACCAAAACTATAAAATAAATAATATCCAATGGGAAGGCATTTCTTATCTCTACATATAGTCTCCCATAACAATCTGAACTATTGAGTCAAGAGAAAGATCCAAGAAAAAAATATCCTAAGCCTTGAACATGTGATCTAAGTAGACAATAATGAAGTTCCAACCTTCACCCCACAAGAGTCCCAAGGAGCACAACCACCTTTTCTTCAAAACCATATGCCTTTATAAATAATAGATGTTTCAATGGCACTTATACTACAATTATTCCTTTACAATCATTTTATTTTAGCTTCCACAAATAATTGATACTATCCTCTTACTATACAATTCTTGCATAGTTTGTTTTGCAAACCAAATTTAAGCTAGTACTAGTCTAATAAATTTGAACAATCATATGTAAGGTTCCTATAGGACTATTTAGACAAATGGGAAGAAAAATAGGATAACAATGGCATCAAGTGATGCAAGTATAGTCTAAAAGGAGACATTTTTGACTCATAGGAGGGTTATTTGATGAGCATAGTGCTTGTAAATTTACGTTTTTATGGTAGTCTATAACTATTCAAGGGGATAGCCTAACCAAGTTGTGTGCCCTCTCTTGTTTAATTTATTGATATTAATAAAAGAGAACTAAGATGAACATAAGATAACTTATAATTCATTAAAAAGCATAGAAGAAAAAATGACACACATAACCTCTATGGATACTGGCTTAAATCTTGATGCATAAATTACACATGTGAGAGAAGTCTAAGAATAAAATGATGAAAAAATTAAAAAAATCAAAAAGATTCATGTAGATGGATGGGTGATTGAATTCCAAGGGAGGCCTATGTTTGTTCCCAAAGGCACTTGATCTTTTAGGGCTACACTATTCTAGTGTAGTCTCTTAAGAGTCCTAAGTGGGAAAAAATGACAAAATATGACATGTTATTTTTTATAATCTATGACACCTACAATTTTTTTTTCTAAAAATATAGGTTCACATAGGGTCTCTCCACAATAACCTCTCTCAATTTTTGAAATATCCAATCCACTTGACTATGGCAACAAATTTTCAAATGTTACAAAAAGCATATAGTATGTTTAGTAAAAACTCATCAAGATCTATACTTTTCATTTTTTGCATTATGAATCCAAACCAATAGTGACAACATGTTCATATAGGAAATTTTATGATAGGAAAGGTCCTATTTTATACACCATCTTACCCAAACGTTCTAGACTACTCTAGATGTTAGTTCTTTCTCTTAAGATCCCTAGGTGCCAAAAAGTGTCAAACTTTGATGGGTTGTTTCTTAGAAACCATGGAACCTAAAAAAAAAAATTCTAAAGGTATAGGGTCACATAGGTTCCCTCCATAATAACCTCTCTTAAATTTTTAAAACTCAAATCCATTTGGCCATAGAGACAAGTTTTCAAACATTGCAAAAGCATCAAATGCATTGAAGAAAAAGTTGCAAGGTAGCATAATTTTCTCTATGCATTATAGACAAAAAAATGATAGTACCAACACATCCAAATAGGAGGTTTTATGCTATCAAAATTATTATTTAACACCCTAACTTTCTTGAACGTTTCAAACTACATTGTGTTGGTGCTTTCTCTTAAGAGACCTAAGTGCCAAAAAGTGCCAAAATTTGAAGAGATATTTCACACAAACCATGGCACCTACAAATGTTTTTTCTAAAGTTACATGGTTATTTAGGGTCCCTCCATGAAAAATTCTCTCAAAATTTTAAAACTCTAATCCATTTGGTTGTTGCGACAAATTTCTAGACGTTGCAAAAAGCATCAAATGCATTGAAGAAAAAGTTGTGAGGCAACACAATTTTTTTTTTGTGAACTATGGGGCCAAATGCATAGTTCCAAAAAATTTAATTGGGTGGTTTTATGCTAGGAAAGGTCCTAATTCTCACCCCAATTTCTCGAACATTCCAAACTACATTATGTCGATGCTTTCTCTTAAGAGCCCTAAGTGCTAAAAATTGTCCAAATTTAATGAGTTGTTTCTCGGAAAATATGTCACCTACAAAAAGAATTTATGAAGGTATAGGGTCATATAGGGTCCATCCACAATATAATTTTTCAAAATTTTAAAAATCCAATCCATTTGGTCATGGTGAAAAGTTTCAAAACATTACAAAAAACATCAAATTTATTGAAGAAAAAGTTGCAAGGTAGCATAATTTGTGTTTTATGTGTCATGGGGCCAAATTGATAGTTCCAAAATGTTTGGATGGGCAATTTTCTACTACGAAAGGTACTATTTCACACCCCAACTTTCCTAATCGCTCCAGACTACATAAGTGCCAAAAATTGCCAAACTTTGATGGTTTATTTCTTTAAAATTGTGGTACCTACAAATTTTTTGTTTGATGGTATAGGGTCACATAGTGTCCCTCCACAATAATCTCTCTCAAATTCTTCAAAATCTATTCCATTTGTCTATGGTGACAAGTTTTTAGATGTTGCAAAAAATATCAAATGTATTGAAGAAAAAAGTGCAAGGTAGCATTTTTTTGTTCTATGTTGTGGGCCCAAACAAATAGTGCTAAAACATTGGGGTGGGTAGGATTATTCTAGGAAATGTCCTATTTTGTACCTCTTCTTGCAAAGAAATTCTAGACTGCATTGTGTTAATGCTTTCTCTAGAGAGCCCTAAGTGCCAAACTTTGATAGGTTATTTCTCAAAAATCTTGAAACCTAAAAAAAATACATCTAAATATATAGGGTCAATTAGGGTCCCTCCAAAATAAACTCTCTCAATTTTTTATATCTCCCAACCATTTCACCATGGCGACAATGTTTCAAATGTTACAAAAAGCATCAATTGCATTCAATAAAAAGTTGTCAAGATGCATTTTTTACATTGTTCATGTCATGGGGCTAAATAAAAAATGCTAGCAAGTTGGGATGGGAAGGTTTATGCTAGATAATTTCTTATTTTCACCCCATATTGTTTGATAATTTGGGATTGCATTGTGTCAGTGTTTTCTCTTAAGATCCCTAAGTGCCAAAAAGTGTCAAACTTTGACATTTTGTTTCTCAAAAATTGTGGCACATTTGAATGTTCCATCTAAAGCTACAAGGCACATATAGTCCCTCCACAATAACCTCTCTAATTTTTCCATATCTCCAATTCATTTCACCATGGTGACAATGTTTTAGATGTTACAAAAATTGTCTGTTGTATTCACTAGAAACTTGTCGAGGGGCATTTTTTAAGTTTTTCAACTTGTGGGGATAGATTTATAGTGCCAACACATTGGATTCATTTATTACTACTATTACAAGTCTCATTTTTGTACCCAAGAATTTTAATCCTTTTGAGCTAAATTAGACCAACAAAATTTCTTAAGATCCCTGAGACCAAAAAAGTGTTAAAATTTTGCATGAGTGCTCTCTCAAACTATGGCAACTAAAAACGTCTCCTGTTTCTTTTTTTCACCCTAAAGTATTGATACTAATGTATTACAAGTTTCTAAGGTGTTGAATCACAAAAAATAGTGAGAATTATAAAAGAGAGCTTGCTTCTTTGTTAAAACCAATATCAAGGGTCGAGATCTCCATCAATGCTTCTCCTTGTGATGCTTGAAACAATGTCAGTTGTCATAAGAATATGCATGATCAAGAGAAGAGGGCTAAAACATAATAAGATACACTAAAATTATTGATCGAGCTCCTAATGAAACTCATACTTTCATTGAAGATCTCCATCCAAAAACTCATGCACATAGATTCTTGACCAATTAAAGCCATTTTTGAGAAGGCTATAGTATTTTAAAAATTCAACTTATGCTAAGAATCCTTTTCGAAAGTGGAGATATAGCCTACAACCTTGAAGATTCTTGACCACATGACACCAAATGAATGATACCAACACATCTAGGTAGGTGGGTAGCTACAACTAGAGGCCTTTTAGTGTCTAAGCATCCTAATCATTTCAAGATACATTACAACCATAAAAATCTCTTAATAGAAGTACCAAAAAATTATATGACTATTCTCTCAATTGTGGAATCGAGGAATGTATCATTTTAACCTATAGGTGGATGATGATTCCAAACACAAATTCCAAATAGGAAAAAGAAAAAGGAAAACATACATAGTAAAGTGGCATAACCTTGCACCTACATCTATCATGTAAGATAATAAAAACATGAACAAATAATGGACATCCAACTTCAGTAATTGAATGAATGATAAATTATAATTCTTCCATCAATTACATGGTAAAAATGAGCCTTATTCAATTATTAAATTAATCATTTATAGTTAAAATATGGATAACATTAATCATTTATAGTTGCATCAGTTCATTATTCATTTATTCAATTAATCATTTATAATGCAAATATGGATAACATTGGTAAAAAATATTTGTATTTAACAAAAGGTCATATAGACATGCAACATTATATGTCGATAAAAGTATAAATTATATACAAGAAAGCTATAAGATTACAACAAAGTCATATGAACATACAATGTCACATTTATAGAATACAAAATATATGCTCAAAAATGTCACATATGCATACAAAAATGGACCCTAATATAGTCATTTACCTCTAGGAGAAGGAAAGAGATCACAAACTGCCTCTAATTGTCAAGAAGAAAGATGCATAGAATACCACTCTCTTTCTAACTCATTCACTCATCCTCGTGTCTAAATTTGCTTGGACCTCCATCCAATACGATAAAAAATATAAACACTAATATATAGAAATTAAATTATACAATGGAAAATAACAACATAAGGTTGCTTGAGCCCCCACACTAGACCCATTTGGACTAGGGAAATGATAAGCAACATTCATTATTCCTGCCTACCGATCGAGGGGACCAAACACAAAAACCCATTTTCATGGAGAAACTGACGCGTGTGCAAAAATATAGCAAATAATTTTTCAATACAAGGTCAAGATTCAACAATCGTATAGCCCACTCCATTTTGCCATCAACTTTAGTCACGAAGGTCATTCCTAGTCGACACGTGTCCCGACGCATGGAATATAATGACGTCTCCTTTGTGTGTCATTCAATTTAACCTCTTAGAGCGGGGAATGGTCTGGGGTTAACCAACGGCGTTTACGTGGCGGAGGAACATTTCCCTCATTTTGCAGTTTGGTGGACATTACGACGCGTATACAATTTGGCCTATAGAAATTGAGGTCCGAGGCCATCGTGGTCAAGGAAAAGGGGAAGAAGAAGACGAAAGAAGAGCAGGTTGTTATGGCTAAATTATTCCATGTTTTTTGCTAAAACTTTTCAAGATCGGTTCGAGATCCGTTCATTTAAACCAGAATATGTACATTAATCGTTGATATTCTGGTTATATTCAGAATCCTGGTGTTCTGCGGAGCATTTTGATTCTCATTTTAACCAAATTTGAAAGGAAATTGAGTCTGTTAAAATTCGAATATTTGTAGCAGGTTTTAAGAATTCTAATGGATAGTCAGCGTTGAAGGAACAATCAAGTGTATTTTTAGAATATTTTCGCAGGGGATTTTCAGTGCAGAGGATCTCATGCCATTTTAGCAATGTGGTAGAGAATTTTGCTTCCATTTGTGCTGTGATCATAGCAATTTTATGGTAAGTAGCAATTTGAAGTGAGTTTAGGATTCTCTGGTGATTGAGTTTTATTTTTAATGCGGTGTATGTACGAAATTGGCGTTTGATACTCCTGGTGATCATGTCTTTTTAGGTTAATTTGTATGCAGATTTCTATTATTATTCTAGCATGTTCCTTTGGGAAAGCAAGAAAGTTGCATGTCCTGAAATCCGATGTTGATAGTGAAGTTAAAGAATATATATTCTTTTAATTATGCTTTTAAGTAATATCTAGAATACAATCTTAATTATGTTTTTAAGTATTATCTAGAACATAGGCTTGGAATTTGATGGTCTATTTGACCCTTTTTTCAATTTTAGATCATATATTACAACTTTAAAAATTATTAGACCGTATAGTTTGACTTGCTATATTTTTATTAAATTGTAAAAAATTATTATAAACAAAATATAATATATATCATTTTATAATTTTTATTATAAAAAGATAAATTAATTTAAAATAGAATATAGCTTTTTTAGAATATTTTCTAATATGAATTTAGAAACTTTTGATATTTTTATAATAGTTATCATTTTTTTATATTAATATATGTGATTTATAATATTATTATAAAAATATATTAATTTAGAATCTTTTCAAAATAAAATATAACTAACATATCTATATTTTAAAAATACATGTAAAATACGCCGAGAGATATCCTTCTCAAGGCACCTATTTTTAATCAATTGAAAAGGATCTCCTTGAAAGTAGAATGGCTAAGATCCAAAAAGACCTCTCAAATGATTTTTCTTACATCCTAATGATTTTTCTTACATCCTAATAGAAGAAGAGAGGAATCTTATAATTCAATTGGATGGTGTCTATAGTTTTGAATAAATCTATTGGAGACAAAAATCGAGGATTAAATGACTTAAATAAGGAATCTTAAAGAGTCAGAGAGGCGTATGGCAGTGGCCTCGGCTATTGCACTTGTTGCAGCACACTGTGTGGAGATGGCTATGTGTATGGGTGCAAATCGTCACAAAATGGCTTCTCTTATTGGTTCTGTTGTAAATGTCAAGACGCCTGGAGATATCATCACTTTGACTGTAGGAGCAGCCACAGGTCCTCTTCTATCCATAGCTAGCATGCATTTTTCTCAATAGCTTTTTCCCAAGTTCAATGCATGTATAACTGGAAAACCAAGGACAAGCTAGCTTTCTTGGTGCCAACAGACATAGAGTCGTTGGCTCGTTTTGTTGAGAATTTTATGTTTAAGAAATGCAATAGAGTATGTGCTTCCAATCTCTTTTTCACTGGTTTAGCAAATAAGTATCTTACAACACATGTTGATATTCCTTGGCTTGTGTTGAGAGTTACTTTTTCCCTAACCTTTTCTCTAACCTTAACTCAGTCTATTTCTTGTTCTCTTTTTGCATACTGGGGATTGTAATTTTAGTTGTTTTACTGCTTTATAGGTCTCCAATTTTTTTGGGCATTGTGTCAATAAAATTCCTAACATAAACAACAGATAGAGATTTTAATGATAGTTTTTTTAAACATCAACATTAATCATTGCCAAGGAAGTGATATACTAAAATTGTTGAAAGAGAAAACTAGAGATGTTAAGCTCCATATCTAGTCTCTTTTACTGCTATTTTTCTGAAAGATGATACCCCTACCTTTTGGTCTTGAGCTATTTTTTTCTCAAATCCTTCTAGATTTCCTCTGGATTGAAATACAAACCCTCTATCAACTATCTAATTATCTAACTATGGTGCATTCAAGAAGATAGTGCCATTCAGTCTCTACCATAGTTGAAATGCGAAATAAAATTATTTTGTGCTTTCTATCTACTATTCCGATATAGTTTGATGATTTTGCTAATTTTGATCATGCACCATTGAAAGCTTTCAAAGCAACACTTATATTATTTCATTTGTGTAACAGCTCTGCATGTAGCAACAACTTTTCAAGCAAGAGTTGTACAGGAAGAAGGTGCAGTTATCACTCCATATGAGAAAGCAAAAGGAAGTTCAAATTCCATAGTTGCAGTGGAGAGATTTAGCGAGGAGATGGATAGTCAAATTCATAGTAATTCTAAAATGTGCAACCAACATTTTCTGGCCACAAGATGTGAGCTACTAAAATGCACAAGAAAAGGTCAGTCCTAAGATTGAAATTTGTATGTGCAATTAGTTCATACAATACCCTCACGTTACATCGGCCTGCCTTAAGAAAATAATGGTATAATGTAAGATTCAATCAAACAACACAAAATGCATAGATGGCACGCTCAAATGAAGAGAATAGATCAAGCACATACCTTAGGATGCAGAGGTCTGTAGGCCCCACATCTAAGGGAGAAGAAACTTACAACAAGAAGCTTATCTCCAACATTTGCAAGGGAATCAATCAATTCCTGGGCCAGGTGAGCTTCTCTCATGTTGGGTGTTGTTCCTTTATCCCACCATCTCATTGTTTGTGGTATACATGTTTGTGTTGCATAAACCTAAACACATAAAAGTACAGGGAGCTTATTAAAGAACACATCAATAGGATGGAAGGATAGTGAAAAATACCATGCCAAGCTTACAAGAACAATGTTGGACTACAATCTCCATGACATCTCAACCTAGAACTTCCTTGATGGACGATGGAATAGGGGCCTGTAGAAAGAATAAACATCGTTGAAAAGCTTGAATTGAGCCTAGTGACCTGAATTTGAACATCCAAAGACCAAAGTGCAGGGCTTAAAAAAGTAAAAGAAAAATGAACACAAGAAAAGTTTAATAAATGACAGTTTTAAGTAACAATAAGATCTTTACGCTGGAAATTAAAGAACTTATGAAATTTAATGTAGTGAGTTTTGAACTTACGTCTTCTTCATGGCCTCATAGCTCATAGCGCATAGGATATTGGTCGAATGCCGCCGCTATTTCTTTCCTTTTTTCAAATTGTAGAGCTTGCAAATAAACTAAAAAATTCAAGCAGATTGAATGAGGATTTTAGAGCAACACCAAAAATAAATAAAAAGTGAGGCAGTTAGTTTTCTTCTAAATAAATTTATGTTTCACTGTGACATGGGACTGTTATACACGTCTCACGAAAGGTTGCAAAAAATGTGCCTCAACTTGAGAGGACAATGTGCCTCGGCTTGAGAGGAAATAATCATTATCAAACTATACAATATTTTTTGCTTTCATCCTGTCCTGTGCATGTCTCTCCAATTTTCGGTTGTGACCCTTCCTTTTGCCTCCCTCCACAATCTAACATGAGCTAAAAGTGGAGCAAATACCGTGTTCATTTAAACATTTAATGACCGTGAGGATTTCTTAAATGTCTGAGATTTAATATTTCCATTTTTCATATGTATATGTATATATTTTATTTGAATATACATGACTTCCACCTACCTGTCATTTTCAATGCAACTTCAAAAACTTTACGGAGAATATTCCTTGAATTCTTTCACTGTATAACGCCTCTCGGCGTAATTATTTTTAAATTTTAGAATATATTTAACAAGATTTATTTTTAATATGAACTTAGAAACTTTTGTTAATTGATAATTATAATAGTAGAATTTTATATTTATTACTAATAATTATCACTGTTTTCTATTTTTTCAAGATATTGCATTTATAAAAGTTTTTATATAAAAATTCATAATTTAAACATTTTTTTGACAGACATTTAAATGACCAAACCATCATAAAATTTTCATATGGCAGATAGGGGTGACCGTCAAATTCCAGCTAAAACACAATCTTACAAGGAGAATATATATTCTTTAGCCTATCCAAGTGTCCTTTATAAGTAAGTTTGAGTTTGATTAAATTCTTTCTCCAACTAGATTTCTGGAAGGCAATAGGAAAGGTATTTCGACACCCTGTGAACATATAGTGAACATAATTTTCCTTTCTAAACTGCTTACTTAGTGTCAGTACAAGAATTATAAGAAATTAAACTAAATTAAAATATCTTTAGACTTTGAGAAGTTAAAAAAATAAAGAGGTTCTCAAACTATACTTTTGTTTTTTTCACAAAAATAAAATAAAATAAATAACAACATAATCACTTACCACATACAAATAATCATTATGTTCATTCCCAACAAGAGTATGCTCACAATCTGGAGTTGTGAAGTCCTATGGTAACAATGAATATATAAATTTAAATACAAATGAATGTCATTTCATTTTTCAATAATAGACAGATAAAAAATAAACATAATATGAAATTTTACTAATTTGTCTCATACCATTGTCAAAGGCATCGAACTTGCTACCATTGCACCAATACAATGCTCCAATGTTGTATAAATGTCAAGATATGAATATATGTTTGCATAATTTAAAAATGAAACAACATTATTCAATTACAAAAACTACCTAATATTATTTTACAAAACAATTAATGAATAAATATAAACAAAGCTTCAAAATATAATAGAAATGATCTTTAAATCTTGATTATGATGCTCCAAGGTTCTAGATCTCTAAGAAGGAAAAAAAAAGTCTAAACAAGAGAGAAATTGAGCATTTGGTGATTATAATGAGAGGAGGAATGATCTTTTTATAGATCTTTGGGGGATGAATATTGTTATTTTGAGTGAGAATAATTTAATTCAAATTTTGTTATCCAATAATATGTTTGCATCATTTTTTTGGAGACAACACATAGAGCAATTATTGGGTGTAGATGTTGCATATCTCAAAGAAGGTGAGTTTATATAGTGAGAAAGATGAAAAGGAAACAAGATACGAGGTGTGTGATATGTAAATAATAATGTGGAAAGAAACTAAGCTTGAGAGAGAGTAAGAAAGAATTTAATTTTTAGAGCAATCACCTCTAAAATAAAAAAAATAGATGGATTAAGTGTCAAGTAATCATAATGAAGGAGGAAAGGAAAGAAAAATGGTAAATGGTCACATAGAGAAGATATAAGGACTATGAATGTGTCAAGATATATGGAAATGGGAAAGAGCTAAGGGAAGGAGGGAAAATAGTCTATAAATTGGATAAAATGGAACAGAGTAGACAAAAACATTAAAATGAGTGTAAAATAATGATATTAGAATTGTGGGGTATGCAATATGCATTGCCACATTTTAATTCATTTTATTGGAATTATGACATTCTTTGGGATCTCAAATTGTTAACTTAAGAGTATAGAAAAGCATATAGATAATCATGAAAATATCAAGGATAAATTTACCAAAGGAGAGATACAAGTTTTTAAATATATCTTTGTTTTTCATTCTTGTACTTGATCTTGAAAATCATCCATATAGATTAGTCAATGTATGCATACAATAGCAATATAACTACATGGGAGATAGAAACACATTTAGGGAATGGAATGAAACTCACACAAATATAGATAAGACTAGATTGCATAATAAATGTTTCCATATCATATAAAAATTTGATCTAACTACTTGAAGAGATATGCATGTATTTCCAATCCATAAGATAAATACAAGAAAGAGAGGAATAGAGGAAAAATATAGAGCAAGTGGAGGAAAGTGAGAGGAGAAAGAAAAAGAGAATGGGTGCTATGAACAATGAAAATTAGAAAATAAGAGAACTAAATCATGCTCCCAATTGATGATGTAATGTCCTAAGAAAAAACAATAATATATATATTCAATTTTTAACCTTCCACAAAAGCTTATTATTTGAATAAAAACATTAATGATATCACTAAAATTCACTCTGATCTTAAAGATAACTTAGATTCAAAACTATTATTTATGCATCAACAATAATTATTGCATTTCAAATATAAAATCATAAAAAATATGTAATTCCCTAAAAAATTTGTCAAGAGGAACCCCAATAAATGGGACAATTTTTTATATTAAAATTAAAAATTCTCTATATTACCTTAGTGAAAGTTCAATAAGCACCTTAACTACCAAGTGTTAATTTCGAAGGCCCAAACTTAACATATTCAACATCTAAAGTGATTTATAATAATACCATTCATATAAGGTCCAACTATTCACATATAATATTTATAATTATTTACTAGTTACACACCTCTACACTTGACACCGTCATGTAAAAGGGAGGTGGAGGGTGCTGGAATTAGGGTGAACACTATGAACTTGAAATTTTCATTATAATAAATCTACTAATTTAGTTAATTTCTTACAATCCAAAATAAAATATAATAAAATTGAATTAAATGAACTTTTTCGCATTTACTTAACTATCAAAGCTGACTATCTCACTCAATAGAGATTTTTTCATGACCATCTGATCTACAAATGTATCCTAGGTAGATGCATCCTAATTATCCTCGGGATCATAAACACAAAGAGACCCACAAGATTGATATACATGATGTGGAACTAGACGCCTAGAAGACTCACTTGCATCACCTTATACTAGAGGTTTGGTATGTTGTATAGGGGTATGAGTGAGAAAGCTAATGGACTCTAAGGTCTCCACCTCAATACCCTCCTTCACAACAGAAGGGATTTTCACATGATCTAACTCTAATCTAGTCAGTGGTCTCAGTGGCTAGTTTAGGTCACATTGTGTCCCCACTCCATCCTATGTAGATCCCCATCTCTACCTTAGAACTCCCTCATGTCAAATTAATTTGGGATCTAATTGAGGACAAACTCACAATAGAGTTTCCTCAAAAAGTATTGTGGTACCTCATAGTTATTGTATGGAGGATGGTCAAAAACCATCCACTACCTATTCCAAAAATTATTCTTTATCCCTTGGTGGTGGCACCAATGGATAGGGAACCTATTGCATAAGCCATGCAAGGTTTGATTAGTTCATGGGTTAGTGAAGAGTGAACACAAGTTAGTTTTCCATTTTTTATTTAAATGCTTCATATGCAAAAAAAATTGTGTAATATTATTTTTGTTGTTCCCTCTTGTTATACCAACTATTTATTTCCCCACTAACTGATTCTACATGGGACTCAATGGATTGCAATGATTCAGCAAGGGTGATCCTATGGGAGTTTGCTCCTATATAGGATATTTCAACTTTGCAATTAACTCCTTGAGTTATTTTATATTGATTTCAATTTGTCCTAATATTTTTTTCTATGTTCTTGGAGGATTATGAGGAAGTGCGGGAGGTGTTTTTTGTGGCTATTCTTCAAGAGAATTTTCATGAAGAGGTGAATTGGGATTTTCAACATTTTGGGATGAATTATCAACTCCTCAAAATTAAACAAAATTCAATTAAAAAACTAATTCAATCTACCTATTTAATCCAAATTTGAAAATAAAAAACTAAAAAAACTTACTTCTTTGACCTTCTTGATATCTTCATGGAATTTTGGTGATGATTTGTCAAAACTTTTGATGAAAAATAGGGTCTACAATAACATGAGCATGCTTAGAAGGATGCTCATGCTGTGATTTCGATAAGAAATGAAAATTTAAATATGTCTTTTCTCATTTTAATCTTTAAACCAAGCATTTATGTGATCACGCTATAATGTTCCCATGTTTTGCTTTCATGGGGGCCAAAAAATGGGGCACTCACTTTTTGGTCCTCCATATTGGTGCACATGCCCTAGTCTCCTTGAACAAATTCAAGATAATATAATCTACAAGACACAACCATATGATTCCTCATTCCTTCTTGTCCATATTTTACCAATATTCATCAAACACACTAGATGACTTATTTTCATTAGAAATTGTCAACCACTAATCTCTTTCTGCTAGGATATCTTCCATTTTCAATTTCCACATCTCGTGCCCAAAATCCATTGAACTTATCGATATCAAGACAAGAGAAGAGGCCATGGTATGTAATCTTCTTCACAAATCTACAAAACCCAAATTGTAAAATCTCCCACTATAGGAAAAAAAACCTCCAACACTTCAGAGAAAGGCATCCCTCTCTCAATAAAACTATTAGCTATGATACCAAATGTTGATAAAAATATGTAACAAAATAGTTATAATAAATATAATGTGTTTGCAAATATGAAAGTAATCTTATCAAAGATTACCCACTTAGATGGTTATGTGATTAGCACACTCACAATAATGTAATGAAAACAAATATACCAAAGATGACACCATATTTATGTGGAGAAACCCTTTCGAGAAAAAAATCCACACAAGAAAGAGGGAAAGTATATTATTAATCTTCATGAAGAGATGTATAACAATACACTTCACTTCACTCCTCTAAGAAATTCAGTAGAAGGGTATGTGTAGGATCATGATGGGCCAAAAAGTGGCAAGATGATGGGTATGTGTTGGGTATGTGGCTGATGACTTATTTTTTACCCAAAATTAATGAAACTAAAGGGTTTTTAAAGGATATTCTCATCTTTCCACCAATATTAATTATGCTTTACTTTGAATTTAATAAATAATTAGTATTCATTTTCTCTTTGAATTATGACTAAAGTCTTGATTGATAGGTTGATTGAAAAAAATCTATAGCTTTCAAATGGTATCACATTTTTGAATCTGAAACATGTGTCACATTCTATGCTTCACATACTATAGGATTAAAAAAAATGAATTTCATGAATTTTTGACCAAGTTAAGGTGGTTAGACATATGAGTTTTTATATTTTTTACAAGTTGTAATAAAAAATTCATAATTAATTATTTACTTAGAAAAAAATTACAAAAAAAAATGCATCACAACGGGACATGAGTCCTCTACTTATATCAAAAATCTTATAAAAAAATATTATCATTTTATTGTGGTTAGGGTGGTCAAAAAGACACATACTTCTTATTTTTTCCTTGAAATTTAAGTACTATTGCATTGAAATTTCAAATTTTCACCAAATAGATTTTTTTTTTAAATGAACCTAACTTAGTTTAGAAACTACATTCAATTTTCTATAGATTCTATTCTTACATATTTTTGAAATAATATAGATAACTTATTCAAATAGTAAAAATTAATAAATCACATGGATCTGACATGGCTGCCTAATCCATATCCAATCATAGTTGGTCAATCCTAGATGCTCCATATCTCTTTGATGAATCTAACAACTACAAAATAGGACAAGCAACAACATTCACACTAGGGCACCCAACTTAGGAAGACATGCAAATGGAAACATTCAACATGCATTGACATGTAAATACACCTCTACCTACTTCCCAAAGTGGATGCCAAAAGTGAATATTCCTCCAAGATTCCTTCTAACTACCACCATACATGTGTCAACATCTATGGAATGTAATAACAATTGTCATTGATAAATAAATATTAAATATTTTTAATCTCATATTCTTAATAACACTTCCTAAGGAACATGGAGACACATGAAAATGACTTAGGAATGCAAGGTTAATATCACTTATCCTAAAAATATCCTACAAGGGAATCTCTTATCCCCTTGCCACCTCATAGTTCACCATCCAAATCACTTCCTCTGCAAACTTTTCAAACCTAAATTTCACCACATCAATCTCCCATCCTTCATCCCTACATCTCAATCATGAATCTATAGTCCATCTTATCAGAATCTTATTCATTCACCTCCCCATTATCCCTCACATGAATTATCCCCTTCTCCTCTCCTCCCTGACAAGGAAAACTAACCTGAAAGTGATGGTGAATAGGTGAGTGAGTGACTAAAATATTTAACAATGGAAAACCTTGACAACCTTGTGCAAGAAGTGGTTGCTTCACTAGAGAGGCATGCTAGGAGCTCTAAAAATATTACTAGAATTACATGGTTATGACTCCTCCTTCTTCTCCTTCTCATCCAACACAAATTGAGACTCCATGTCTTCCAATATGGCTCATCCATACTCTATGAAAGAGAAAAAGGACATATGTCAAAGAAGAAGATGTTTTTTCTTCATTAGTAGAATTCTTCGAGGATCAATCAAACAAGTAGAGATTAAGAGGGATATCAATAATAAAAATATATGAACATGGTGTAAGAGTGGATCAAATAACCATCCCCATGGTAGATAAGATGAAATATAAAATGAAACTTGGAGATTATACATAATACAACACATTAACTTGGGATCCATATTTAGAGAAAAAGAGAAGTTGTCATTACAATTTTATTTTTGTCAACAATACTTGAGTAGATGAAGAATGATGAAAATAAAAAAGAATAAATGAAAGCTCAAGTGGGAAAATTTACTTCATACTTCAATCATGGTTGGACCCATTGATTTATCTACACTTGCTTCTACACTCTTGGCTATATTGAATAAGGATTCTTAGCATTTATACCCTTAAGGAATTATCCCTAATACTTTAGAATGGAGAGAGGGATTAAAGTCTCTTGGGATTAGGAGCATCTAAGAAGCATTGGGAATCTATCACAATATTGATGACGAGGAAATTTTGGAAATTAAAATGAAGGTAGAAATTGATGAAGGTCTTTTGATGTGAGATGAATACGCCCCCCAATTTTTTAGAGAATGAGAGTCACTTCCTCGACATTTTTAATAGAGAGGACCAAGAGTTTCTATAAGAATGGTTATGTACTAGAAACATGAAAATGTTTAGAGCATATCACACACCTTGATTCTACTTACTAACATCATTTTCTTCATAATTCACCTATTCCTCTATTTAATTAAATAATATCCAATTATTTAGTTGAATTCACTTTATTCCCCTATTAATTGAATAATTGACTTTATTTGATTAATTCATCATAATTTATCATTTTCTCTCCTTTTGATTAAACAATTCCAAATTATTTAATTGAAATGTTAATTTCCCTCTTGATTAAGTAATTTATAATTATTTAATCAAAATATTTTTTTCCAACTTGCACAATTAAATGATTTTCCTAAATTTTTTAATTAATTAATTGTTTCTCCAATCTCCCAACATGCATAAATCTTATTCCCCAAGGAATTATTCCTTTTTCAAATTCAAATTCTTCCCTCCAACTTGAAATATCTCCAACTTAATTCCATGAATTAAGAGATATTGTTGAGTCTCTCATGGAGTATGAACCATGGATCTAATCCTTGATCCACACCTCATGGATTATTAGCCACTTGATTAATCCTCGATCCACACTCAACTCCTTAATCTTCTCCCATCCAATGATTATCCAATTTAATCTTGACCATTGATCAATATTACTAGTATCTATAAATGCCTCACCTTTCAACAAGAATCATATTCATAGTTTTCATAGCACCCTCACTCTCTTGAATTTTTGAGCCATTCTTGAGTAATTGGAGAGCATTTGTGAATCAATCACCTTCAAATCAAGCTTTTGCAAAATGGATTAGGTGAATTTGAGCACTCCACATCACTACACTACAATTTTGCTTCAAATTCACAATGGGACTGGGAGGTTTGCACATTAGTTAGATTTAATTGCTTTAAATTCTATATTTAATGCTTTTGATTGAGTCTTTTAGTGTTAATTGAATTTCATTTAGTATAGCTTCTAATTTTATCATTTATCTTGTTAATTGCTTTAATTCAATTTTTTTTATTAATTGAGCTAACCATATGATATTTTGGCATGCCTAGTGGGACCCATGTCCCTATCTAATTCATAGCTTCCAAACATCATATCCAAGATAAGCTAGATAGTCTTCCATCTTTGTCTTCCAAAAAGCATAGTCTGTGCCATCAAACATAGGGATTTCCTTCTTTTCTGCCATTCCATATCTGGGTAAGTGCGAAATAATGGGTCCCAAAAAGGGGGCTTAAGTGGCCACTTTTTTTTTCTTTCTGAAATTAGTAAATACTGACCTTAGATGTGAAACTGAGGATAGTTACACTCAAAATTTTGAGATGGAAAAAAAACAAGGATCAAAGTGCTCCCAGTCTACTTTCCAAACTACTAATTTATTTTGAAAATGGTTGAGATTAAGGGGTTCAAAATAGGGACATACACAAATTGGTGTTGTTTTTTTCAGAAAAATATAACATAACAACTCTAGTATGTCCCTAGCACAATGAATTTTTTTTAGTATTTTTAAAATCACTCCAATGAGAAATTAGCTAATAGTATGTAGTTGATGCACGATTTTTCTGATAATTTTTTAATGAATATTTTATTTTTTACTAATTTTCTAAGTGGACATTGTTATCAATAGTTTTACACCCTGCTGAATGCAGTATTCAGCAAACTACTGAAACATGGAAACCTTCTTCAGCTGTGGGTGATATGAACGAAGAAGGAATCTCCAGAGCGAGCTGGTTCTCTGAATGATGAGTATTACTCCTAAAATTTTAAGGGAAAGGGATAAAAGATGAACTAGAAGAAACAAAATTGAACCTGACTAATGATTAACTTAAAACTTCTAATAGAAACTGAAACCTGACACTCACAACAATTCCTTCACTACAATGATTCTTACAATCTCACCAATACATGATTTCATCATTAATTCATATGAAGATCTAGAACTTTGAACGCAACATATAACCTGAAAACATGAAACCTTGTGCAGAAAGCTCATAAAAATAGGACATTAAGGTTTTCAAATTTGAATACACAAAACATCAAACCGTTGTTACCAGTCTTGAGACAAGAAAATGGAAAGAAGAACTCTGTTGTATTATTGGAACTGAAAGAGTGTCAATCTGTCAAAACTGAGTACAATGTTCACAAGCTCAAAAATGCATAAGAGCAGGAACTCTGATCTGAACTGCTGAGAGAGGAGAGCTAAAAGACTAAGTCTATCAAAACACAGCTCTCAAGAAATCCTAATCCGAGCTCCAAAAGCTCCGGAAAAAAAAGCTTCAAATTGCCCCAAAAAACTGCCTAAAAGCAGAAAAAGCATACTGCTTTTATGGTCACACTGTCAAGCCTCTAAAAATAGGCTAATCTTGCTTTAAAAGCTCAAAAACAACTTATCTCTCCAAGATAGGCTTGAAATCTGACCAAAAATAAAAGTCAACAAAATCTGCTAAAAATAGCAAGAAAACACAAAGCAATTTATAGAATATCGCTTTTATGATTATGATTTACAAGATGCAGATTTGTACAATTAATCTACATTTTGCCATTAAAGATTGAAAATATTTTGCAAAAAAGAAAAATCTCCTTATTACTCCATTACAACATTCTGATTTTTCTCAAAAAATCAATAAAACATTAACACAATTATCCTCTTTCATATCTTCAATCTTCATTGATTTCTCTAAAATCAACTAAAATCAGAACCCTAAAATAGGTAATCATCAAAACTTAACCCTAGGGTACTAGGGAGGGATTCACAATTACATTCTCATTGTTTTCTCATAAAACAATAATATAACCTACATTCAAGTCTTCACTTTCCACTAAGGCAAAAGAATAAATCAAGACCTAACCATCGAACTAGGCACATAATTTCGGTCACCCTCAAATACATTAGACTTTAATCATTGAATAAAATATGATGCAAGGACTGACCTAACTCGAATTAACCCATGTGCTTATGGAAAAATGCGAATATTCTGGAGAATTATAGTGTTGGGTCGAATTAGGGCATGGGGAAAACAAGGCCAAACCCTAAATTATTCATTTTGCATATGATCACTATTGAGGAAAATGAGCTCTGCCGGTTCTCATGCCGGCATGATGGACTTTGAACTGGTACTCATGTGCTTTGAGAACTTCATCATGATCTTCAGAAGGTCGAACTCTTTAGTGGGTAGGCTCATTTTTATATTATTAAAGTTCTTTCCCTTCATTTCAAAGAACCAAGAATACATTAAGGCCGCGGCCTATATGAGCTTATTCTCAGATTTTTCCTTGCACTTGCTTTACTTCGGCCTACTTGGTCGTCTCCTACGAGCTTGGGTTCAATTGAAGGCTCTATGAGAGAGTTCCCCTTGCATTTTTTGCTTTGTCTACTACGCATTAGGTAACCTCCTGTTATAGTTTTTCATTGCTTCTCATTATGTTCATTATGGCTTTATAGCCACAGCTACTCACGCTCTAATACCCCTGCCTTTTATCTTCTGTGTTTATTCTATGTGTTCATTTTCCTTTAAAGCTCGAGCACCATTTTGAGAGCTCGACTCTGGGCCATTGGAAACTCCATGTAGTTCTCTTGGACGCAGCCGTATGCACTCTCCATAATCATGAACTGGTAAGCCACCTCTAGATACTTCATTCTTAGAGACTAAAAGAATCTTTACTTGTGAATTTTTGGCCATGTTCAGGCCGCATAAAATGTATATTATAGAAAACATTATTTGAAGTTTTGGGCTTGACCCACAACAAGAAATTTTCCTTCATGCATATTTGATAATGAATCCCTTCGTGGGTATTGAGAAAAATGAATGAAAGTTGCATTTCCTCCATTTTGAAGCTCGATTCAAATGTGGGTATCATATATTCATTTTGCATTCAGTTTATAAACTCAGCCCATTAAGGTTGGTTCCTTACTTTGAAGGATTTATTTTCGAAGCCCCATGATGGCTTTGTGGAGAAATCTTGTGTAGTCAAGCGAAATTTGGACCTTTCCTTCATTACTTTGAACTTTCATATGAAAAACTCCCATATGATAAAAAACCTAACCTACTGTTCTAAGAAAGCACACTCAAAAGGGAAGACTGGAAATGCTGAAAGTCTGCACACTTGACCCAAAACCCACAATGGGTAAACATACAGTAGTGAGGAGATACTGCATTTATTTAGAGTTCCATATATTTTTTGAAAATTGAGAATTCCATATCTAAATCTGAGAAACCACTGTGAAAACAAGAAAGAACAATAAACTGTGTGTGTAAATCATCCTGATTCACATGGTATTCTACCTTCTTTAGCTTTCTTCATGGACATATTGTAGAAATTATGTTAAACTGAGCATATAATAATTCTGAATACACACATTCTATTTGAATTGCATTGAAAACCACTGGTTTCTCATTTACACTTATCCTCCAGGCCATCGACACTGAACTCTTATCAAAATTGTCCACACTTTGTCTATCCATTAGTGGTAATTCCTTGCAGATGTACCTGGATGTTAGAATGAGTCTCCCAAATGGTGTATTCTAATTAAGATATAAAAAATTTCTGAATATATTACTACCCCATGCTATTTTCTTTGCACATAGAAAATCTCCCTTCTGGATTTCTTAACTTTCACCACACAACAACATCGCTTTCTATTCTTGGGATTTTGTAGAGATTCTAAAGTGAAACATGGTAGTATTATCATGTGCTACACCTTACCTAACCTTTTCCATGCATGATTGACACCTCAGAGACATCTTTGTAAAGAAAATGCTATCATTTCTTTGTCATTCTGGAACAAGCATTTCTTATTGCATACCCTGATGCTGCATTGCATTGAAAACTTGATATTCTTTCATTTTCTTATTGCCTGAAACTCCACAAATCTGCACTTAAAAGATCCCTCTTGTGCCTTTCATTGACATGCCATGTCCGGAAATGACACTTGTGCATTTGAATTTTTATCAAATCTATTCGTGCCTTTAATTTTCTTGACTCTTGTAACTCACTAAAAGTAATTTTGAATGCACATCATACTTTGATTGCTGTGTTCAGCTAAACACTGATACATGGTTCTATTTGAGACATCCTCCCAGCTGGAATAAGTTGTTTGTCCCTCTACACTTGTGATTCTTATAGTTGTATTGACTTACTAGTCGAACTGGAACTGGTTACTCTTTTTTCACTTGAATGCACTACCTGTGTTCCGTACTCTTGAGCTTCCAAAGTGGTACTCTTCATGCATTTTTATGTTCTACTTATCAAACTGCTTTCAAAATCTGTTCTCTTTCATGATAAAAGTTAAAACAAAACGTTAAGGAATAATGTATGCTTGTTCACTATCCTTGACTGTAAAGAGAAAGAAATGATGAACTGAAACTTGCATGACATATGATTACGATTAGCATAGAAAATGAACTTATTCAGCAATATCTGATGTAAATGTACTCAGTTAAATTCATTTAGTGAACTAAACTCACTGTTCACCTGTAGCATTAAGAAAACAAACCTGATTGTTATGAATGCATAGTTGGTTTAGTTGCTCGATGGATAAATATTTTTTTACTCCTTCAGTTGTATTTCATTTCTCTTGATGAACATGATAATGTATCTTTAAAATCAGCCCATTAATGAATAGGGCAGCATGCCGAGCTCTACCCTTGTGGGAGCCCATTTTTCTCCACATGCTTGGTCTTCAAAAAGTGTTCAGCTTTAGGATTTTACCTATACCTTCACAAGGAAACAAACATTGTTAGCATAAAACAGAACACATTGATCATGATGTTATTATTTCTCCTCAGCTGATTTCTTTCATACTGCTCTTGATTGATTGTGTCAATGCATGGTTAATAGTAGGATGTACTATTATGGGTGCCTCATATAGGTCACATCATAATCAAAGCCACTGACACCTCTCTTTTCCTCTTACAGGTCGACAGAGCTCAAGAAGACAAGGTTGCACCATTCAGCATCAAATGTCGATAATCAGGCAATGATGATTATGTCATCACTTATGTGTTTTACTTTCTGCATCGTTTGTAGTGCAATGTGCTATTAGCAATGTGTTCTAATAGTTATATCCACGACTTGTGTGGATCTTTGATTTTAATTCCGCTTTTCAATTGAAAAGAAAATGCATTTTCATGCAATGTTGTAATATCATTCTGATTGTCGAAATCAAATGAAGCCTTGTAAAAAATGAGTTTCTTCATGAAATAAAAGAAAGCATCTGAAATGCTATTTTCTCATTTACTCGATTATATATTTCTGCCATTCTGCAACATTTGAATGGTACTTTGAAAACTCTACCTCCTCCTTTTAAATGTATAACTATTTCTCAATGCATAATGATAAAAATGTGAAACAACATTTGAAATTAAGTGCAATTCCACCTTATGTTAAATAACATTCAGCCGACTTCACCAATTGAGCCAAGGAAAAAATTTGGTAACATTTTGGCGATTTCCGCTATATGCTTGCCTGCTAAGCATAGATCAGTGGCCTTAAAACAATTCATTGGGGACGGAGTCAATTCTGCCCCTTCTTGAAACTCGGAAACTTAAACACCAACACTCCAAACAGTAGCAAGAAAACAAAACTGAACTGAAAGCAAACTAACAGGCCCTGATGGCCAACAGAACAATGCGCAACAATGCTTAGAGAAAGCAAAAATACTGAAATTAAATGTGCGAAACGCACTTATTTGCAAACTACTCTTCTATCCTACACTAACTAGTGGAAAAGGTACTCAAACAAAACCATTTATGGGATTTGAAAAATAACTGCCTATCCTAGTCAACCGAGGATACTTTGCATGCTCACAAATTTGCACTAAGAGGTGGAAAATGAGGATACTTCTCACACATTGTTGTGCTGCAACTTGTAAATAACAATCAAAGATGCAAATCATGTGAATTTGATCAAGCATACCTCTAGTTTGCCTAGAATGAATAACTGGGATTTGCTACCCCTCGACTACCACCTCATCCTTATGTGCACTGGAAATCCTTTAGATCTCGCCAACAACCCTGGCTAGATGTCTGATGGGAGAGCCTCTCGAAAGGGTGAAACTGGAACTTGCACCTCTGGTTCTTTGTTGGTTACCTACTACTTCAATCTCATCTTTTCGATGAGGATCATTTGAAAACATATCACCCAACCTTGTGCAAAACTCATCAATTATATTAGCGTACGGGTTCTCGTGGGTCCCATTATTATCTCTTATATGCATAATAGGCTTTGAGGTGTCCTCATGACTATTTTCTTGAAAACTTGTACAGATATTAGGGCCATTACCTTGTACAGCAGTGTCATGCTTATGCGCAACTTCATCTTGTTCTATTTGAACTATTGCATCATGCTTATCGGGATTTTGACATTCGATAGCCATGCTCTCCCCACCTCGAGTTTGGACACCCCCTGTTGTCTCCTCAAGCTACTGCTCCACACCATCTCCCTCAAAAGATGAGTATTTGGCATCTAAATTTGAAACAAAATCCTCGAGATCATCCCAAAACATGTCGTCTTCCATCTAACTTTCAATTTTTTGTGGAAGAGGACTACTTTCTTCCTCACTGCAACTCTTGTGAGGTATCGAAACATCAGAACTTTGAACCATCTCCTGCTGCTCTAAAGCTAGTACGGGTGTAATCTGAGGGGTGCTTACTTTGTTATCCATAAAGAATGGTAATCCATTGAACAAATCAAGCAAGACTTGAGAATTGTCACTTGTTCTTTGATCTAGAATATGTTATTCCTCAAACAGGGCCTCCTCTACCTCCTACAGCAATGGCTCATGATGCTCTGGGTCTTTTTTAACGCTATCCCAACTAGGGACTTCAAAATGACCATCGATATTTCGCTGCTCCAATGAATCAATCTTCTCCATACATGTGACATTCTTTGGTTCCACTGAAAAAATGGAGCAATCAGCAGAAACTTCCTGCTTGGTATGTTGTTGATCCTCTAAAAAGTTTTCTCCATCCTCCACAAAACAAGGCAACTCATTAGTGAAAACATAAAAGGACCCATCAGTAGAAGAATTTTCTCATTCAATATTTTGTTGTTCTAACTGATATTCCTCCATAGCTATATGCAGTAAATTTATTCTTGTAGCTTCTTCCTTCATGGTGAATGATGAGTCATTTTTTGAGTCAATAGGTCTGTCCTCAATAGTGACAAGAAAATCATAATTATCCGGCTGGGAAACTTGTGGGATTTTGACTTTTGGTATGATATGAGACTCATTTTTCATAAATCTTGGAAATTTGAATTTACGAACCTCTTCTTGAATAGGATGTTCAGAACTGACAGGAGCTATTTGGGCTTCCAACCTTTAACACCGAGCAAGCAAAAGATTTGTCTATGCGGCTGCCTCTCTCTCTAAATCCTCCTCAAACTGTGTTCTTTGGGTCTCCAGCTCCTGATCATGAAGATAGGTTTGATAAGCCAACTCCTCTTCCTGCTAATTATACTCAAGCTGCTTCTTGATCTCCTCCAGCTGACTCATGTAATCAAGCAGTGTGCTCTTTATACTTGCAATCTCCCCTTGCTGATTTGACTGATTCCTTTCTTCTTCCATTCTTGGCATTTTCCTCTTGTGATTCAGCTTTATATCTCTGAAACTCCGGTCCTGAGTATCTTGGGACAAATCTTGAACATATGAGGGCTGGGTGGGTGGCAACTATACTGGGTATGTTGGTTTTGAAAAGTCATGGAACTAAAACCAGCAGTATGATTATGCTAATATGGTTGATATGAATATGGATACATAGGGCTTTCATGATATGGTGGATGGTATGACATATTATCATGAAGCCTCGACATGCTTGTTCATCTGAAGGCTGAAAAACAAGCAAAATTAGAATCTTTAAAAGCATACCAACACTTGATCATTCTGAAACCAGAAAAGGCTTCTCAGAGTCGACATGGTGTTTGATGACTATGCTTCCAAAGGCTGATAATTCTGAAGAGAACACCCGACCCTTTAGTATGTGTTCTTTTGCGCATTGTTCACACTAGATCTGCTTGAAAATCAGAGAACGAAGTCACCAGGTATATTGAAAAGGGCCTCCAAAAGGCTAAAAAACTTACTGCATACACCAAAAAGCAACCTTAAAGGATTAAAACTTGTCTGAAAATGATCTCCAGAGTCCCATCAAGCATGCCAAAAATAGTTATCAATAGTTTTGCACCTTGCTGAATGCAGTATTCAGAAAACTACTGAAACATGGAAACCTTCTTCATATATGGGTGATCTGAACGAAGAAGGAATCTCCAGAGCGAGTTGGTTCTCCGAATGATGAGTATTACTCCTAAAATTTTGAGGGAAAGGGATAAAAGATGAACTAAAAGAAACAAAACTGAACCTAACTGATGATTAACTTAAAAATTCTAATAGAAACTAAAACCTAACACTCACAACAATTCCTTCACTACAATGATTCTTACAATCTCACCAATACATGATTTCATCATTAATTCATATGAAGATCCAGAACTTTGAATGCAACATATAACCTGAAAACATGAAACCCTATGCAAAAAGCTCATAAACACAGGACAGTAAGGTTTTCAAATTTGAATACACAAAACATCAAACTACTGTTACCAGTCTTTAGACAAGAAAATGGAAACAAGAACTCTGCTGTATTATTGGAACTAAAAGAGTGTTAATCTGTCAAAACTGAGTACAATGTTCACAAGCTAAAAAATGCATAAGAGTAGGAACTCTGATCTGAACTATTGAGAGAGGAGAGATAAAAGACTAAGTCTATCAAAACATAGCTCTCAAGAAACCCTAATCCGAGCTCAGAAAAAGCTCCAAGAAAAAAAAGCTTCAAACTGCCCCAAAAAACTGCCTAAAAGCAGAAAAAGCATACTGCTTTTTTGGTCACATTGTCAAGCCTCTAAAAATAGGCTAATCTTGCTTTAAAAGCTCAAAAACAACTTATCTCTCCAAGATAGGCCTGAAATCGGACCAAGAGTAAAAGTCAAAAAAATATGCTAAAAATAGCAAGAAAACACAAAGCAATTTATAGAATATCGCTTTTATGATTCTACTTTACAAGATGCAGATTTGCACAATTAATCTACTTTTTGCAATTAAAGATTGAAAATATTTTGTAAAAAAGAAAAATCTCCTTATTACACCATTACAACATTCTGGTTTTTCTCAAAAAATCAATAAAACATTAACACAATTATCCTCTTTCATATCTTCAATCTTCATTGATTTCTCTAAAATCAACTAAAATCAGAACCCTAAAATAGGTAATCATCAAAACTTAACCCTAGGGTACTAGGGAGGGATTCACAATTACATTCTCATTTTTTTCCAATAAAACAATAATATAACCTACATTCAAGTCTTCACTTTCCACTAAGGCAAAAGAATAAATCAAGACCTAACCATCGACCTAGGCACATAATTTCAGCCACCCTCAAATACATTAGACTTTAATCATTGAATAAAATATGATGCAAGGACTGACCTAACTCGAATTATCCCATGTGCTTATGGAAAAATGTGAATATTCTGGAGAATTATAGTGTTGGGTTGAATTAGGGCACGGGGAAAACAAGGCCAAACCCTAAATTATTCATTTTGCATATGATCACTGTTGAGGAAAATGAGCTCTGCCAGTTCTCATGTCGCCATGATGGACTTCAAACCGGTACTCATGTGCATTGAGAACTTCATCATGATCTTCAGAAGGTCAAACTCTTCAGTGGGTAGGCTCATTTTTATATTATTGAAGTTCTTTCCCTTCATTTCAAAGAACCAGGAATACATTAAGGCCGCGGCCTGTATAAGCTTATTCTCAGATTTTTCCTTGCACTTGCTTTACATCAGCCTACTTGGTCTTCTCCTACGGGCTTGGGTTCAATTGAAGGCTCTATGAGAGAGCTCCCCTTGCATTTTTTGCTCTATCTACTATGCATGAGGTAACCTCCTATTATAGTTTTTCATTGCTTCTCATTCTATTCATTATGGCTTTATAGCCGCAGCTACTCACGCTTTAATACCCCTGCCTTTTATCTTTTGTGTTTATTCTTTGTGTTCATTTTCCTTTAAAGCTCGAGCACCATTTTGAGAGCTCAACTTTGGGCCATTGGAAACTCCATGTAGTTCTCTTGGACGCAGTCGTACGCACTCTCCATAATCATGAACTAGTAAGCCACCTCTAGATACTTCATTCTTAGAGACTAAAAGAATCTTTACTTGCGAGTTTCTGGCCATGTTCGGGCCGTGGAAAATCTATATTATAGAAAACATTATTTGAAGTTTTGGGCTCGACCCACAACAAGAAATTTTCCTTCATGCATATTTGATAATGAATCCCTTCGTGGGTATTGAGAAAAATGAATGAAAGTTGCATTTCCTCCATTTTGTAGCTCGATTCAAATGTGGGTATCATATATTCATTTTGCATTCAGTTTATAAACTCGGCCCATTAAGGCGGGCTCCTTACTTTGAAGGATTGCTTTTCGAAGCCCCATGATGGCTTTGTGGAGAAATCTTGTGTAGTCAAGTGAAATTTGGACCTTTCCTTCATTACTTTGAACTTTCAATCTGCTCCATATGAATATTTGTTGTCTAAAAGAAACTACGCATTTGTATGAAAAACTCCCATATGATAAAATACCTAACATGCTGTTCTGAGAAAGCACACTCAAAAGGGAAGACTGGAAATGCTGAAAGTCTGCACACTTGACCCAAAACCCACACTGGTTAAACATACAGTAGTGAGGAGATACTGCATTTATTTAGAGTTCCATATATTTTTTGAAAACTGCGAATTCCATATGTAAATCTGAGAAACCAATGTGAAAACAAGAAAGAACAATAAACTGTGTGTGTAAATCAGCCTGATTCACATGGTATTCTACCTTCTTTAGCTTTCTTCATGGACATATTGTAGAAATTATGTTAAATTGAGCATATAATAATTCTGAATACACACATTCTATTTGAATTGCATTGAAAACCTCTGGTTTCTCGTTTACACTTATCCTCCAGGCCATCGACACTGAACTCTTTTTGCACACATAATTCTTTTTTAAACTTGACTCTGTGGATTGCTAACTCACTATATAATCTGTTCATTCATGAAAATGACTTTTATGTGTTCAAATTCTTATCAAAACTGTGCACACTTTATCTATCCATTAGTGGTAATTCCTTGCAGATGTACCTGGATGTTAGAATGAGTCTCCCAAATGGTGTATTCTAATTAAGATATAAAAAGTATCTGAATATATTACTACCCCATGCTATTTTCTTTGCACATAGAAAATATCCCTTCTGGATTTCTTAACTTTCACCACACAACATCGCTTTCTATTCTTGGGATTTTTTAGAGATTCTAAAGTGAAACATGGTAGTATTATCATGTGCTACACCTTACCTGACCTTTTCCATGCATGATTGACACCTCAGAGACATCTTTGTAAAGAAAATGCTATCATTTCTTTGTCATTCTGGAACAAGCATTTCTTATTGCATACCCTGATGCTGCATTGCATTGAAAACTTGATATTCTTTCATTTTCTTATTGCCTAAAACTCCACAAATTTGCACTTAAAAGATCCCTCTTGTGCCTTTCATTGACATGCCATGTCCGGAAATGACACTTGTGCATCTAAATTTTTATCAAATCTATTCGTGCTTAATTTGCTTGGCTCTTGTAACTCACTAAAAGTAATTTTGAATGCACATCGTACTTTGATTGCTATGTTCAGCTAAACACTGATACATGGTTCTATTTGAGACATCCTCCCAGCTGGAATAAGTTGTTTGTCCCTGCACACTTGTGATTCTTATAGCTGTATTGATTTACTAGTCGAACTGGAACTGGTTACTCTTTTGTCACTTGAATGCACTACTTGTGTTCCGTACTCTTGAGCTTCCAAAGTAGTACTCTTCATGCATTTTTTATGTTCTACTTATCAAATTGCTTTCAAAATCTGTTCTCTTTCGTGATAAAATTTAAAACAAAACGTTAAGGAATAATGTGTGCTTGTTCACTATCCTTGACTGTAAAGAGAAAGAAATGATGAACTGAAACTTGCATGACATATGATTACAATCAGCATAGAAAATGAACTTATTCAGCAATATCTGATGTAAATGTACTCAGTTAAATTCATTTAGTGAACTAAACTCACTGTTCACCTGTAGCCTTCAGAAAACAAACCTGATTGTTATGAATGCACAGTTGGTTTAGTTGCTCGATGGGTAAATCTATTTTTACTCCTTCAACTGTATTTCATTTTTCTTGTTGAACATGATAATGTATCTTTAAAATCGGCCCATCAATGAATAGGGCAGCATGTCGAGCTCTACCCTTGTGGGAGCCTATTTTTCTCCACATGCTTGGTCTTCGAAAAGTGTTTAGCTTCACGATTTTACCTATACCTGGACAAGGAAACAAACATTGTTAGCATAAAACAGAACACGTTGATCATGATGTTATTATTTCTCCTCAGCTGATTTCTTTTGTACTGCTCTTGATTGATTGTGTCAATGCATGGTTAATATTAGGATGTACTATTGTGGGTGCCTCATATAGGTCACATCATAATCAAAGCCACTGACACCTCTCTTTTCCTCTTACAGGTCGACGGAGCTCAAGAAGACAAGGTTGCACCATTCAACATCAAACGTCGATAATTAGGCAATGATGATTATGTCGTCACTTATGTGTTTTCCTTTCTGCATCTTTTGTAGTGCAATGTGCTATTAGCAATGTGTTGTAACAGTTATATCCATGGCTTGTGTGGATCTTTGATTTCAATTCTGCTTTTCAATTGAAAAGAAAATGCATTTTCATGCAATGTTGTAATATCATTTTGATTGTTGAAATCAAATGAAGCCTTGTAAAAAATGAGTTTCTTCATGAAATAAAAGAAAGCATCTGAAATGCTATTTGCTCATTTACTCAATTCTATATTTCTGCCATTCTGCAACATCTGAATTGCACTTTGAAAACTCTACGTCCTCCTTTTAAATGTATAACTATTTCTCAATGCATAATGATAAAAATGTGAAACAACATTTGAAATTAAGTGCAATTCCACCTTATGATAAATAACATTCAGCCAGCTTCATCAATTGAGCCAAGGCGAAAATTTGGTAACAGACACTTCCTAAAAAAAAAAAATTTTGCCATGCTACCCCTAAATTTTTTTGAAACCAATTGATATTTTAAAAAAAAAAAAATTGTAGAATGGAGTCTAGTTTCTAAAAATGTAATTTATTTTAAATTTCGATGACGATTAATTTATAAAAAAAAAAATACCAAACACTGTTTTTGGTAGAAAAAAAAGACACAAACAAAATAAATTATAGATGAAAGGCTTGACATTGTTAGAAAGTGAAAAAAAATACATTATTGGATAGCTAAGAGAGAACCCAACATTACCCAGGTGTTCAATTTGTTCGACATTGAACCACATGCAATCCTAACAATGAGCACGAACATGATTATGTGAAATATTGTAGAAATTACAAATACACGTCTCTGGTCATTGGGAATGCCCTCCAAGCCTTTGGGTTGGTATTCCAAGGAAAATACCAAGGCCAAGGCTTGAGGATTCCCAAAGCAAGATATAACATGCTCATGTTATATCTTAGTTTTGACATGGATTTTGCATTTTTTGAATGCATTGACAAACCGCAAGTGCATTATAACGCACTCACGTTTTGATATACATTGAATTTATTTTTCTTCTCTTTTTTTTTTCTTTCTTCTTGTTATCTTTGAGGGAAACTATGCACATGAAATAAACATTTATGTATAAGTTGACATTTACATATGGACATTTACTTTCTTATACTTTAAAAGTTATATTTCACGTATATAGTTTTAGGATGTTTGAGAGTGGTTTCAGATATCTAGGAGTTATAAGCAAATTCTAGTTTTTGGAAGATCTCACAAATTTTAGACTTAGTTAAATTTCAATAATCAGGAGGTCAAATTTTAGTAATCAAGTTGTATTATTTATCTCTCTATCTAACTCATTTTTTGTCCCTTACACTCTAGACCTATCTCTCACTATCTCCATCCCTTTATTTGACTCTCTCTCTCTCCTTTCCCTCTAATTCTCTCTATCTCACTTCTCTCCCTCCCTCCCTCCTTCCCCTCTCTACTTATCTCTATCTCCTCCCTCCATCCCTCTCTCTCTCTCTCTCTCTCTCTCTCTCTCTCTCTCTCTCTCTCTCTCTCTCTCTCTCTCTACCCACCTACCCACCTCCATCACTCCCCACCAATTCTCTATTTCTCTCACCTCCCTCTCTCTCCCTCCATACTGCTCTCTCCCTCTCTTCTTCCCTATCTACTCTCTATCTCCCAATCCCTCTCTCTACCTACCTCTACATTCATGAAACCTTACCACTCTCTCTAGATACACCTCTTTATCTCACCTTTCTCTCCCTTCCTACCTCTCCCTCCCTCCCTCATTCCCTCTCTACTTCTCTTTATCTCTCCTCTCTCTCTACCTCTCCTTCCCTCTCTACTTATCTTTATCTTGTCTCTCCCTCT
The DNA here is from genome assembly GCA_007258455.2 of Sequoia sempervirens. Taxonomy (NCBI): domain Eukaryota; kingdom Viridiplantae; phylum Streptophyta; class Pinopsida; order Cupressales; family Cupressaceae; genus Sequoia; species Sequoia sempervirens. Next base: position 11,606,247 of record VDFB02000009.1, read on the forward strand.
CTCTACCTACCTATATTGGATGTTTCTGATATGTGGTTGTCATTGATGTCAACACTATTGGAATTAATGTCTTCAAGGTTGTATATGTCAAGGATATTGAGAAAATTGCAATAAAATGAGTTGCAGGTTGTTAGTGATGCAGTGAAGTTTAGTATGTTGGCTAGCTCAGTATATTGATGACAAGAGGTTGTGGATCAAATGGTTTATTGTCAAGTATATCTAGTTTATCCATGTGAAGTTTTAGAGATCCGCATGAAGATTTGATCGAGTTATGAGTATTTCTGTTCCCACAGTTATTTTGTTGGTTTAGTTGGTGTTCCTGAAATAAGATGATGTGATTCTAGTAAGTTGAGTGGTTGTGGATTATTTTGTGGTGATTCATGATGCTTGTGGATGTTTCTAGATCATTCTCTATTTGTGTTGTTGATTTGCATTAATTGTTGTGCTCACGATTAGTGATTTTCTTCTTTGTGTTTATGTTTTTCATGATCATGGCCAATAGGGTGATTGTAGTGTGTTGTGGATTTTCAAGGCATAATTTTTTAAGGTGTTTCATGTTTGAGGATGTTGTTTTGGATCTTCACTATGTTGTGGCTGACATTGGTTGATTCACATTGAAAATTATTTATTGATTTGAGCCAATAGTTTGTATATACATTTTATATTTTGTTGATCCGACATGCAATTGATGTAATCTCTAGTTGTGGATATATATGAGCGATTGTTTATTCCATTTGAAGGTGTATGTGTGAGTGATGTGTGAGTGCTATGTGTGAATAATGTTCTAATATTTTGAAGGTAGAAGTAAAGTGTGAAGAAGAGTCAGCAGATGTTTATGTGCTTAACCAGAACTCTAATTAGGCATTAGCAGATGCTATTTTCTTAGTTCAAAATCTTGCGGATGTAATCCAAATGTTTCTGTAAGATAGTGTGTCTTCCTTTGGGTAGTAATCCTTTTTATATTTGAGCAATGAGCTCTAGGAAATGCGCCTGAATGCATGTGCATTCCTGATTTATAATTATTCATACATTTAACAGGGTATAATCTTGTGGACTAACCCCCACTATGGTTTTTCCCCTAACAAGGTTTCCACATAAAAAAATCTTGGTGTTATGTGTGTTTTTGATGTGTTGATGGTTCATGCTTTCATGTTTATTTATCAGATTTGAGAATAAGTTTAATTTGTATAATTTATGTGATGACTAATTCACCCCCCTCTCAGTTGTCTACCCTTGTGTTTCCAACAAGTCGTATCAAAGCAGGTTCCTTAGAAGAAGTTTAATAGCTTGAGGTGATCCGGGATGGCAACATATAAGAAGGATAGTTTGAGATTTGATGGAACTAATTATTCTCTTTAGAAGACTCGAATGGAGTGTCATCTGAGATGTATTGGTGAACCCTACTAGAACATTACACAGAATAGGGATATCATCCCACAAAATGGTCCTTCTACTTATGTTGAGATTAAGGATGTCGAGTACAATATCAGGGCTAAGGAAGCATTGTTGAGTGTTCTGACTGATTCTGAGATGACAAATGTAATGGATCTGAAGACTGCTTATGAGATCTGGAAAAAGTTGGAAACTTTGTATGAAGGTGATGCACATGTGAAGATTGCTAAGTTGCAAATCCTAAAAGGGAAATATGAAATGTTGAGAATTGGTGATGATGAGAACATAACTTCTTTCATGCAGAGATTGAATGAACTTGTGTGTAGTATCAGATGTGTTGGTGGAACATTGGAAGAATCATATATTGTTGCTAAATTGCTCAAATCTTTGCCTGCTACATACAAAGCCAAAGCTATTGCTATTAAGGAGATCCAGACTGTGAAAAATGTAACTAGAGACATGTTGATTGGTAAGCTTACTGCTTTTGAGTTAAGTGAGTTTGGCGATTCTCTTCCTAAGACAGAATCTACATTCAAAGCTATTATCTCTAGAAAAGATAAGCAAAGATATGATTCGAGAGAAAGTTCTTCTAGAAAAATGTTCAAGTATGAGGAGGAAATGAGAGAGATTGAAGAAGAAGAGAGAAAACCAAATGAGCTTGAAGCACTTATTGTCAAGAGGGAAGCCAAAGGAGAAGGTAAGTATAAAGGGAAATTTCCCATTAAATGTTTTTCTTGCAATAAGATAGGTCATTTTGCATCAAGGTGTCCAGAAAGAGTTCCTAAGCCAAGACCTAACAAGCCTAGATTTCAAAGAAAGTGTTATTATGTTGCTGATGAAGGTGTGACATATGATAAATCTGATAAAGGGAATGTAAGTGAGGACGAATGGGTGTTTATTGCTATCAAGGAAAATAATCTAGTACCTGTTGAATCTGCTAGTTGCACAATGTGGAGAAATCCCTAGATACAAGAGTTGAAGAAAAGGATGAATGGGTGATTCACAGTGGATGCTCTCATCACATGATAGGTGATAAAAGTAAATTTGTGAGCTTGGAAAAATATGATGGTGGTGTTGTAAGATTTGGTGATGATAAAGTTGGTGTAATCCATGGCAGAGGATCCGTTTCTCTTCATGGAAAGAATAATACTGATGTTGTTCTATATGTGGAAGGTCTAAAGCATAATCTCTTAAGTTTTGGATAGATGGTTGACAAGGGATACAATCTTCAATTCAAGAATGGAAAATTTAGAATATTGGGGAGTTCTGGAAATGTTATTGCATCTGGTACAAAAACAAAAGGTAATATCTTTCACCTAAGTGATGCTAGTAAAAGTTGGTTGATATCTCAAGTTGATGAAAGTTGGTTGTTGCATAGGAGATTGTGTCATGTAAACTTTGACAATATTATCAAGATAAGTTCTACTCAGGATGTGAGAGATCTTCCTAAGTTGATAAAACCTACTAATACTATATGCAAGGAATGTCAGTTAGGAAGCAAACTAGAATTTCATTATGAAGCAAACAACATTGTTCAAATGAAGTATTGGAGCTTGTGCATACTAACTTGTGTGGTCCTTCTAGAGTCAAAAGTTTACAAGGATATAGGTATTTCATGTTGCTTATTGATGATTATTATAGAATGATGTGGGTTACTTTCTTAAGGGAGAAATATGAAGCTCTAGAGAAATTCAAGATCTTTAAGGCTATGGTTGATATCTAGAGATAGGTCTAAAGATTAAATGTTTGAGATCAGATAAAGGTGGTGAATTCACTTCTGGTGAGTTTAATCATTTTTGTGAAGAGCATGAAATAAAGAGACAATTATCTACCCTGCAGACCCCTCAGCAAAATGGACTTGTGGAAAGGAAGAACAAGATAATTGAAGTTGCTAGAACTATGATGCTGGAAGGAAATGTTCTTCATATCTACTGGAGAGAAGCTGTGAGTACTGTTGTTTGCACTCTCGACCAAGTATATGTCAAAGGTGATACTAGTAAGAATCCTTATGAGCTATGGTATGGTCATAAGCCTACTATTAAATACTTCAAAATATTTGAGAGTAAATGTTATATCAAAAGAGATGAAGATATAGGAAAGTTTGATGCTAGAAGTGATGAAGGAATCTTTCTTGGTTATTCTACTAAAAGCAAGGCCTACCAGTGCTACAATAAGAGATTGAGTAAAGTAATTGAAAGTGTTAATGTCAAGGTTGATGAAGAAATAGTTAGACCATCCAGAACCCATGGATATGATTTAGATGATTAGAATGACAATTGTGATAAAGGAAAGAAAGTTCAAATCATTCTGGTAAATCAAGAAAATCAAGAGGAAGAAACTAGTGAAAGTGCAAAAGTGAGATCACAAGAGCCTGAAGTTCAAGAACATCCTAAGACTCCAAGGTATGTAAGACTAAATCATTCAGCAGATCAAATTATTGATGACAAGAACAAAGGTGTTCAAACTAGGAGAAGAATTGTAGAAGAATACTGTTTGATTTCAAAGACTGAGCCTAATAGTGTCAATGAAGCATACAAAGGTGAACATTGGATGGAAGCAATGAAAGAAGAACTACTATAGATTAGGAAGAATGATAGATGGATTCTTATTCCTAGACCTAAGGACAAAAATTTAATTGGAACTAAATGGGTCTTTAGAAATAAAATAAATGAGCAAGGTGAAGTTGTTAGAAACAAAGCAAGACTAGTGTGTAAAAGATATTCTCAGATGGAAGGAATTGAATTTGAAGAAACTTTTTCTCCTATTGCTAGGATTGAAGCTGTGAGACTATTTCTTGCTTATGTTGCTTACAAAAACTTCAAGGTTTATCAGATGGATGTCAAGTCAAAATTTCTAAATGGTGAACTGGAAGAAGTGTATATTGAGCAACCTGATGGATTTCAATTGATTGATTAGGGAGATATGGTTTCTCGGTTGAAGAAAGCATTGTATGGACTTAAGCAAGCCCAAAGGGCATGGTATGCCAGATTGGAAAAGTATTTATTGAAGCTTGGATTTAATAAAGGTACTACTAATTTAGTAATTTTTATTTCAAGATTGACCACGATAAAGATTTGATTGTTGAAGTCTTTGATGATGATATCATTTTTGGAGGAGATGATAGTTTGTGCATGAATTTTTTTGATGAGATGTAGAGTGAGTTTGAGATGTCTATGATTGGAGAAATTAAATTATTTTTGGGATTGCAAATTACTCAGCTAGATAATGGGATCTTTATATCCCAGTCCAAGTATGTGAAATAATTGTTAAAGAAGATTGGTATTGAAGATTCAAACCTAGTTGGGTATGGTGACTGGATGTAAGTTGACACATGATGATGATTCTCCTAAATAAAATTAGACTAGATACAGATCCATGATTGGTGGATTGCTCTATTTAACTCAAACTAGACTCGATATCATGAATGTTGTATGCAGTGTTGCAAGATTTCAAGCTGATCCTAAGGAATCTCATGTGATAGTTGTGAAGAGGATTTTCAGATACTTGAAGGGGACAATTGATTTTGGCTTATGGTATCCTAAAGAAGATGACCTTACTTTGAGTGCTTTTACTAATGTTGATTGGGTAGGAGATGTGAATGAAAGAAATAGTACTAGTGGTGGTGCATTTTTCTTGGGAAAGAAGCTAATTTCATGGTTAAGTAAGAAGCAAAATGCCATTTCTTTATCTACTGTAGAGGCATAATACATTGTTGTTGCTAGCAATTGTACTCAAGTATTGTGGATGAAGCAGATGTTGAAAGATATCAGAGTTGTGTATGATGAACCTATTACTATATTTTGTGATAATTCAAGTGCAATTAACATTTCTAAGAATTGGGTGCTGCATTCAAAAACAAAGCATATATCTATCAAGTTTCACTTTTTGAGAGAGAAGGTGAGTGAAAAGGAAGTCATATTGGAGTATGTACAAACTAAGGAACAAATTGTAGTTATCTTTACCAATCCCTTTCCTAAGGATACTTTTGAGTATCTCAAAGGGAAGCTAGGGGTGATTACCCCTCCTAATCAGAATTAATATGCATTGACTTGCATCATTCTGTGCATTTCATAGTCATAACTTGATCTAGATTGATGTTGTGATAGCTGCTACTTAGGGGAAGTAGTCAGATGTTCAAAAATGTGGATTCAGAGCTTGCATGGAAAAATATAATGTGTATCTTTGTCATTGATTTCAAAGGGGGAGAAGATTCATGTGAAAAACTATGAAAGAGTTAAGGAGAAAAGAGTCAAAATCTAAGGGGGAGAAAGTGCTAAGAGAAAGTTGTGTTGATGGTGTTTTTCACATTATGTGTTTCCATCAATGCCAAAGGGGGGGATGGTTGGATGTTTCTGATATGTGGTTGTCATTGATGTCAACACTATTGGCATTAATGTCTTCAAGGTTGTATATGTCAAGGATATTGAGAAAATTATAATAAAATGAGTTGTAGGTTGTTAGTAATGCAGTGAAGTTCAGTATGTTGGCTAGCTCTGTATATTGATGATGAGAGGTTATGGATAAAAGGGTTTTTTGTTGAGTAAATCTAGTTTATACACGTGACGTTTCAAAGATCCACATGAAGATTTGATTGAGTTATGAGTATTTGTGTTCTGACAATTATTTTGTTGCTTCAGTTGGTGTTCTTGAAAGAAGATGATGTGATTCTAGTAAGTTGAGTTGTTGTGGATGCTTCTATGGTGATTCATGATGCTTTTGGATGTTTCTAGATCCTTCTCTATCTATTTTGTTGATCCACATTGATCGTTGTGCTCACGATTGGTGATTTTTTTCTTTGTGTTTATGTTTTTCATGATCATGGCCGACAGGGTGATTGTAGCGTGTTGTGGATCTTAGAGGCGTAATTGTTTAAGGTGTTTCATGTTCAAGGATGTTGTTTTGGGTCTTCACTATGTTGTAGCCAACATTGGTTTATTTACATTGAAAATTATTTATTGATTTGAGCTGATAGTTTGTATACATTTTATATTTTGTTGAGTCAACATGCACTCAATGTAATCTCTAGTTGCAGCTATATATGAGCAATTGTTTATTCCATTTTAAGGTGTATGTATGAGTGATGTGTGAGTGTTGTGTGTGAATAATGTTCTAATATTTTGAAGGAAGAAGTAAAGTGTGAAGAAGAGTGAGTAGATGTTTATGTGCTTAATCGGAATTGTAATCAGGAATTAGCAGATGCTATTTTCCCAGTTCAAAATATTACAAATTTAATTTGAATGTTTCTGTAAGATAGTGTGTCTTCCTCTGGGCAGTAATCCTTTTTGTATTTGAGTAGTGAGCTCTAGGAAGTGCACCTGTATGCATGGCCATTCTCAATTTATAATTCTTTATACTTTTAATAGGGTATAGTCTTGTGGACTAACCTCCACCATGTTTTTTCTCCTAGCAGGGTTTCCACATAAAAAAATCTTGGTGTTATGTGTGTTTTTGATGCGTTGATGGTTCATTCTTTCATGTTTATTTATCAGATCTGAGAATAAGTTTAATTTTTATAATTTCTATGACAATTGATTCACCCCCCTCTCAGTTGTCTACCCTTGTGTTTCCAAAAACCTCTCCTTCCACCACTCTCTATTTCTCTCTATCTCACCTCTCTCTCCCTCACTACATCTCCCTCCCTCTCTCCCTCCCTCTCTACTTATGTATATCTCTCCTCTCCCTCTCTACCTAGCTTTCCATCCATCAGAACCTACTACTCTCTCTATTACTCTTTATCTCACCTCCCACTCTCTCCATCCATACATATCCCTCTCCTTCCCTCTCTACTCTCTATCTCCCTAATCCCTCTCTACCTACCTCTCAATCCATCACTCCATAACACTCTCTCTACACCTCTCTATCTTGCTTCTTTCCCTCCCTCCCTCCCTTATTCCCTCTATATTATCTACCTCTCCTTCCCTCTCTAATTATCTTTATCTCCCCTAGCCCCCTCTCTCTCTCACTAGATGTCTCCCTCCCTACCTTTTCCCCTATCTACTCTCTATCTCTCCTCTCCCTCCCTCCCTCTACCTCTCTCTCTCTCTCACTCTCTCTCACCTCCCTCACACTCTTCTTCTCTCCTCTCTCCTCTCTATCTCACCATTCTCTCTTTCCCTCTTTGTAACTCTCTCCTTCTCTATATGTCACCATTCTCTCTCTACTTATCTTTATCTCACCTATCCCTCTTTACCTCTCCATTCCTCCCCTCTCTCACCCACCCTCCCTCCTCCCATCTATCTATATCTCTCTCTACTTCTCTCTATCTCACGTATCCCTCCATCACTCCCTACCACACTCTCTCTATTTCTCTCTATCTCACCTCTCTCTCACCTCCCTCTCTCTCCCTCCATACCTCTCCCTCTCCTTCCCTCTCTACTCTCTATCTCCCTAATCCCTCTCTACCTACCTCTCTATCCACTAGTCCCTACCACTATTTCTACACCTCTCTATCTCACTTCTCTCCCTCCCTCATTCTCTCTACTTATCTCTATCTACCTCTCCTTTCTCTAATTATCTTTATCTCCCCTAGCCCTCTCTCTCTCTCACTAGATGTATCCCTCCCTACCTTTTCCCCTATCTACTCTCTATCATTCCTCTCCCTCCCTATACCTCTCTCTCTCTCCCTTGCTCTCTCTCACTCCTCCCTCACCCTCTTTCTCTCTCACTCTCTCCTCTCTATCTCACCATTCTCTCTTTCCCTCTCTATAACTCTCTCCTTCTCTATATGTCACCATTCTCTCTCTACTCATCTTTATCTCACCTATCCCTCTTTACCTCTCCCTTCCTCCCCTCTCTCACCCACCCTCCCTCCTTCCCTCTATCTCTATCTCTCTCTATCTCTCTCTACTTCTCTCTATCTCACTTATCCCTCTCTACTCGCATATCCCTCTATCACTTCATACCACACTCTCTTTATTGCTCTCTATCTCACCTCTCTCTCACCTCCATTTGTCTCCCTCCATACTGCTCCCTCCATCTATCCTTCCTTATCTACTCTTTATCTCTCATGTCTATCTACCTCTCCCTCCCTCTCTACTAACTTATCTCCCCTTTCCCTCCCAACTCTCTCTCTCTCTCTCTCTCTCTCTCTCTCTCTCTCTCTCTCTCTCTCTCTCTCTCTCTCTCTCTCTCTCTCTCTCTCTCTCTCCCCAATCCTCCCCCTATTTCTCTCTCCCCCTATGAGGGTTGAGGGTGTAATGTTTAGTGTTGTATAGGGTATAGGGAATAGGGTTTAGGATATTAGGTATAAAGTTGAGGGTATAGGGTACAGAGTTGAGGGATGGGGGTTTAGGGTTTAGGGTTTAAGGGATAGGGCTGAGGGTTGAGGGATACTATCTAGGGTTGAGGGTATAAATTTAAGTATATAGGGTATATGGATTATGGTTTAGGATATTGGGTATATAGTTGAGGGTATTGGGTTGAGGATATTAGGTTTATGGTTTAGGATTTATGTATAAGTTTGAGGGTTAAGGGTTGAGGTATAATTTTCAAGGTTGAGGGTATGAGGTTAAGTGTATAGGGTATAGAGTTTAGGGTTTAGGGTGTAGGGTTAGGGGTATAAGGTATAGGGTTAAGGCTTGAGAGTGTAGGGTTTGTCATTTAAGTATAGGGTTAACGGATAATGTGTAGGGTTTAGGGTATAAGGTTGAGGGTATAGAGTATAGGGATGAGGGTTGAGGGTGTAGGGTTTAGGATTAAGGTATAGGGTTGAGGGTTGAGGGATAATGTTCAAGGTTGAGGGTATAGGGATAAGTGTATAGGGTATAGGGATTAGGGTTTAAAATATTGGGTATAGGGTTGATGGTATTGGGTTTAGGATTGAGGTTTAGGGTTTAGGGTTTAGTGTATAAGGTTTAATGTAGGGTTTAGGGTTTAAGTATAGGGTTGAGGGATGATGTTCAAGGCTTAAGTTATAAGGTTGAGGGTATAGGGTATAGGGATGAGGGTTGAAGGTGTAGGGTTTAGGGTTTAAGGTATAGGGTTGAGGGTTGAGGTATAGTGTTCAAGGTTGAGGGTGTAGGGTTAAGTGTATAGGGTATAGGGATTAGGGTTTAGGATATTGGGTATAGGGTTGAGGGTTTAGGGTTTAATTTTTAGGGTATAAGGTTTAATTTAGGCTTTAGTGTTTAATTATAGGGTTAAGGGTTCAAGGATAATGTTTAGGATTTAGGGTATAGGGTATAGGGATGAGGATTGAGGGTGTAGGGTTTATGGTTTAAGGTATAGGGTTGAAGGCATAATGTTAATTTTATAGGGTATAAGGATCAGGATTTAGGATATTAGGTATAGGGTTAAGGGTATTGGGTTGAAGGTTTAAGGTTAAGTTTATAGGGTATAGGGATTAGGGTTTAGGAGAGAGATAGGGAGGTGAGGGAGAGACATGAGAGAGAGAGAGAGAGAGTATTCTCTAGTTAGGGTGGGATGGAAATACTTTAGAGAGGGGGAGGGGGTCCAATAAATGGGGTATCCCAATGATTTACATTACTGGGAAACCCCATTTCTTGGACCCACTTTTTCAAACAAGCCACTACATTGCCAATTTCACTGAATTGGCAAGTTATTAGGCCCACTAACTTACCAATTCGGTGAAATTGGAAACCTAACTTGGCCTATTTGAAAAAATGGGTCTAAGAAATGGAGTCTTCCAGTGATTTACATCACTAGGAGACCCCATTTCTTGGACCCATTTTTTTTTCAAAAAGGCCACTACATTGCCAATTTCATCGAATTGGCAAGCCAATGCACCCACTAGCTTGTCAATTCGGTGAAATTGGCAAACTAACTTGCCATGTTTGAAAAATTGGGTCCAAGAAATGGGGTCTCCTGGTGATGTATATCACTAGGAGACCCCATTTCTTGGACCCACTTTTTCAAATAGGCCACTACATTGCCAATTTCACTAAATTGGCAAGCCAATGACCTCACTAGCTTGCCAATTTGGTGAAAGTGGCAACCTAACTTGGCATGTTTGAAAAAATGGGTCCAATAAATGGGGTCTCTTGATCATTTACATTACTGGAAGACCCCATTTCTTGGACCCATTTTTTAAACAAGCCACTACATTGCCAATTTCACCGAATTGGCAAGCTAGTGCACCCACTAGCTTGTCGATTCGGTGAAATTGGCAACCTAACTTGACCTATTTGAAAAAATGGCCCAAGAAATTGGGTCTCATAGTGATTTACATCACTAGGAGACCCCATTTCTTGGTCCTGCTTTTTCAAATAGGCCACTACATTACCAATTTCACCAAATTAGCAAGCTATTGGGCCCACTAGATTGCCAATTCGATGAAATTCACAACCTAAATTGGCATGTTTGAAAAAATGGGTCCAAGAAATGGGGTCTCCCGTTGATGGAGACCCCATTTTGGACCATTTCAACAGCTACTCAATGCCACTGAATTGGCAGTTAGGCCCACTAGCTTGCCAATTCAGTGAAATTGGCAGTAGTCCTGTTTGAAAAAATGGGTCCAAGAAATGGGGTCTCCTTGATGTAAACTCTCTACCCAAGTAAAAACTCTACCCTAATACCTCAAGCCTCACCTCTCCCCCTTACTCCTCAACCCTTAAACCCTCTACCCTCTACCCTCTACCCTCAACCCTTAAACCTCTCCTACCTCTACCCTCAACCCTCAACCCTCAACCCTTAAACCCCAATCCCTCAACCCATATACCCTCTACCCTATACATTGGACCCTCAACCCTAATCCCTAAACCCTTAATTATCAACCCCCATCCCTTAATCCCTCAACCCTCAGCCCTTAAACCCTTAACCCTCAACCCCTATACCCTCTACCCTATACATTGGACCCTCAACCCTAATCATTCAACCATATACCCTCAAACCTATACTCTAAACCCTAAACCCTCTACCCTCAACCCTAAACCCTCAACCCTAAACCCTTAATCCCTCAGCCCTTAATCCCTCAACCCTTAAACCTTCAACCCTCTACCCTCTACCCTCTACCCTCAACCCTTAAACCATAATCCCTCAACCCCTATACCCTCTACCCTATACATTGGAACCCTAACCCTAATCCCTCAACCCTATACCCTCAACCCTCTACCCTCAACCTTAAACCCTCAACCCTTAAACCCTAAACCCTTAAATCGTCTACCCTCTACCCTATACATTAAACCCTCAACCCTCAATTCTCAATCCTCAACCCTTAATCCCTCAACCCTCAACCCTTAAACCATTGACCCTCAACACGTATACCATCTACCCTATAAATTGGATCCTCAACCTAATCCTTCAGCCATATACCCTCAAACCTATAGCCTAAAGCCTCTACCCTCAATCGTAAACCCTAAACCCTTAAACATTCTACCCTCTACCCTCAGCCCAACACCCTCTACCCTCAACCCTAATCCCTCAACCCTATATCCTCAACCCAATACCCTAAATCATCAACCCTATAGGTCCTCCACCCTAATCCCTCAACCCATATCCCTTTCTCTCTATCTATACATCTAACCTCTCTCTCTCTCTCCCTCTCTCCTACCCTCTCTAATTGTCTTTATCTACCCTCTCCCTCTTTCTACGTACCTCTTGCTCAATCAATCCCTACCACTCTTTCTTGCTCCCTTTATCTATCTTTATATATCTCCCTCCCATTGCCTCTCCATCACTCCCTCTCTCTCCCACTCCCTCTTAGGGTTTAGGGATTAGGGTAGAAAGTTTTCTTGGGTTTAAGGGTTTAAGGGTTGAGGGTAGAGGGTATTGGGTTGAGCATAGATATCCAATACCCTATACCCTCAACCCTAATCCCTCAACCCACCCTCAACCCAATACCCTAAATTATCAACCCTATAGGTCCTCCACCCTAATCCCTCCACCCTATACCCTCAACCTCTATCCCTTTCTCTCTATCTATACATCTCACCTCTCTCTCCCTCCCTCTCTCCTACACTCTCTAATTGTCTCTATCTACCCTCTCCCTCTTTCTGCGTACCTCTTTCCCAATCAATCCCTACCACTCTCTCTACCTCCCTCTATCTATCTCTCTATATCTCCCTCCCACTACCTCTCCATCACTCCCTCTCTCTCCCACTCCCTCTTATGGTTTAGGGATTAGGGTAGATATTTTTCTTGGGTTTGAAGGTTTAAGGGTTGAGGGTAGATACCCAATACCCTCTACCCTCTACCCTAATCCCTCAACCCTATACCCTCAACCCAATACCCTAAATAGTCAACCCTATAGGTCATCCACCCTAATCCATCAACCCTATACCCTCAACCCTTATCTCTTTCTATCTATCTATACATCTCACCTCTCTCCCTCCCTCTCTCCTACCCTCTCTAATTGTATCTATCTACCCTCTCCCTCTTTCTATGTACCTCTTGCTCAATCAATCCCTACCACAATCTCTCATTCCCTCTATATATCTCTCTCTATCTCCATCCCACTGCCTCTCCATCACTCCCTCCCTCTCCCACTCCCTCTTAGGGTTTAGGGACTAGGGTAGAGAGTTTTATTGGGTTTAAGGGTTTAAGGGTTTAAGGGTTTAGGGATTAGAGTTGAGGGTAGAAGGTATTGGGTTGAGGGTAGAGATTAGAGGGTTTAATGGTTTAGGATTTAAGGGTTTAGGGTTTAAGGGCTAATGGTTGAGGTTTAGGGCTTAGGGTTGAGTGTTTAAGGGTTTAAGGGTTGAGGGATTAGGGTAGAGAGGGATGGATGGATGGATGGAGAAATGGAGGGAGAAGTGAGATAGAGAGGAGAGAAGAGGAGGGAGGGACAACTATATATGAGGATTGAGGATCCAATGTATAGTGTAGAGGATTGAGAATTGAGGGTATAGGGTTGAGGACCTATTGGATTGATGGTTTAGGGTATTGGGTTGAGGGTATAGGATTGAGGGATTAGGGTTGAGGGTACATATAGTTGAAGGATTATGGTTGAGGGTCTAATGTATAGGGTAGAGGGTATAGGGGTTGAGGGTTGAGGGTTGAGGGATTAAGGGTCAAGGGTTTAACTTGGCATATTTGAAAAAATGGGTCCAAGAAATGGGGTACCCCATTTCTTGGACTTTCCAATTTCGGTGAAATTGGAAACCTAACTTGGACTCTTTGAAAAAATGGGTCCAAGAAATGGGGTCTCTTGGTGATATAAATCATCAGGTGACCCCATTTCTTGGACCCATTTTTTCAAACAGGCCACTACATTTCCAATTTCATTGAATTGGCAAGCTAGTAGGCCCACTAGCTTTCCAATTCATAAAATTGGCAACCTAACTTGGCTGTTTGAAAAAATGGGTCCAAGAAATGGGGTCTCCTGATGATTTACATACACATGAGAGATAGACCTGAGAGGGAGGGAGAGAGAGTCTTGAGAGGGTTTAGATTTTAGGGTGGGAGGGAGAGACCTAAGATAGAGATAGATAGATAGATAGATAGATAGATAGATAGATAGATAGATAGAGAGAGAGATTTATCTAGTTAGGGTAGGAGGGAGAGACTTGAGAGAGGGGAAGGGGTGGGAAGGAGAGACATGAGAGAGATAGAGAGAGTTATTTAGTTATGGTGAGAGGGAGAGACTTGAGAGAGGGGGGGGGTGGGATGGATAGAACTAAGAGATAGGGAGAGAGAGAGAGTTCTCTAGTTAGGGTGGGAGGGAGAGACTTAATAGTTCTCTAGTTAGGGTGGGAGGGAGAGACTTGAGAGAGAGAGAGAGAGAGTTCTCTAGTTAGGGTGGGAGGGAGAGACCTGAGATAGAGAGATAGATAGAGGGACTGGGAGATATACTTGAGAGAGAGAGATAGAGGGATTTAGATATATCTGAGAGAGAGGGGGTGGGAGGGATAGACCTGAGAGAGAGGTGGAGACAGAGGGAGTGGGAGAGAGGGGGTTGGACCTAAAGCCTAAGCTATAAACCATAAATCCTAAAACCTAAACCCTAAACCTAAAGCTTAAACCCTAAACTCTAAACCCTGAAGCTTAAACCCTAAAGCCTAAAGCCTAAATCCAAAATAGAGAGGGAGAGATAATGGTGATATAGAGAGTAGAGAAGGAAGGAGGGAGTGAGAGAGAAAGATAGGAAGGAAGGAGAGAGAGAGAGAGAGAGAGAGAGAGAGAGAGAGAGAGAGAAATCTAGAGGGAAGGAGTAAGGCTGGTAGATCAAGAGAGATGGAGAGAGAGGGAGAGAGAGGAAGAGAGAGGGAGATAGACAAGTAAGGAGGGAGGGATAGGTAGATATGGAGAGAGAGAGAGAGAGAGTGAAGGAGGAAGGGAGAGGTAGAGATGGAGTGAGGGAGAGATAGAGAGAAGTATATAAGGAAGGAGAGATATGATTAAGGGTTGAAGGCATTGGATTTAGGATTGAGGGTTTAGGGAACAAGATTGAATGTTGGGCTTAAGGTTTAAGTTTATGGTTGAGGGATAATGTTTAAGGTTTAGTTTATAAGGTTGAGGGTGTAGGGTTTAGGGTATAGGGATTAAGATTTATGATATTCAATATAGGGTTTGGGAGATTGAGAGAGAGGGTGAGAGGGAGAGAGAGGGAGAAGTAGAGAGGGAATGAGATAGAGGTGATAAAGAGAGAATTAGAGAGTGAAGGAGGAGGGTGGAGAGATTGAGAGAGAGAGAGGAGGGAGGGAGAGAGAGGTTGAGAGGGATAGGTTAGATAGAGAGAAGTAGAGAGGGAAGGTGGGTAGGATAAAGGGGAGATAGAGAATATTAGAGAGGGAAAGAGGGAGGGAGGGAGAGAGATAATTGTGCTTGATAGAGATTAAAGAGGGAAGGAGAGAGTGAGAAAGGGAAAAATAATGGAGAGGGAGAGAGATGGAAGGAGGGAGGGAGAGGTAGAGATGGAGAGAGGGAGATAGAGAAAATTTTATAGGGAAGGAGAGACAAAGAGTAGAGAAGAAATGAGAGAGAGAGAGAGAGGAGGACGATTGGGAGATTGAGAGAGAGGGAGAGAGAGAAGGATGGAGGGAGATGTAGAGATTGAGAGAAATAGATAGAGATAAGTATATATAGAAAAGGAGAGATATAGATGTGGAGGAGGGAGGGAGAATTAGAGATATATTTATAGAGAGAGGGAGAGACAAGGAGGGAGAGAGGTGATAGAGAGAAAGGTGATAGGGAGAGACAAGGAGGGAGAGAGAGGTGATAGATAGAAAGGTGATATAGAGAGAGGAGGGAGGGAAGTGAGATAGATAAAATGAGAGAGGGGGAGAGGAGGGAAGTAGGAAGGTGGATAGATTGAGAGAGATGAGGGAGGGAGATAGAGTGAGGTAAAGAGGGATAGGTTAGATAGAGAGAATTAGAGAGGGAAGGTGGGTGGGAGGAGGGAAGAGAGAGAGGTGAGATCGAGAGAGAGAGGTGATATATATATATATATAGAGAGAGAGGGGGGGGGAGCATGGAAGGAGGGAGGGAGAGAGATAGTGGTGAGATTTAAAGAGAAGTATATCGGGAAGGAGAGGGAGAGGATGAAGGTGGGGAGATTGAGAGAGAGGGGGAGAGAAAGGAGGGAGAGAGAGGGAGAGATAGAGAAGTATATTGGGAATGAGAGATAGAGGAGAAGTAGAGAGAGATATGGGGGAGGGAGAGAGTGTGTGAGAGAGAGTGAAACACAAAGGGAAGAAGGAAGGTTGGGACATTGAGAGAGATGGAGAGATGGAGAGAGGGAATGAGAGAGAGAGAGAGATGGAATGAGGGAGGGAGATGTATAGATAAGTATATAGGGAAGGAGAGATAGAGAGGGGGAGGAGGGAGGGAGAAGTAGAGAGAGAGGGAGAGGTATGGAGAGAGAGAGAGGTGAGATATAGAGAGGAGGTACGGAGAGAGATATAGAGAACTAGAGAGATGATGAGGGAGGGATAGAGGGAAAGAGAAGTGCAATAAAGAGAATGAGAGAGAGGTGTAGAAGGAGGAAGGTGGAGAGATTGAGAGAGAGAAAAGGGAGGGTGAGATAGGTAGAGAGGGACATGTTAGATAGAAAGAAGTAGAGAGGGAAGGTGGTTGGGATGAAGGTGGAGTTATTGAGAGAGAGAGAGAGGAGGGAGGGAGGGAGAGAGAGGTAGAGAGGGATAGGTTAGATAGAGTGAAGTAGAGAGGGAAGGTGGGTGGGAGGAAGGAAGATAGAGAGAGGGGGAGAGATAAAATTTAGAGAGGGAAGGAGGGAGGGATGGAGGGAGAGAGAGAGAGAGGTTAGATAGATAGAAGTATAGAGGGAAGGAGAGAGTGTGAGAGAGAGTTCTAGAGCATAAGGGATAGAAAATGAGTGAGATAGAGAGAGAAAGATGATACAATTTGCTGATTACTGAAATTTGACCTCCTGATTACTGAAATTTGACATGCTGATTACTAAAATTTGACTAAGTCTGAAACTTGTGAGATCTTCCAAAAACTAGAATTTGCATTATAACTCTTAGAGATTCAAAACCACTCTCAAACATCTTGAAACTATATACATGAAATATAACTTAAATTATAATAAATTAAACGTCCATATGTAAATGTCAACTTATACTTTATGTAAATTTTTATTTCATGTATATAGTTTCCCTGAAAGATAATGAAAAGAAAGAGAAAAAAAAGAGAAGAAAAAAATTCAATGTACACCAAAACGTGAGCGCGTTATAATGTGCTCGTGTTATGGTGATGCTATTTTGAATTAAAAAAATGTGCATTTTTTGAATTAAAAAACACACATTTTTGAAATTCAAAAAATAATGTGAGTGCGTTATAACGCGCTTGTGTTATAACGCGCTTGGTATGACCAATCCTAGGCTTGGTAATTACCAAGCCATAATGCACTCGTGTTATAACACGCTTGGTATGACCAAGCCTAGGCTCGGTAATTACCAAGCCATAACGCGCTTGCATTTTCACTATTTTGAGATAAAAAAGTGAATTGGCCACTTTTTGGCAACCCATATTTCTGCACCCGCCCATCTATCTTAAGCGGTTACGATTTTCTCCAAGGAACCTTGCTCTAATACCAATTTTTGAATGAACAAGACAAATGAGAGAGGGGGTGAATCAATAATATCTTATTAAAAATTCAAAAACCCTCATTAACATTCATATCCACAAGCATTAATTAAAACCTTAATCTGTTATGATGAATTAGCATGAAAAGAAAATAATAGAAACTGAAGAAACTTTAACACCATGCACAAGAGAACACCAAATTTATGTGGAAAACCTAAGGAGGGAAAAACAATGGTGAGGATTAGCTCACAATATAAGTAATTGCAAAACTAGTTACACAGGGTTACTGTCAGAAGGGGCATACTACCTTGAAAAGCTCACAACCAAGGTCACTGCCAAAATAGAAAAAGAAGACAAAGAAGAAATGTTACACAAAGAACATGATCTCAATGAAATAGAGAATCCACCACAATAGCTCCAACACCTTCGTAGTGTATTTGAATGATTGCAGACACCTTCTTCTCAGTGCATTCAGTAATCCAACACTTGAAAGTTGGCATTGCACTTCACAATTTCACACCTTACAACTCTACAATTCATATCATTCACATCTCATACTTTGCACACCTCATCTCAGATCAAATCAACTTTTATTTATACCATCTATGACTTGAAAAAATTCTTCAAGTAAGCTAAACACATCTCACACTTACAAATTCAAAAATGGGTCACCACTACACATTCCCATGGTGGATAAGAATGAAATTGGACCACAATATAGCATAGCTCAGACCTAAATTAACTCTCACATTCCACACTACACCTTCATTAATACTTAAACGCCTTTGCATGTAGTGTAAACACTAGGTCGGCTATTACTCATGCAAACACCATTAAAATTTGAAGTACATGCTTCCTCAAACCCAAGGATGACTTTTCAACCACATAACATGCCTCCACGAATCACCTAAGATCTAAGAAATTCTTCACACCAACTCACACCAGTAAAACACATTCATCCTAAACACCCAGTTTACCTTCCATAGACACTGACATATGAAACTCACTTTGTATTGTACCAAATGATGAACACTCTTGGATTATGAAAGATATAAGCAATATGGACAAATTCCTAGATCCGAAAGACCAAACATCAAATCATGGAGAAATTTTGAGCAAATACATTTCTCCCAAATACTACTGCAAATAACATGTCAAACTCAGTTCACATACTAGTGAACATAACTTCTATTGTATGATTATCTAGTATACCATCTATTGAATATAACACCTCTAAACACCTCTCACCAACATATCTGAATCACACAGGAAAATCTTCAACCTAGAAGAAATGTGGAGCAAAACCAGAACATCTCTCTATAACCCAAAACAACTTGCAACACATGTTTCCTCTTTTTATCAAATTTTCTCAAAAGGGTTAGTGTAGGATCATGGGGGTCCAAACTAGGCCCTTAAGTGGCAATAAAATTTTAGAAAAATAGTGTTAGGCAACTTGACATAAAAATTCAAATAGGTTATTAAAATTATTTGAAAAATATGTCAAAAAAAAATTGGTAGCGAATTGAATGTAGTTTCTAAGATAGTAGTCCTTTTTTTGAAAAAAGTAAATCTATTTAGTGAAAATTAGAAATATCAATCCAATAGTACTAAATTTTTAGGAAAAAAATTTAAAAGTAGGTGTATGTTTGACTAGCCTAAGTACAAGGATTTTTTTTTTTGAAACTTTTAATATAATAGAGGACACATATCTAGATGTGCCACAATTTTTTTGTAATTTTTTGCATGTAAATAATTAGTTATGATTTTTTATTAAAAAGTTTTAAAAAATTTCAATATTTTATTCTAGATTTGATGTGTTGTAAACTTTTTGCATCAAAAAATTTACAACACAATCAAATCCAGAAAAAAATACTGAACAATATTATGGATTGTGGAAACTTGATATCATTAGTTTTAAAAATATTAAAACTTACATTTGTTTGACCACCATAACTTGGTCAAAAATTTATGAAATTTATTTTTAATTTTTTTAATCCTCTGTACGAGAAACATAGAATGTTCTGCATTTTTTAAATTTAAAAAATATGAAATCATTTAAGAATTATAGATGTTTTTCAATCAACCTATTAGTCAGGACTTTAGTCATAATACATGTAGAAAATCAATAATAATTATCTATTGAATTTAAAATAAGGCATATCTTATATTAGTGGAAAGCTAATTTTTTTCAATAAACCCTTTTCGTTTCATCAAATTTGGATAAAAGTAAAGTTTCCAACCACTTTTTTGTCATATCGCCACTTTTTGGACCCCCATGATCCTACACTCACCCAAAATCACTTGGAAACCAAGAATCAAAGACATATGCACATCATCCTTAGCACTACTACATCCATAGATAGAAACTTATTAGAGAAACACCAAAGGTTAACACTAGTAGCTTAGCTGATGACAACATAATGCAACAAATTAAAGCATAGAAAAAACCAACCATTCATTTTCAACACCAATCTCCCTCAACACATATAGTTGACACCAATGACAACACAAGCTTGTTGAAATCAATGACAACACCAATCTACACATACTTGCAACAATTTCAGATCTTCCTTTTCTGATTTCACAACCATCATCTTGAAAAACCAAATTGTATCCTCTGCTACATGTATGTCCTACACTAAGAAGATTATTGCAAGACCCTTTACATAAAGAACATCATCTTTTTCATGCTTTCCATCAAAAATTGAACCTTTTCCATAAATCTTAGTAGATGTATCATCACCAAACTTAACAAGACCACCACCATACTTTTAAAGTTTAACAAACTTACTCTTATCACCTATCATATGATTTGAGCATTCGATATCAATTATCCAGTAATTCCTCTCTTCTCTTGCATGAAAGGTAGTCACCATAGTTCCTTCAATATTGTGACCTATTATTGGAGCACTTTCCTTCATATATCTTTTAGAATTAGTAGAATTAGCTCCAAATTTTAAAGCCATGAACAAGCATTCATCATTTTCATCATCAAGATAGTTTAATTCCTCATCATTAGATACACTATTGTCTTTTTCAACATAATAAATATTCTCAACAAATTTTCCTTTATGATCCTTAGGTTTGGGTATGTGCAGGATCATCATGGAAAAAACAGGCCCTTAAGTGGCAAAAAATTCAAAAAAAACAGAGTTAGGCAACTTGACATAAAATTTTGAATAATTTATCTATATTATTTCAAAAATATGTAAAAATAGAATCTATAGCAAATTGAATGTAGTTTCTAAACTACTAGGTTTGTTTTAAAAAAAAAAAAAAACTATTTGGTGAAAATTTGAAATTTCAATGCAATGGTACTTAAATTTCAGGGAAAAATAAGAAGTAGGTGTCTTTGACCACCCTAACTACAATAAAATGATAATATTTTTATAATATTTTAGATATAAGTAGAGGACTCATGCCCGATGTGATGCATATTTTTTGTAATTTTTTCCAAGTAAATAATTAATTATGAATTTTTTATTACAACTTTTTAAAAAATATAAAAAATTGTATGTCTGACCACCTTAACTTGGTCAAAACTTCATGAAATTCAAGTTTTTTAATCCTATAGTATGTGAAGCATAGAATGTGACGCATGTTTTGGATTCAAAAATGTGATACCGCTTGAAAGCTATATATGTTTTTCAAACCTATCAATTAGGACTTTAGTCGTAATTTGAATAGAAAATGAATAATAATTACTTATTAAAATCAAAGTAAAGCATAATTTATATCGGTGAAAAGCTGAGAATATCCTTTAAAAACCCTTTTCGTTTCATTAATTTTGGGTAAAAAAATAGTCGTCAGCCACATACCCATCATATTGCCACTTTTTGGCCTATCATGATCCTACACATACTCATTTGTCATTTGAAACTTTGATTGGACATTTACAAGCATAATGACCTATCTTTCCACAATTGAAACATTTAAAGGGTAACTTACCTTTGTATTTGCCAGTGCCCTTTTTTAGTCTCCTTATACAATTTTCTTTTGGACCTTATCAAGAACATCCAGATTTGATTCATTGACCTTCTATTCCTTGTAGACTCTAAAATAACTTTCTTTCTTTGTAGCATCTTGACCAAACTCTCTTAATTCATAGGAAATTAAATCACCAAACATTTGATCTCTAGAATAATTATCCAAATTCTAAGCTTCCTCAATAGCAGAAACTTTAGTACTATAAGCTTTCGGAAGAGCTCTTAATACCTTTTTCAAAACTTTTCTTTCTTCCAACTTACCACCAAAACCATTGATGATAGTGATAAATTCATCTGCTCTGAGCATGTACGTAGTAATATCTTCATCTTTATACATCCTTAGGGTTTCAAATTTGGCTCTTTAATTTTGCATCTTTGCTTGCTTGACATTATTATCTCCTTCATAATACTCTCCAACTTTGTTCAAATCTCTTTTGAAGTTTTTCAAACTTATCACCTTTCCAATTTTTGAATCAAAAAGTCCACTCAAAATAACATTTCTTTCTTTTCCATTGTTCTCATATTCATTGATCTCATCATCACTTGTTGAATAAAAAAAAAGCATAATATATCCTCTTTCAACTAATTGTCAAACTCCAAATCCAAGAGAGACTAGAAAGGACTCCATCCTAGTTTTCCAAGTTGAAAGAAAAATTAGGGGGTGTAATTCTTGCCAATATATCCCAATTATATTTTATAGAGATCATTGGGTATAATAAATTGATTGGCATTCATTGTCAAAAGGGAATATGTTTATCTGGTCAAATAGAAGAAAAAATTATCCCTGATTGCAAGAATACTTGATAATTTTATTATTACAACATCTTGGTTGAAAAAAAATATTAGATATACTAGCAAGATAATCTATCATTCTGGTTTTGATCACTATCCTGTGGACTACACAATCTTTGAAGATAAAGCTCTAAATAAGTGCACATTTATATTTGAAACAATATGGTTTAGAGATTCTAATTTTCTAGGTCTTATAGAAAATAGGTAGAAAATTTCTCCATTTATCGATGGATTTGTTAGCATCCTAATATTTTGGCTAAATTTGAAGTGTCCTTGATGAGAAAGTTGATTGTAGCACCTAGAAGTATACTTGCAAAATTTTACTGAATAGCCAAGTTTGATAATGAATAACTTGATGCCTTGTGATTTGCTAGTCAAACCACTCTAGTATCATGTTCAGCTATTATCAGTGAGTTCTCATGTCCATTTTCATTCCCCCATAGTTAGATTTGATATGTTTTTGAGGCATCAAGTTTATAGGTTCTAAAGAAGTTTGTTGTCAACACCTTGTTGTATCTATCAAGGTAGTCATCTTCAAAGAGTAATATTCCATTACCAATTGAGTGTCATGCCAAACTAAGTGGGCCCCACAATTTTCCTAGTATTCATATGCTCCCATGTCCATTTTCAAAGCCCCAACATCTCATTTGATATTTTTCATATGTTAAGCAAATGTAGTTTATTGATCTTTGTTGTATGCACAATGTCAAGTTTGTTAGAAATCCAACTTTGAGAGTTGATACTTTGAAGTCAAGTAATTTTCAGGAGAAGTGAATTGGTTCCAGTGATTCTCCCCATGTTCATATCTCCTTTTTCTCAATTGCAGATTCTCAAGATTCAATTTGATATTTTTTCCAAGTGTTAAGTTGGTGAGGTTTGATGGAATTTTTTATATTTGCAGTTTCTGAGGGTTCTTGGCCACCCACTTTGAATGTTAATAAAAAATTAACTATTGACTCTCATGAAGTTACCCTAGGTGATCGCATTCTCTTAATATTCATACACACCCCTCTTCAATTTCAGTGCTCCAAGATGTGACTTGATTTTTTTCATGGGTTGAATTAGAGAGGGTTTGAGGAGTTTATCAACCCAGGAGCCTATCTTTGACTATCAATACTTTGCATCTTGGGAAGAAATTAATAAATCCATGTGGAAGGCATGTTTTTGTGACATATGTCAACATCTCAGTTCAACCTTAGGGTCACGCCAGTAATTTTGACATGTTTCTCAAGGCAATTTTGAAGGCAACTTAAACTTGTTTTTGACTACTAAGGAGGATGAAAAAAGGAATCCCATGGTCCCACTTGTGGGGGTATGTTCGAGGTAGCGGTCTAGGGGTAAAAAAAGTATTTGAGTTTTAAAGATATGGAGTATATTTGATTGTATTTTCAAAGGTTCATGTAATGACTTAAGTATTTAGTCAACTTTTGTAATCAAGACATTTTATGTAAAGTTGTCTCTTCATATTTTGGGAAAAGGGGTAGTTTAAACAATTTTGTTCATGTAAACGGTTTGAAGTGCTCCCTTGTTTTTATAAAAGGGAAACCAAAACCATTGGAAGAGGGGGATTGGTTTTTGGGAAAAGCTATACATTGTAAAAAAACCTTTTTTATGCACAGTAATGGAAATAAAGCAATAACTTGGTGACTGAATTCTAGTTTCAATTGTTTTGTTGAGGTTATTGATAACAATTATTTGGTTGTCTCCAATTTGATTTTTTCCTTGTTATTTAAATCAGTGTGTCAAGTATATGTTTGGTTTACCAACTTAGCACATCCATGTTTTGTGTGGTTTATTGATTGGTTTCTTCAATTAAGAATTAAATTATTTTGAAAAAGTCGCAGTAACCTGTAAGATTCATTTGGATTAAAAAGAAGATCTTGGTAATTATTTATCTTGCATATTTATGGAAATCATATATTAGAGTGCCAAATAATTTGAATTATAACTAGTAGGAGGTCACATATCAATCTATATTTTGACTCTGTTACCCAGTGGAAGAAAGGTGACGCTGATCATTTTTATCCCCAAAACAATTCCTTGTAAAATATTTTCTATATGTTTTAATTTCCAATTATAGGAGTAGAAGTAGAAGTTAATTTTGTATTTTCATTGTCTATTTCAAACCCTCATGCCAATGTGAAATAGATTGTTAGCCTGGGATGATTTAATTGAAAAAATTGTGATCACACAAACTCTACAAATTTGTATGAGGTTTTCAATCTTCTTGATTATCATCAGTTAATCCTAGAGAGTTAACAATCATTGGTGATAAACATATACACCCACCTAGATATAGTAGAGCCTAAAGAGCAGGGAATTATAACCATCCTAGTTAGTTTCGTTCGTTGGAAAGATCGCTTGTTAAACCTTATAATAAAGCTTGGCATACTTTTAGGGTTTGACAACCTATTCATTTCGGAATCAACAGGATCTAGAATATTTTGGCTATCTAGCAAATTGAAATTTGGAAAAATAGAATCTAAGAGTAGAATAAAATATTTTTCAAGAATATTTTTGTTAAAAATATTTTTCAAGAATATTTTTGTTAAAAAAATTTAGAATTGAGAAATAATTATAATCATTAAATGAAAATATTATTGAGGAATGAACCAATACACTTTTTTATTAGAAAAACATTTACTTTCTTAGCTTCATGAAATCCATGCTATATATGATATTTTTTGGAAGAAAAGAATGTTATGACTTAAATAAGGGGATAAGAATATAATTTTTTCTCAGCTTCTACAAAACTGCTTGAAGAAGATACAATCAAATTACACAAAACAAATCCTCAGATAACTCAATCGTCACAAGTATTACAAATATTTGTTAGGCTATAGTCAATTATTTTCAAGATTTATTAACAAAGGATAATTCCCATATAGATACCAATCTAGAAATCCAATTTTTAAAGAACATCCCAAAATTAGTCTCAAAAGGTGGTAAATCATTAATGTACCCCTTCTCTCTTGAAGAGATTATATGAGTGGCTTTCTCTATGGAAGGAGATAAATCTCCAAGCCCATATGGGCTCCCCTTAGTTTTCTTTCAAAAAATTTGGGACTTTATTGGTAAACATGTTTGGATTTCTGTTAAAGAGGCTAGGAAAAATAAGAAAATTCCGAAGGAAATACATATCACATTCATTTCCCTCCTTCCAAAAATTGAGGGATAAACATCTTTTAAGGATTATAGACCAAATTTATTATTTAATATAGTATGTAAGATCTTAACAAAGGCTTTGGGCTCTAGAATAAGTATCATTATCTCAAATATTATTTCAATGGAACAAGGGTTTTTTGTTCTTGGAAGAGAGATACAATAAGGTTTTTTCATTTTACATGAGGTAATTCACTAAAAAAAAAGATTAATGCTATGGCTATTAAAATTGATATGCTCAAATCATATGGTAAGTTTTGTTGCTCATTTTTGCATAAAACCTTAATCAAGTTTGGTTTTATCCCTAATTGGTGCAAGTTGATTTTAGAATTCATTTCCACAACAAGGTTCTTAGTTCTAATGAATGGAACTCTAACTTAGGTTACTTCAATTTTACTTGGGGTTAAGGAAAAAAGCATCCAATCTCCCTTTTTTAATGTGAAAAGGCTCTAAGTTGGATTATATCAGTTGAATAGGATAAAGGAAATGGTAAGGGTATAGAAATAGTAGAAACTTTACAACTAATTACCTATTATATTTTTAAAGATGACACCCTCATCTTTGGTATTTCAAACTTTGTGGCAGCAACAACTATCAAGAGAATCTTAGAGGATTATTATGGAGTCTTTGGTCAAGCCATTAACAAAAGTAATTCCAAAATATTCTTGAATACCCCTCCACTCATCATGGGAAGAATAACTAATCTATTATAATTTAAGAGAGAATATTTACCAAACACATATCTTGGTGTACCTCTTTTATTTGAGAATTATACATTGGAATTTTGGAATAAGGTAGTGGCTTCTATTCATGAAAAAATTGTCATTTGGAGAATAAAATAGTTTTCCTTTTCTAGGAGGATAATCCTTATCAAGCTAATGTTATTAGCTATCCCATTGTATATGATGTCTCAACTACCGGTATCAGCAAAAATTAAAGAAAACATGAAGAATATTCTTAGATCGTTCCTTTGGAGTGGAAAAGGAGAAAATAATAAGCTTCCTCTTTTGTCTTGGGAGAAAGTTTGTAGATTAAAAGAGGATGGGGTTGCTAACACTAAGGATTTGTTTCTTCATAATTTAGCTCTAGGAGAAAAACTATTTTAGAAAATATATTCCTCTAGATTCAAAATCATGAAATTTTTTGTAAGCCAAATACTTAGAATTGAGTGAAAGAAGTAGGACCTTCACCATAGAATCCTTCTCTTGATTTTGTAATGTGGAACTTCCTAATCAAATGTAATAAAATCATCATTGCAAATTCATCAAGTTTTGAGAAATGTTAAAATTGTTATGTTTTGGCATGATTCATGAAATTGATATGATATGTTAGACAAAAGATTTGGTCTAAATGAAGCTAATTATTTCTTGTTGATAGAATGGGGTCCTACAGTTTAAAATTATTTTGAAATTTTCAAATAAAATTTCTTGACAATAATCAAATGGAAAAATTTCTCTAAATGTCCCTTTCTATAGAACCAAGAGAAAATCCTAGAATAAATTCTTGCAAAAATAAAAAAATATATATTTTCTAAGAAACAAGATGAACTCAAATGGATGGGAAATTATTTTATAAAATGAGGATATGTTAGCAAAAAGGCTCTTAAGAAAAATCACTCTTTTCTTTCTAAATTTTGTTGGGATAGTGCATGTCTACATAAGGTTGTTGCCTTTGATTGGTTAGTAATTCAAAACAAAGTCTTGACCAAGGCTAGAATATAAAGAAGTTTGGTAGAGAATTAGATTTAAAATTTTATTTTTGCAATGAGCCTGAGTCTGGTAATCACCTCTTCCTCCATTATGAGTTTACAAATAGTTGTTGGTATTGGGTCTATAAAAGATTTAATTGGTTTTATGCTTTTCAGCATTCACTATTACACATAAGTTGAAAGTTGGCCAGACTTATATCAAAACTCCACCTTTAGTTTTTTGTGGAGAATCCTACCCTCAATGATTTCTTAGCATATTTGGAGAGAAAGGAATTGCAGGACCTTCAAATATTTATCCAATTATTTTGATAAAGTGACCAATAAATTGGATATGGATATTTCAAAAAAAAAAATGGCTTCATTTGTTCAATATTCATAGAAAAATAGCTACTTCACTTCATAGGACCAAAGAACTCTAAAAACTTAACCATTTAAAAAAAAAACCCTCCTCCTCATGGCTTTATTAAGGATAGAACCTCAAATTTCTCCAAGATGAATGTTAAATGGTGTCCTCCATCACACTCTCTTTTAAAATCAAAATTTTATGGGGCTCCTAAATGTAATCCCAGTAAATTATTGCAAGATGTAGTATTGAGATTACAGTGGAAACTTTAATCATTGTAGCTGGGAAAAATCTTTTTGATGGTACTAACAATGAATCTAAAATTCAAGCACTTTTATTGGATTTGTATCTTTCATTAGAAATGAGCTTGACCAAAATTGAGATAGAAGGAGACTATATGACTATAATCAATGCATTAAAGAGTAACCGCTTAAACTCTTGGTGACTATCCTACTCTATGGCCCATTAGTTTTCTCATTGCTTCAATAATTAGAATACTTTGAGTATAAATATTGTTACAAGGAAACAAACTCTCTTGCAGATAGGTTAGCCAATTGAGTTTTGGAAAATGAAAAATACTATGTATTTACCAACTTCATATATGAAAGGCACAATTATTCTATGTCAAAAATATTGAGAGATGAACAATTTTTTGAAAATACCTAATACTCATTTCACTCTATGGGGTAGTTAGTTATTATTTCAGAGTTGATTATTATGTTGGCTCTATATTATTGTTTTGATATCAAAAGTGTGTCTTTCATCCTCAATTTTGTTATTTGACACAAAAAATTTTATGTTTGAATTTATCGGGGAAGATCAATTCTTTCCAATTTCTATACAATAGATATCTTGGAAAGAGCTAGTTGCTAAATGGTTTATCTTTGGGGTATATATGAGGCCTCTAGAGTTTGGTATATTCAAAGTGATGAGCCAAAGCTTTATTTTGCATTATGAGTAGCTGTTTTTCTTGTGTGCTATGGAAATTTATATGAAAAAATGCACCCTTGGCTGTTTAGATGGTATTATGATTCCATCGCGATTTGCATATGTGGATATTTTTATTTGTGGTAGTACAAGTGGCTTGTCAATACCTATCCATATTTTGTTGGCTTGGGTGTTGTGTGAGATCCTTTCTCCACACGTGTGTCTCGTGCCATCTCTCAATCTCAATTCTTTTAAGTACTAACATGTGTTTTTGTGCAGGTACCTAGTTGTTTCATATTCATGTCACTTCCCAACACTTTTCCTCGCACTAAATATCATTTATGCCTTGCTGATATTGTGTTATCTAAGGTGGTGGTTTCTTAAGAAATATTTATTTCTTTGTACCTTGTGCTTAAATCTTTAGTCTCACCCACAATTCCTTGCATTTTATTGATTGTTAGTAGTATTTCTCATTTATATTCCCCCGTTCTAGAAGTGATATTTCTCCCAAATAAATTTGTTTCACCCATGTCAGAATATCTTTTATTGATCATTTGGCTTTGTCAATGCTCACTTTTTCATACTTTTATGTGCATGGACTACAACTAGCATGTTCATCTTCCCCACAACTTTTGGGATTGTTGTGATCCTCATGGTTTTGATTGTTAGAAGCTTGAACGAACGTTTATTCTTCCTTGCATTCCTATGGAAGAGGCTTGTCACACATTCCTTAGACAAAGGAATGGTGAAACTTCTCGCAAACAACTGAACATTCAACCATTAATTTTCTAGGTCTCTTCGTTAGAGGAAGCTCTAGACAATTTAACCATCTTATTGGATCTTCTGTGATTAGAGGTATATTTCCCATGGTATGTATGGCCTCTTCTCTGGTATTTTCCATTGCTATAAGTTGCATATGTGAGGGGTTAATTGGTGATTCCCTCTCAAATGTCTTCTCAGTTTGGAAAGTTTGAAAAAAGATATGGGTGACTCTTTGTATCTTGATACATTTTCTCTGTTCAAACTTTTGTATATTTTCTTCTCAATCACATTCAAGAGGGTATGCATCTCCCAATTGCTTCTTCTCCTTTAGTTTTTGGTGCAGCTAGCTTCAGTAGTCATCTCAAGGGAGAATGGTATTTTTCTATCAATTTTTTTGAATAAAATGAAAGCACAGAGTTGCTGCTCTATTTTCCATCCAAACTGGAAATACCCAAATCAAAATGCGGAAGCATAATGAGACATGCAACTTTTCTTTCTATTCATTAAACTGGAAATGACAATACATGAAATATTAACCATATAACTCAGAAAATAAACCTAAGCTACAGAATATTAGCTGTTGGGAGCTTTCATGAGGTGCTCACACAGACAGACAAACTTCAGGACCTACTAGGAGCTCACTTCCAGGAGCTACGTAGAGCTCTTCAGGAGCAATCGTTGCTCAATCACAAAAAAAAACAAAATACAAATGTTGTTGTGTACAAAATTCTCTGAATCACACAGAGAACAAAACCATTCCTCTTCAAACTATTGCTGCACAGAGAAAAAGTGTAAAACTAACTTGATTCTTCATTCCTTTTGATTCTTCAACATTCCCTCTCAAAATTTGAAATCACCTACCACAGTAAATTCTGGAATTCAAAAATTCCTACCACATTAACTTTTGGGGCTGTTAGGAGCTGCAGGGATGAAGATCCTAAAAACACTGTCGTTGAAGATGGGGGCTCTAGGTAGGTGAAACAGGGGGCTGACGTGACAATAGGCTCAAGAGAAAAAAAATTTCAACACTCCCCCTTTGTCCTAAGCCAACGAAACAAGATCAATCCTTATCCAAATCAAAAATGCCCAATCTACTCCTTAGGTGCTCAAAACTGTCCTTGCTCAAAGGCTTGGTGAATATGTCTGCTAGCTACTACTCAGACCTGCAAAATGCCATTTTAATTTCACCATTTTCAACTAACTCTAATAAAATGATGCATTATTTCAATGTGCTTGCTTCTTCCATGAAATACAAGATTTTTCGTTAAGGCTATTGATGAAACATTGTCACAAAAGATTGTTGTTCCATCTTCTTGTTCTTCTCTCAAATCTGCTAAGATTCTTCTCAGCCAAATAGCTTGGCATACTGTTGCATTTGCTACTATATATTCAACCTCTATTGTAGATAGGGAAATTATGGGTTGTTTCTTGGAAGCCCATGAGATAGCTCCTGAACCCAAGTGAAACACATAGCTCGATGTGCTCTTCCTATCATCCAAACTTCCTACCCAATCACTATCTATGTAACCAACCAACCCAAAATCATTTGCTGCTTTGTACAAAATACCATATCCTTTGGTGTCATTCACATACCTTAGGATTATTTTATCTACTTGCCAATGGGTGTCTCTTGGAGTCTCCATAAATCTGGAAATAAGACTCACACTATGCATTATATTAGGCCTAGTTATAGTCAAATACATCAAACTTCCAACCAAACTTTTAAACATGGTCAGATCTATATTGCTTTTGCAGTCTTCCTTGCTCAACTTTAGACCTATGGTTGTTGGTGTTGAGGCAGACTTGCTTTCAAACATCCTTAATCTCTTCAAGATTTCATTTGCATATTTTTCTTGAGAGATAAATATACCATCATGCATTTGTTTTACTTCTATGCCTAGAAAATATCTCAAGAGACCTAAATCTATTATTTCAAACTCTCTTTCCATGGCCTCTTTAAAATCAGCAATGAGGAAATCATCATCCCTAGTGAAAACTAAACCATCAACATACAACACAACAATCAAAATCTTACCATTTTTTGCCTTGATGTAAAGAGTGGGATCACCATCGCTTTTGCTAAAGCCATTTCTCATCAAATATGAGTCAATCTTATTGTACCATGCCTGTGGAGCTTGCTTTAGCCCATAAAGAGTTTTCTTCAACCTATACACTTTGTGTTCTTGACCTGGAACTTCATATCCAAATGGATGCTCCACATAAACTTCATCTTTCAACACTCCATTTAGGAAGATAGACTTCACATGCATTTGAAACACCTTCCACTTGTGTTGGGCTGCAATTGCTATGACTGCCCACACAGTTTCCATCCTTGCAATGGGGGAAAATGTCTCATTATAATCTCTTACAAACTATTGTTTGTACCCCTTGACAACTAATCTTTCCTTATGCCTCTCTATTCTTCCTTCGACATTACACTTGATCTTGTAGACCCATTTCACCCCAATAACTTGCTTGTTGGGAGGCAAATCAATTAACTCCCATGTGTTATTCCTCTCTATTGCATCTATCTCCTCATGCATGGCCTCACACCATTTCTCCTCTTTCACAACATCCTCAAAATAAACTGGATCACTATGAGAAAATAATGCAAAATTCACACTCTCATCAAGTTCTTCATCATACCTTTCATTCTAGTAGATCTCCCTTAGACTCTTGGTCTTCTTTGTCACTAGGGAGGCGAGAGTGGGGTCTAAACTTTCACTACTGCTACTGCTCTAATGAATAGGCTGGTTCAGGAACTATCAGGAGTTCTCAGGAGCTCTTCTGGAGCTTTCAGGAGCCGATCTTCTGGTTGTCTCTGGCTGCTTGTCTTTCTGTCTGCTCACTTCAGGAGCTTTTAGGAGTTGTTGGGAGCTTTCAGGAGCTCGACCGATGCTTTTAGGACCCAATCCTCTGGTTGTCTGTGACTGTCTTCCTAATTTTCTACCTGCTTTAGGAGCTATCATGAGTTTTTAGGAGCTCTTCTAGAGCTTTCAGGAGCTCGTCTGATGCTTTTAGGAGCAACTATAGGCTCTCTTGCTAAATTTCCTGTTCTGTTTATGCTTCTTCAAGAGTTGTCAGGAGTGGTTCTGAGCTGTTAGAATCTATCACTCCATCCCATGACTCATCCTCTAGGAACTCCATGTCTCTACTAATCACTATCTTCTTGGTGACTAGATTATACATCCTATAGGCTTTGGACTCCTCATTGTAGCCCGTGAAAATACACTTCTCACCCTTGTCATCCAATTTCTGCTACACACCCGAACACTCTTAAGTGCTTAACCATCCACTTGCATTTTGTTCATGCCTCTTGAGGGATTTTGTCATAGACCACCTTTTTTGGAATTCTATTAATTAATATATAGTTGTTGCTACAACCTCTCCTCAATATTCAATCAAGGGTCCCTTTGCTTTCATCATGCTCCTTGCCATCTCCACAATGGTCCTATTCTTTCTCTCAACTACTCCATTTTGTTACAGAGTATAACTGGTCGTTAGCTCCTTTTTTATGTCATTTTGCTTGCAAAAATTTACAAACTAATTGGAGGTATGCTCTCCTCCTTGATCCAACCTTAGGACCTTGATAAAATTTCCACTCTCCTTTTTAGGTTGGGCTTTAAACACTAAAAACTTGTCAAAAAACTCAAATTTATGTTGTAAAAATAAACCCATGTCTTACAGTTGTAATCATCAATAAAGGTCATAAAAATTTGGCTTTTACCAATAGATAAGGTTTGCATAGGACCTACCAAATCAGTGTGCACTAGCTCCAATGGTGCTCTTGCCCTTGTAGAGTTTCCCAATTGAAAGGGTTGCTTATGTTGCTTGCCCAAAATGTAAGCCTCACACTTAACATTAGGCTCTACTATTCTTGGCAAACTATCAATCATTTTATTTTTGGACAAAAGACTTGAACCAACATAGCCTAAATGTCCATACCTGAGATGCCATAGCTTGGACAGGTCTTGAATGGTGCTCTTGAGGGATTCTTGTTGTACTATTGTACTTTTTCCATTCATGAGAGGTGAAACAATAGACTGAGATGAGAAACATGTCTCAATCTTCATAGGAAACATCCGGTTCTTTGTCATTTGAATTGTTGTAAACACATTTGTCCTTTCATTCTTTTCATAAATAATGCATTGACCCTTCTCCATTATCACTTTATATCCATTTTGGATTATTTGTCCAACACTCATGAGGTTATGCTTTAACCCAAGAGCAATAAATGCATTCTTTATCTCCTTCTTCTCACCTTGATTGGTGCGGATCATAATAGATCCTCTTCCCACAACTGGAACTAATCCATTGTTCCCCATTCTAATCTTAGACTTTACATTTTTATTAATGAAAGAAAATAAACTTTCATTACCACTCATGTGGTTGTTGTAACCGTTGTCCAAATACCAGACTTCGGGGCTACCTTCTTCACCAATGTTACACATGATGAAGGCCAAGTGGACTGATTTCCTTCAGCCACATTCACATCAGCCACATTTGTATTTTGTTTTGACTGATTTTTGTGCTTTTTCCAACACTCACTTGCATAATGACCAAATTTATGACAGTAGTAGCATTCAACATTGCTTTTGTCATTCTTCTGATATGAACTATTGTTCTTCTTGCCTTATTGGGAGTTGGTCTGAGAGCTACTCGCTCCCTTTTGGCTACTTGCTCATCCTAAGCTTTCTCCTCCAGCATTTCCTTCTCCAAAGTTGCCACGACCTCTACCTCTTGAGCTCCTTCCACCATTGTTTCTTCTCCCGCTTCCTCTTGCATTTGACTAAGCTTTAAAAGCTTGCTCTTGGGAAGAAGTAGTAGACCTATTTAGGTGTTTCTCATGGGTTTGTAGAGAACCCATCAACTCATCAATGGACAACATTGTGAGATCCTTTGCCTCTTCAATGGCAATCACCACTGCATCAAACTTTGTGGGTAAGCTCCTAAGGATTTTCTCTACAATCCTCTAATCATCCATTACTTCTACATTCACTCTCAACTAGTTTATTAAACCTGAGAGTCTTGTGTGGAAAACTGAGATGGACTCATTTTCCTTCATTTCAAGAGTCTCAAACTCTCTCCGAAGCATCTGGAACTTCACCAATTTGACCTTGTCAGTCCCTTTATTAAACTTAATGCCTTAAACTATAAATTCTGGAATTCAAAAATTCCTACCACATTAACTTTTGGGGTTGTCAGGAGCTGCAAGGATGACGATCTCAAAAAACACTATCATTGAAGATGGGGGCTCCTAACGGGTAGGTGAAACAGGGGGCTAATGTGAGAGCAGACTCGGGAGAAATTAATTTTCCAATATTTTCTTCTATCTTTTGTGCTCTATCAAGATCTATCATCTTTAGTCCTATTTCGTATGGGTTGGATACCAACCAATCAATCAGTTTAATGTATTTAAACAATTTTAGTCTCTTTCACCCTTGCTAAATGTTGATGTAAATTTGTTAAATTAATATAAAAAAATTATATTGTTGAAGTTGAGAAATCCAACCTCATAGACCCCGAAGATCACCTGCATGCAAATAACCTATCACAGGAAGAAGACATTCGAGACAAAAGGAAAAGGTGCTCTGAAAGTTGAAAATATATTAATCAGAGAGTGTGCTAAAATACAATGATCAATCCTTATAAAAGGAGATTGTGCAACCCTAAAGAAACCCTAATAGGTAGACATTTAATAATTAATATAATTATTAAAATATCACAATATGCAAACTAAAGTGAAATCTTAAGAGAGGAATAAAGGTAACTTAATTAACATAATTAAGTTAAAACCTTTACTCTAACACCCCCCCTTAAGATGAGCAAGAGTGCAGCTACAAACATGTGCAAGAAATCAAAGGTAACTACAATGCATGAAAGCAAACAAGGGTCCCGACAACTAGGCCTGATCAGGTACCCAAATACAACCAATTCTCTGTAAAGTGGAGAAAGGGAAAAAACCTCATGGGAACAAAACTCCCCCCCAAAAGAGAGAAAAGAAAAGAATGAAATGCACTAATGAAAGAAGGATAGGAGATGGATTACATGATAACCCCCATAGACAACTTCTATCATATAAGTACATATACAATGGTCTCCATAGGAGAGATATAAAGAGACAAGAAGGCCCCCCCACAATGAAGAAACTCTTGTCGCAATGGTAGATGCCTGATGTAGAATCCAATAGGAGATCCTAAAGTGGAAAATGATAATCCTCCCCTTGGGAAGAAATGGATCCAAAGGATGATATCGAAGAAACCCTGTGAAGAGTGATGAACCAATTTGTCTCAAGATGTGTGCCATGATAGGATGCTAAAGAATCTCTCTGTCTGAACTGAAAAAAATGATGTCAAATCCAAACTGATGTGGACAATCTTGAAATGCAACCTTTGAATGCATGGATAATGGTGGGCGTACAGTGATAACCTAATTTTCAAGGTAGAGGAGATGAATGTCCTCTAAATAATCCTCAAGATCTGTAGTGTGAGACTCAACAAACAAGAATGTGTCTGCAAGATAAGAATCCCATGATGTAGCAGATAATGAATGACCAAGATGGTCATGATGTTGAACTAAATCCATAGGGGCCAATGTGTCGATACTGATGTCATCAGGAACAACGGATGATACATGTATAATCTCAGTCTGAAGAGTAGGAACTATGAGACAAGCCTCTGATCCATCGGAACATGTAAGGGTGTCTAAATACTCAAGCTCCTCTAAAGTATCATGATCAAAGGGTGTATTATCTCTCCAAGCAATGGGTAAGAGACAATCTAAAGCAGGATCCTCTAGGAATGGAGAGAGATTTGGGTCTCCATAGATCTCCCAAAGACGTGTCTAAAGTGGGTGGGGACAATCAATGTCCGATACAGCCCACACAGTGTCATCATCAACACTAGATGTAATATAAGTCCTACTATGTGATCTCTAATGATATCCCAAGCTAGTTTTCCCTCTGAAGTGGCTAGTTCAGGTATGAGATCATACAAATAAGGCAAAATATTAAGCCACCTACAATGTGTAAGTATGCCCTTTGCCCATGACTCATAATTACCCTATTCCAGAATTACAACTGAAGGCTGAGTAGAAAAACCCATGATAACTCTTCAAATTAAAAAATCTAAGAAAACTGACCTTACAATAGGTAGATCAAATTAAATAGAGCCTAATGACACAAACAAGAGGTTCCCAAGTGCCAAAACGTCCAAGTAATTAAACAAACTGTGAAAACACAAAACGCTGAATACAATATACCTAGGACAGAATCTAGAAAAATAAGTTTGATCATTGTACATATCACTAAACCAGCTTTCCAACGCCT
The DNA here is from genome assembly GCA_007258455.2 of Sequoia sempervirens. Lineage (NCBI taxonomy): Eukaryota > Viridiplantae > Streptophyta > Pinopsida > Cupressales > Cupressaceae > Sequoia > Sequoia sempervirens. The sequence goes on from VDFB02000009.1 coordinate 11,642,588, forward strand.
ATTCGTTTGTGAAAAACGGAGCTCAGACGCAAAATTTATGCCCCCAAGAGTGCAAAAAACAAGTTATGACTTTGACTGGAAAAACATGAGCAAATCGAAAAAATCAGAAAAAAAGACCTGCATCACTAGAACGGCGTCGAAATCAGCTTTCCAATGGTATCTCATTTTCAAAAAATGGAGATTGTACGCAAAACATATGCCTGATTTGGTGAAAATAGCTCCAAATTGCACAATAAGGCCCTCCTGGCCCTCAGGGGCTTAAAAAATAGGGCCCCTAGTCGTATGCAAGACCAGGGGCTGGCGGTCTGGCTCCTGGGGCTCCGCCCCTGGTCACCCACGTGACCGGGGTGGGTGCTGCAGACCGGCGAGGGGCTGGGTACTAGCTCCTGGTCCTCCAAAGGACCCTGGCAGGGGCTTCAAAACCCACCAGCTGCTCAGACCGACAGAGCTGCCTAGCAACTGCCGACTCCTCCCTATGCCGGCTAGCCACCAGCCCTCCACCGGCCACCACCCGCGCTCAGCTCGTGTGTCGCCCACGCATCGCCACCGCCAGTGATCAGCCCTCGCCAAGGTCCTTTGGTATCAAAGCATGTGATAAAATACAATGATCAATCCTTATAAAAGGAGATTGTGCAACCCTAAAGAAACCCTGATAGGTAGACATTTAATAATTAATATAATTATTAAAATGTCACAATATGCAAACTAAAGTGAAATCTTAAGATAGGAATAAATGTAACTTAATTAACATAATTAAGTTAAAACCTTTACTCTAACATATATGATATTCTATTTGATAAAAAAATAATAATAAATTAAATAATCTAAAATGTGAATGATTTTTGTGTCAACTATAATATGAGAATTGGCACCAAATAGAATATGCATTAGGCATTAAGAAAATATTTATGTACTCATAGTTTAAGGTCTTATGGGCATGCTAACAATAAAATATCTTCCAAGCTTTAACTATACTTCCTACCAAGACAATTTCATAATCATTCAAACTATCAAAATATCAAATATCAAGTTGAGATGGAAAAGGGGACATACTTTCAACTATGGAATTTCAATTTCTAAATTGCAAAAGTTGTCTCGTTTCTTCTCCACTTCATGTTCCTCCAATATTTGAGTATTTGATCAATTTTCTTGATTTTCAATGTTGAATTCTATATCACTTTTATACATTTGGTTAAAATAATAGATAATTATTAAAATAAAAGTCAAAACATGAATACAATCATTCAAGTTCTTCAAAACATGAAAACAACAATTTTTTAAAACATGAAAATGATCAATCAAATTATCAAATTCAGTTTAAAAATATGCAATTTTAATATTCTATGATATTGAATGAAGAAAAAGGTATATTTGTGAAACGATGATTGAAATTCCTAAAAATTATAAAAAGTGAGTTTCTATGTCAAAGAAAGTATATTTTGTAAGGAAAAAATAGAGCATGTGGGTCCAAACTCATGGAATGAATATGTTTTCTAACCATTTCATGTTTCTTACTTTTAAAGAAACACACTTGTGTTATAGCATGAGCATGTTATAATGTGAGCACATTATAACACACTTGCACTATTAGTTTTATTAGATATTTCCAACTCTTGAAGTTGGATTTTCTTTGAGAATCAAACCTAAAGGGTTGGACTTCATTTTCAATACCCAAAGATTTTGTTTCTACAAAATGTAGAAAAATACTTAAATGTCAAGTGTGCTCTCCATCAAGCTGGTATGTCTTTTAATGTTAATTTGAAAAAAAATCACAATAACGTTAAGTTCTCTCTTATCTTTATAACCATATGATTTTTATTTATTTTAAATACGTTAAGGTTTTGATCTTGAATTTATTTTGTCAATGTTTTCCTTTTTTCCAAAAACTTATGTATAGTATTTTTAGTGTATCTTTTATCCATTCATACAAATTTGAAATAAATTATATTTTTCTATTCCACACTCTATTTTATACATTAAAAAAGTTTTTAATTATTTTTCAAAAATATTAGAGGGCTCACATGCTCAATTTTCTATTTTTTAGGATGTATCCACTTTGAAAATTAATAAAAAAAACCATGTATTGATGAAAAAATTAGCAAAAACATTAAACATAAACTACATGATGTTACCTAATTTTTCACTAAAGAAATTTTTGAAATACTACAAAAATTCAGAATTTTAGGAGATCACACTAGATGCTATGTTATAGTTTTTTGATAAAAACATGAGCACTTTGTGTTCTCCCCTATTTTAACTTCTTAATATCCACTATATCTTTCTTTTTTTTAAGTATTTTATAAACTACATTCTAAGCACTACAATTCTTGTTTTTGTAACATCTTCAAATTTTGAGCGGCTATCTTCAATTTATCATCCAAGATTATATTTTACCAAATTTGAAAGAAGGAAAAAATGGTCACTTTTGACCCCCTTTTTGGTTGTCTATTTCCATGCATATAACCCACACAAAAATATAATGTGTGATGTAGAAATTTCTATTGTTAATCCAAATTGCTCTCATTTGAATGCTCTAGGCTACTTTTGAATTACTTTTGGATTAACATGTCAATGATCCTTAAATGCCCTTGGAAATTTCCTTTAAATATTTATTGTGTTAATTCAAAGGATTTGATGCACAAGTTGAGAAAAAACAGTCTATTTTTAAATTGGGATAGCTTAGAAAAGTGAAAAGGGAATTTTAAAACAATAGATGATATCTTGCTTATGATTTTGTCTAGGAGATAGAATCACACCACAAATTCTAGCCAAGGTAGAAAATAAGCAATATCTATGTTTGATCCAAATCATAAGGGTTAAATTAAGTAAACGAATGAGGAAAAAACTAAGTTTAATCAACTTGTGTGATAGATTCACTTAACTTGGACATTAGAACTATATGCTTAATGAAATGGATAGAGTGAATGAAAAACTTTAAAAAAGGTGTAAGTAGTATGTACCTTCTCCTCTACAATATTATATTATAAGGGAATATAATTACTTTTACATAAATCTAGGCTAATTAAATAAATTCATATAAATAAAGCACAACTAACTTAGATTATAAATAATTTAGCTAGGAATTTATAGTTCCAATACATCCTTGGAAGGTAAATGAGAAGTAATAGGCACTTAGCTCTAGGAACTATGGTTAAGAATTGAATGTAAACACCATGCAAATTTCGCTTGTTGATGGTATAGAAATTAATGGTCATAGTCAAAGGAATTTCTTGGTTTTTAAACAATCATAAAATTTGTGTGGGTTGGATCTCCACTTATGTGATCAATTGTGTGCTCTATGGAAATGACTTGATGCACAAAACTATTTGATAACCTATAAGATGATTCTAGTTAAGTGTAGATTATTCAAAATTATGGCATCCTTACAACTAATGTTTATTGATGTATAAGGATTGGTAATATTAAAAAAATTATTGAAGAAATCATTGGATTGCAAGGGTCATGTTTTCCTAGATTAACCACCTTGATTAGACTAGCTTTACAACCATGGATGATGTTTAATTTAACATGCAAGTGTCCTAAAAGTTTTTGATGTTGGTTATTGTTTCTTGTAATGCTCTAGTTCAAAGTATTCCTAGGATGACTCAAACTTATGCTCTTAATTTCTCAATGATAATTGATATGAATTAGTGTACATTAAATTTAAACTTTAAATTTTAGAGGTCAATTTTGTACAATTTGAAGTCAAATTCAAACAATATGGTCAAACCCAAGCACTATGGAATTGACTAAACATAAATGATGTAAACATTGAGATACAAAATGAATGTATGAATATAAAAATAAAATGAGATGCGCAATACATAAATAATAATAATGAAGATATATAAAAATAAATACAAAGATAAAACCAAATCTGAAACCAAAAAAACAAACTCTGCATGTGTCAATATTTGACTGTTTTAAGAATTGAATTTCGGCGTGGCTATGCAAATTTCATCACATTAAATAATTACAGTCATAAAGCACTTACGAAGTGGAGTTCAGCTTTTTTTTAATAAGTCAACGTGTTTTATTAGGTAATCTTGTAATTTTTATTTGACCTCTCACAAATAGTTCCTATAAATTAATGACATGAAAGATAGGATACAGCAAATTCAAAAACGGTGGGCGCACTGAAAATGCATGCCCACTAGCACCAATGCTAACAATATAAAATAGCACTAGAAGCTCTGCATCGTTATCCACGTTTAATTTTACAAGCCTCAGTTGTCGTACGAAATCACGACACTTTGAACTATAAATAGACTCCCCTCCTGCGCTTCAAAGCATCTAACACAAGCAAGGAATCAATCTTGTTAAGTTTGTTACAGGTATTAATGGAATCTCCTCCTAATGCTTAGTTCCCTTTACATATATTCTTCTCATATTGATAGAAACAGTTCTTATATGAACCATTTGTTTGTAGGTGGTGATAGTCTTTCTTTGTGCAGATATAGTCTTGGTGGCAAGTGAGCAAAGATGGAGATGAAGAAAAGATGGTTGGTCATGGTGATGGTTGTAGTGATGATGCTGAGCAGTGTCAAGGGAGATCCAACATGCAGCCCAGCTGGAAGATTCTTTTGCAACTCAGGGAGGTGCTGCAGTAAGTACAACTGGTGTGGGAGCACTGCAGACTACTGTTCAAAGAACAACTGCATTGCTCAGTGCTGGCCTGGTGTGACTTCCCTCATCTATACACCATCTCTTCTCACAATAACCAACCACACCACACCTCTCCAGAATAATCCCTAGAGCAAGTGTTAAAAAAGAATGCATGTTAACAGTAAGAGTATATAGATTAATCCTGCATGCTATCTATTGGAGTTTATAGAAACTTAGAAATACAGTAACAGTAAGGTGAAAAATGAAGCATGCTAGCTGTTGGAGTATATAGGAATTTAGACTCCTATCATACTTTTTTATAGCTTTTCGGTTTTCGGATGTGTCATGTTTATCAATCACCTTTGCTTTTTTGAGAATTTGGATAATATCAATGCTAGTGACAATCCAAATCACTTTTGAAGATAGCAAAAGTGGTCAGCTGTTAAAAAGCGGTATTGGAAAATAAAAAATAAAAAAATTATGATATAAAATATTATGAGAAAGTGAGCATGAAAACTAGTAAACATTTATAAGTTTAGATTATTAAGAAATTAGGGTTAAGTAAATCACACTAAATCTGAATTATAAATGAAAATGATATAATATTTTTTAAAATATATATATGGATATGTTTCTTATTATAATATTATCATTTTTTATGTCAAATTAATCATAACAATATTTAATATCTTGTTATTTCAAATTAACTACACTATTGTTATTATGAATATTTGTTAATCTTAAGATTATTTGGATATATTGCTTCCATATCTAATTGTTTGGTTTTTAACCCTACTTCATATACATTTCTCACTACAACATTATCCAATTAATATAAATCATAACATTAAAATATGCTTACATTTAAGCTCAAAAAATTATATTTTCAAACCATGGAGTTTTTTCTATCAAAATTTGACTAGGTTATAATGGTGAAACATTTATGTACCCATGTCATTTCTCTTTTCATTTTGTGGGTGTCTTGGTGGAACATCTTAAATACAATAACATATTGATAAGTGGATACTCTTGTATTTTGTTTGGCTTATGGCTTAATTAGTATTCACCTTTATTTACCCATGTTTACACATATTCACATGTACTTTTCATTCGCACATCATTGATGCACCCTCACTTGAACTTACTTCTATGCATATGGTCTCTATCTCAAGATTACCATTTTAGCCACATGGTTCATTTTTTAATGGAACAAGATTGATCTAGTTCAATCCTATGGTAATCTAAATAACTAATTTGATAAACCCAAAATTTAAATAACTAAATTCAAGTTCCCACCCCCTTATATTAACCATTATGTACCCATGGCATTTGTCATTTCATTTTGTGGGTGTCTTGGTGGAACATCTTAAATACAATAACATATTGATAAGTGGTATACTCTTGTGTTTTTTTGGCTTATGGCTTAACTAGTATTCACCTTTATTTACTCGTGTTTACACATATTCTCATGTATTTTCATTCGCACATCATTGATGCACCCTCATTTGAACTTACTTCTATGCACATGGTCTTTATCTCAAGATTACCATTTTAGCCACATGGTTCATTTTTTAATGGAACAAGATTGATCTAGTTCAACCCTATGGTAATCTAAATAACTAATTTGATAAACCCAAAATTTAAATAGCTAAATTCAAGTTACCACCCCCTTATATTAACCATTATGCACCCATGTCATTTCTCATTTCATTTTGTGGGTGTCTTGGTGGAACATCTTAAATATAGTAACATATTGATAAGTGGTATACTCTTGTGTTTTTTTGGCTTATGGCTTAACTAGTATTCACCTTTTTTTACCCGTGTTTACACATATTCTCATGTATTTTCCATTCGCACATCATTGATGCACCCTCATTTGAACTTACTTCTATGCACATGGTCTCTATCTCAAGATTACCATTTTAGCCACATGGTTCATTTTTTAATGGAACAAGATTGATCTAGTTCAACCCTATGGTAATCTAAATAACTAATTTGATAAACCCAAAATTTAAATAACTAAATTCAAGTTCCCACCCCCTTATATTAACCATTGTGAGCTAACCTAACTATTGAGAATATGGTAAGAAAATACAATGAAAGCATAAACATAAAGTATATCAATTAAATTAAGTTATTATATTTGCATATGATTGTTCATCAAATTTGAAATATAATATGGAGAAAAATATTAAATAGAAAATTAAAATTAGTAATGAGAGATAACATCAAAATACATGGATAAACCCTTTCAAAAATAAATTCACAAAAAATGGGCACCAATCTTGTATTAATCTTAATAGAGTAAGTGCATCAATACAATCCACTCGATCTCTTCAATTTGACAATAATTCAATAGCATAAGTATACTTTACATACATATCACTATGAAACCTCTATCCTAGGGCTCTAATTTATAAAGCAAAGGAAAATAGGAAATCTCAAGTGGTTTCAAAAACTAGTGGTCACCAAAACCATGGTTCATAATCAAAATCCTATGCCTTATTATGCAATTACTTAAATCCTAATAGGCACAACTCTCTAAATCTAGCACTCCATGATGAAGATGAAAAATAATGAGGGTCCCACCAATTATCACAAGATTCTACTCTTGACAACAGAACTCTCTGACATCCATGGAGAGAGAAAGGGAGTGGCCTTCAAGAATGATGATTGCAACTCTCAGTGTTGACCCTTTTCCATGGCCTCCTTATTTAATGTCATTACAATAATACCCCAAGTATTTTAAATAATAATGTAGCACATGATCCCACAATAGTGGTTTACACTTTCTAGGAGATCTTGATTTTTGCTGAAATCACATATTTTATAAAATATAATGGTTTAAGCCTTGAAAAGTTTCATTTAAAGGATTCCAATTGAAGAGGGTTTGATCAAACCACCTTAGACTAAACCCCCTTGTATAAAACCCCGCTAGTTTTAAACCATACCTATAACGAAGTCTCCTTTACACCTATCAAAATGTTGATAAAAAACCACTTTTGGTTTACCTTTTGGGGGATCAAATGAATTCATTTAAAGTTTAATTTTTGCAAGTATGTAGTCCTTATTATAAGCTTCCAAAAAAGTATAATTTTAATTAAATTTAATTGATTATTATATTTATTTTTTATTTCTTGTGAATGTAGGTTTTCACCAAAAATCAAGCTCTCTATTCTGCACATGTGGAAAAATAGCAGATTATCAAAAAAAATTAAAACTATTAGTACACTAGATATTGATGTCCTTGATCCAACAAAAAAAAAATTGAATTTCGATACATACAAAAAAAAGTTATGTTTTAGCCAGTAAATCATGTCTAAATTGTAATTGTCTTGACTTTGAAACTTAATTAAGAAAAAAATATTCAATTCAAAATGCTATGAAACCAATTCCATGCACTAGATATCATAGTTACAAATCTAAATTAGAAAAAAATGGAATTTTATCCTTCATAAAAAAATAAAATTATGTGTTAGCAAGTAACATCACTATTTTAAAATGGTGTTTACTATTAAAAACTAGTTTTCAAAGGAGATGGAAAAAGAAGTGAAGTATGCTTCCAAAAATTATGAAGAAAATATATTTAGAATCTACAAACAAAATGTCACAAATCACTAGTTTTCATTTGTATAGGAGCGAATTCCCCTTTCACAGACCTTCACCTTAGAAAACCAAATCCGAAGGAAAAATTCCACATCACCCAATTTCCTTCCTTCCACTTGGCATATGTCTCTTGTGTTGGTGAGAGAATATTTATTGGGGACACACACGCGGTGTACTTATATCCTTGATGGATTCCTGCATTTAAAGCTAGCAGAGGCATTACACTTTCAATTGGGGTCAAGTTGTAACATCCCTCTTTGACCAACCAACCTCGAATATGGCAGATTCTTCCCTCTTCTCCTTCAAATTCACTACCATTCTTCATTCAATCCATCTCTTTTTGCATTCTCAAGCACCTCAACTTCATTCTCTTTGCATTCTTCACTCTATAGCAACACTTTAGCACTCCATTACAGCAATAATAACACTCCATCAACTCCGCAAAGAAAGTGTGAAGCAAGCCATTAGCAGCATGGGCTTGGGGTCTTGCGAAACTCCCCTTTCCAAGTCTGTATTCTCCTCCATTGGCTAGTGAGCTTTTGGGTGGAGGTGGTAAAATTTCACTCCTCTCCTTTGTGATTTGGTTGAGTAGCACTTTACTGTTTTGTACTGTTTATTGCACATTCTACTTTCTTTAATTTTTTATTACATATTTCTCTCTCGTTGTTATCTAGCTATCTATGGAGGTGGAAACACCAAAACGGGGGTCTGACTGAGGTAGACCCCTATACAACCCCAACAATTTTCCCCTCTTTCTTGTGTGTAGGTGGACATGTATTTGGAGCTAGTTGGTGAATGTGCATCCTTGTGAGATCATCTTTGTCACCCTAGCTCTCATTTACTTGTTTTATCACTTTAGTTTCTATTTCTTGTATCTACTTATTCTATTTTTACCATCAAGATTAGCTAGCTATGCTGTAAGTTTGCTTTTGAGTAGTTTGTATTCTGTCCACTATTTTTTACCATATAGACACTAGCACGCCTGAGAGACATCAGCACACCATACTAACGTCCCAGAACTACGGTTTCTTCCTCGGATAAAGAGTTGTCTAAGGCACAATACTAACTCCAAAAATCAGCTCAGCTAGTCTAAACTTAAGTTCAAATTTGTACAGTGATCAAAGTGTATTTTAGTCCACATCATTCTTGATGCTTTTCCCAAAACATCCCTTTAAAGTGAGGTAAGTTAGGGCAGCCCTCCGCTCTTGGCTCTCCATGACTTGGAGTCTTGATTTGGTTGATCCCCCTCTCTTACATTTTTGGTGAACCCGACGTGAACCAATGTCTGCCCATTCGTTGGTGTTGAAGCTTTTCTCTAGTATCTTGTGATAGTTGTACTCCTGAGTGTTGTCAAGGTTTATGAGCATCAAAACCTAATCCATGACTTTTGGGTACATTGTTAGGAGAAGCGTACAAAACCTTCCGATGGAGAGGACGAAGGTCACTTCTAGTTTCTCTACAATCCTTTTTGTTGGATCTGTCGTTGATCTTGTTGCTCAGGAGTAGTTGTCAAGGGGTGCAGTAGGGTTCTCCAATGAGACTAACCACGTCCCCACTCCTCCTACATCTCCTACACCATCGTTAGTAGATGAGCATGAGGCCATTCACATTCCTTCATAATATATCTCTACCCTTAGCAAAGGACTAGAGGACATGGAAAATCACCTAGAAAAGGACCCAAAGATGGCTAGGGCTGCTTGGGTTGCTAGCAAAATAAAGTATATGGTGGGAAAAGACCGAACATGCATAGAACTTCTAGCTAGTCTCTCTAGTCTGATTGAAGCCTGTGCCCCTCCAAACAACCCTAACATCATACAAGGGGCCATTCTTGAAGAACATAAGATACAATTAGGAGTTTTGATGCCTCCCACGTCTGTATACATGGATGATGCAATCCTATCAATCAACATCCCCTCTGCCTCCGAGAGGTATAAAACTATTAAAGTGAACAAAATGCCCTTGGGTTTTAGTTTCACCCCTTGTGTCACCTCTAGTAGTGGATGTTTTGGTGGGATGAGTGGTGGAGGCTTTGGTAGTGGTGGTGGCTTCAGCGATGGAAGTGGCACTAATAGAATTGGTTTAGGTGGAGGCCATGGTGGTGGTTTCAAAAGCAGAGGTGGTTCCAGTGGAGGACCTATTGGTGGCAGTGGCCCTGGCAGTGGTTCCAATGATGGTAACATTTGTGGTTCCGGAGGTGGCTTTGGTGGTGGTGTTGAAGGAGGTTACACTATAACTTTGTCATCCCAAGACTCTATTCTGAATACTCTTCTTTAGAATATGGGTAAGATGCAAAGCTAGCTGGTGAGCCTCTCCCAAGCCTTTTCCCATCCTATCTTTTAGCCTTTCTTCTAACATAGTCCATTGTCGGTAGAAATATTAAGTACTTTGTTCCCACAAGGAATGGAGATTCCCAAATTTGAGAAATATGGTGGAAAAGGGGACCCACAAACGCATGTTTCCACCTTCAATGCCCTATGTAAAAATTCCTTCCATCACAATGCATTGATGGAAAAAGTATTCCCTTGATCTCTTAAGGATATAACTCTCGAGTGGTACTATTCCTTACTAGATAACTCCATTTTCTCATTTGACCAACTTGTGAATCAGTTTCCCTGACAATTCCAACCCAACATCATACTAAAGATGACCTTTTCGAATCTCATTCAATGTAAGCAAGGAGATAATGAAAATATTATTGATTGCATAACACGGTATCAAGTGATCTTCTCACAAATCTCATATTTGTTGCCCAATTCTAATGTATAGAAGGTATTCATAGGGAACTTGCAAAGACCTTGGCAGTAGAAATTCACCCTTATGAAGTACCCTTCTTTCATGCATCTGTGTGCAGTGTTATGAGAATATTAACAAATGGTAGTCCAGTTTAGGGGATCATCCTCACACCCTCATTCAAAAGGGAAGTCCATTGTATCAATCTTTGGGAAAGGTAAGGCTATTGCGAATGTAGTAGCCACTATGAATGATAACAGCCTCAAATGCAACCAAAAGTTCACAAAGTTAGTAGAATCTTATTCTTCCATCCTACATAAGTTGCTAAAGGATAAGATCATAACCTTGGAGAACCATAAACCCCTTAGGGAGCCTTACCCTAGTTGGTACGATGTTAATTCTTTTTGTTAGTACCATCAAGTTAACAGACATGATATCGAACATTGTATGCACCTGCATCACGTGATACATGATTGCATTGAGGACGGTACTATTCATCTCTATGGGAATAAACAAAATGTGAACAAATAAGTGGAAAAAGTAAATAGTGAGTTGTAGACATACACATAATCATTTCCATCACATTTTTCCAACATGATTATCAATCCCTCTGATTCTATTGCTCAGCCCAAAGCATAGGTTAATATGGTTACAGTTACCCCTTCTATGCAGCCTACGACCAACTCCCCAAACATGACATTCACTTCACAAGATTTACCCTTAAACAAAAAGCCCTCTCCCCTCTACATTCCCACTCGCCTCAATGGAAACATTGTGATAGGGGTCTTAGTCAACCTTGCAAGTCAAGTGAATGTCATTACAAAAGAGACGTGGCTTAATTCATTGCATAAAAAGGAATACGAAGAAATGAAATCTACCATTCGTACACATGGTGGTCTTTCTCTCAAGCTATATGGCTCGATAACTCTATCCATCCTAGTTGGACCTAGGGTTGTAGACACACTCTTCAATGTCATTTTGGAGTCAAATTTTCTCAAGCTGAAGCTAGGCATACCTTGGCTGGATTCCATGAATGGAATCACCTCTGTCATTCATAAATGTTTGAAATTCTCTCATGAAGGTGTTGTGCACATATTACATGACACTGGATACTATCCATTAGTGCCTCATGGGGGTTACTTGTTGGATCATTTTTGGCCCACCCCGATTGGTCTGCTCCCCCAAGAATGAACCTACTTTACAAGAAATATGTGAAGTATAATACCGGGGGCAAGGGACAATTGAAACTAACCCTTCTAGTAGTGCAATAGCAAGTTGCCTCCTCTTCTCAAAAGGGAAAGGAGAAGCTCCCCCATCCTAGGGATGGCTCTCCCACTTATCTTTCTAGAGAAGAGTTTTGGATGAATATGCTTGGCTTTTACCCACTGAGTCTGATGATACTTGCTTGGCATAAACCTAAGATCATGATATTAGACCTCCCTACTAAACCACCTGGACGTTGGTACTACTTGTATGCAAGGGAAAGGGTCCCCATGGGGAATCCTCTATGCCCTAGCCTCCGCAACCTCCTGTTGCCCCTACTCCAAAAGCAGTAAATGGGAAGAGGCCCACTGCCGAGGCACTAGAGCTTACTCGCTTCGTTACTTCTCAACCTACTCCTCCTGGTCCCATTCAAGAGCCTGTCCCTCCATTAGAAACAGATGTGGTGAACACTCCCACGGTTGAGCAAGAGTCTTATACTCCTTCGCAACCTCCAGTCTCTAGCTTGAAGAGTCACAAAAACCACCTTGCACATGAATGCAAGCATCGGCAAAAGGATCTTGCAGCTGAGTAGGTCACCTTGCAAAGGAAGGAAGAGGAGATGATCGCCCCTGCTTCAAGGCCTCCTACTGCATCCTCCTCTCTCCTCCCCTCTACTTTCATTCAATCGAGCTCTATATTGCTTTTGGCTCCTGTTGTGAGTGTGCCTAGCCCCAAAAAGGTGCAGGTGTTCATCACTCCTTCGGTCAAGCCGCCCTTGTTGATGTGCCTCTCATATTTCCCTCCTTTTTCGAAACCCATGGATATGTCGAATACTTCAGTGGTGTCTGTTGCGGTTTTCTCCTCCTCCTCTTCCTTTGTGCCTCTTGCCTCATCTATGGGGAGTTCTCATCCCCCGATGAAGCAGAAGATGGAGGATGGCCCTTCTAGCAATGGAGGGTGTAAGAGGAGCCCACCCTCTCTGAAGGTTGGTCTTGCATTGGCTTGTTTTGTCTTAGTGACGGAACTAGCCCCAACTTCCCTTGAGTTCGTCACCACTCCTGAGTCACTCAATGAGCCTAGCAGTGAATCTCGGGCATAGCCCTCTCCATTCATTGAGGTACAACATGGCACTCCAGTGAAGTGCATGTTTAAATATATGGATGAAGTTCTGGCCTTTTCAATGATCTTTGCAAAGTTGATGGCCATAGCTCCACAAGAGCCTAGTGGAGAAGACCTTGCAGAGCCTTCTTCCTTAGCCCTTGTTGCAAGAGGGTTAGAAGCTCCTCCACTTAATATTCCACCATTGTAGGCTTGTCCCCCTTCCCCTTATGATGATCTAGAATGGGAAGCAGACAACCTCTTGGTCAATGAGAGTTAGGGGGAGGCCTCTTCTTTATCTTTATATTAGAAGTTTGTGCATTGTGATGTGTTCCCCCATACTCGTGCTATGTGTTCCTGGATGACCCTTGTCACCCTTGTTGGTGCTTGGATACAAGAGTGGTTTTTGTGTCGTAAACCTTCTTCTATCTATATCATCATTCTTCCATGTTTGTGTTTTATTTTTGGAAAATTGGGGATGATGCAAAGTGTTGGGGAATTTAGGCTTCCCTTCCATGTTGACCCAATTTTTAATTTTTACTTCATCTTCTTGTACATTCTTCACATGGTCTGATATAGTACGGGGTTGATGGCAATTCATTTATATATTATTATTATACTTATATATATTTATGAGCAATTCTGACCCCGAAATATTAGATCACCCCTATGCCCTTTGTTTATTTTTATTTCTCCTTTGCTTATTTTCTTATATTTTTCTCTCCTTTTCTTGATTTGTCCCTTTCATGTGTGACAACGCCATTTTTATGGTGTTACGATTTTCAGAAAATGCATTCACTACCAATGAATTTTTTCTCATAAATCCTCTCAAACATTTCTTTTTCAAAACCGCATTCACAACTATAACCCCTAATAGAACGTGTTTCCTTCATCATGGGTTTGCAAAGAAAGAGCTTGAGAACTTTCCTCCAAGGTGGAAGCAACTTTGTCCTTTCCCTCACAAGGGAGAATTTTCTGGGTATGTGTAGGATCATTAAGGGGCAAAAAGTGGCAATATGATGGGTATGTGGTTGACAACTATTTTTTTACCCAAAATTGATGAAACGAAAAGGGTTTTTAAAGGAGATTCTCAGCTTTCTACCAATATAAATTATGCTTTACTTTGAATTTAATAAGTAGTTATTATTCATTTTCTATTCAAATTACGACTAAAGTCCTAATTGATAGGTTGATTGAAAAACATCTATAGCTTTCAAACAGTTTCACATTTTTTGAATCCAAAACATGCGTCACATTCTATGCTTTGCATACTATAGGATTAAAAAAATAAAAATTGAATTTCATGAATTTTTGACCAAGTTAAGGTGGTCAGACATATGAGTTTTTATATTTTTTAAAAAGTTGTAATAAAAAATTCATAATTAATTATTTACTTGGAAAAAAATTACAAAAAATATGCATCACATCGGGGCATGAGTCCTCTACTTATATCTAAAATTTTATAAAAAAATATTATCATTTTATTGTGGTTAGGCGTGGTCAGACAAACACCTACCTTTTATTTTTCCCCTGAAATTTAAGTACCACTGCATTGAAATTTCAAATTTTCACCAAATAGATTTTTTTTTTTTAAATAAACCTAGTAGTTTAGAAACTACATTCAATTTGCTACAAATTCTATGTTTACATATTTTTGAAATAATATAGATAACTTATTCAAATTTTTACGTCAAGTTTCCTAACTCTAATTATTCTAAATTTTTTGCCACTTAAGGGCCTATTTTTTCCATGTTGATCCTGCACATACCCTTCTTCCTTTTGAATTCCTTAATGGAGTGAACATCTTTTGAAAGGATTCCTTGATGATTCAAATCGATTTGAGAAAAAATGTCTCTTTTTGTACTTTCAAACAACGCATCCCTTGAGTGGACCCCCTTCTCTTTTCACGTCAGGTTCCCAAGGGACCCCTTTCAAAGTCTTCCAATTTGCTAACGATTTGCATGACTATCCACTTTATTTCCTATATGGCTGCTTTGTTTCAAACATGCTTTAACTGCTGGTAAACATGTTATTTTGTAAGTGCGCCTGTGAAGCCACTTTCCAATCAGACTATGTGGACTTTCCTCCTTTGGATTTCCTCCATGAAAGAGGTCTTGGGGGACACCTTCTTGCAAGTCAACGGGCTTGTAAGGCACTTTCAACTAGGTTTCCTTCATGTGAGAGATCTTGGGGGATACCTTCTTGCAAGTCTGCAGGCCTATAAGGTGCATACTTCATCGGGTTTCCTTCATGTGAGATATCTTGGGGGCTATCTCCTTGCAAGTCTATGGGCCTATGAGATGATTTCATCTTGCAGGATTTTTCCATCATTGGTCTGAGGGCCTTTGGTGTACCTTGTGCAGCTTCATAGTTTTGCGGTTCTATGGAGTCTTTTGTTCTAGCCTATGCTTTCAAGCTCGCCAAATCATGGTTTTCTTCCTCGATGGTTAATATTACATCCCTAACCCTACTAACTCTTCAATATACTTTACCGAAGCACTCATCAGTATTCATGCTCACTAAAGTGGGGGAAAAATGTATAGGAGTGAATTTTCACCCCTTATGAGAATTCCTCTTTCACATACCTTCACCTTAGAAAATCAAATCTAAAGGAAAAATTCCACATCACCCAATTGCCTTCTTTCCACTTGGAATCTATCTCTTGTATTGATGAGAGAATATTTGACGAGGACGCAAGTGCGGCATACAGATGTTTGTGCAGTATGCTTACGTCCCTGACAGATTCTTATGTCTGAAGCTGGTAGAGGCATTACACTTTCGATTAGGGTTGTAATGTCCCTCTTCGACCAATTGACCCCGAATATGATAGATTTTTCCCTCTTCTCCTTCAAATTCATCCATTCTTCATTCAATCCATCTCTTTTTACATTCTCAAGCACATCAACTTCATTCTCTTTGCATTCTTCACTCTTTAGCAACACTTTAGCACTCCATTACAGCAACAACAACACTCCATCAACTCCATGAAGCAAGTGTGAAGCAAGCCATTAGTAGCATGGGCTTGGGGTCTTGGGAGACTCCCCTTTCCAATTTCGTATTCTCCTCCATTGGCTAGTGAGCTTTTGGGTGGAGGTGGCGAACCATAGATTTTTGGAAACACAATGTGATATGCAAAAACTGAACTATGAATGAACAAATGTAAAAGATAATAGAAAAGGGTTGAATCAGAGTGCACCTGTGCAAAGATTGGAGAATCTAGAATCTTTTGAATGTTGTATAAAGTCAGAGAAAATCACCAATGGGACTTATTCACCACTGATGGAAAATTAGTCCTGCTTCTGATGAAAACTATTGGGAACAGGTATTTTTGAGTGTCGCGATCCAAATTCTAAAAAAGTTTAGATTTCCAGCCTTAAGGTGGGACTCATTTTCCACTAGTGGCGAATCAGTCCTCTCCCAAAATTTTGAGAAATCAGGGGACAATTTTGTAGCACCAGATCTGAGGTTGTCTGCTTGTTGGGTTTCCAAAGTCAATTATGCACAGACAAAATACCTTCTCCAAGCTTGAAATGAGGTTGATTTGACTTGAAGCACCTTGTTGACTTATTGACCACTCTCCAACACCTAAATACTTTTCAAATCTACATACCTAAGTCTGCAAACACACATGCAATAGGGGAAAAATGATTAAGGGTTAGGTTATAGGGATTTGCCTTGGTCAAATCCCACTTTGGTAATTAAACCCTTAATGAAATAATGAAATAAAGGAGAAAGATAAACAAATAAACTTGCAAATGCTATCAACTTACCAAACCCTTGTTGAAGAGAATCTGAAGATATGCCAATGGCTGCTCTTGAATGCTTGATTTATGCTTGGTTAAGTGATGCAAAGTGCTTGAATGGTTGAATGAATGAGTGAATAAGTGAACTTGATGAATGCTTGAATTAATGGGGGTTAGAATGGATGTAAAAACACTTATTTATACATTCTTTTGCCTTAGTAACCCTTTGATACCTCATCACAGACCGACATCAAGTAATTTTGAATAAAAACCCAAAAGAAAATTTGAACATTTTTAAATTTGGAGCCATGAGGGACTCATTCGCCACCCATGGAAAATGGGTCCCACCTTGGACTTGAAAGTGGGTGTGGGGAATTAAGTCACATTTAATGTTATTTGTCAAGTTTACATTCAAAAACATACTTAATTAAGGCTTATAAGGGCATAAAGGGGTCAAATAAAGCATAAGAAAGGTGTAAATAGTGAAATCAAGCCTAGAAAAGCGTGAAATCTTGTTACAAGACCTTACAACACTTCAAAATAGGAATTGATAAGTGATGAAAAGGTAATTTTTAGGTAAGTTGCAATGAATAAAACCTAGAAAAGTGTAGAAATGTTTCACAACACTTCACAACACCTTCACAAGACGTCATTATTTGAGTTTCAAGGACCTAAATGTGCATATTCAAGCCATACTACATCAAATAAAAATAGATCAAACATCGTGAAGAAGGACCTAAAAGACAATGAAAATGACAAGGGGCCATTTTTCTATGGCAAAGGGGGTAACGTTTCACTCCTCTCCTTTGTGATTTGGTTGAGTAGCACTTTACTGTTTTGTACTATTTATTGCACCTTCTACTTTCTTTACTTCTTTATCACATATTTCTCTCTCGTTTCTATTTAGGTGTCTGTGGAAATGGAAACACCAAAATGGGGGTCTAACTAAGGTAGAACCCTATACAGCCCCAACAATTTTCTCCTCTTTCTTGTGTGTAGGTGGAGATACATTTGGAGCTAGCTGGTGAACATGCATCCTTGTGAGATCATCTTTGTCACCCTAGCTCTCATTTACTTGTTTTATCACTTTAGTTTCTATTTCTTGTATCTACTTATTCTATTTTTACCATCAAGAATAGCTAGCTAGGTTGTAAGCTTGTTTTTGAGTAGTTTGTATTGTGTCCACTATTTTCTAACCGTGTGGATGCTAGCACGCCCGAGAGATGCTAGCACATTGTGTTGATGTCCTAGAACTACGTTGTTGTCCTCAGATAGATAACTGTCTAAAGCATAGTACCGACTTTGAAAACTAGCTCGCCTAGTCTAAACTTAAGTTTGGATCTATAGAGTGATCAAAGTGTATTATAGTCCTCATCATTCTTATCCTTGTCCCAAAACATCCCTTTAGATTAAGGTAAGTTAGGGTAGCCCTCCGCTCTCAGTCTTTGTGACCTAGAGCCTTTACATGGTTGGTCCCACTCTCTTACAACATCATCTTCAAATTCCTCACGGTTTAGCTGTTATAGGTGCCTGAAAATGAAGATTTAGTTAAAAATAATTAGTTCAATGTCTAGTTTGGCCAAAAATTATAAACCAGTATTGTGGGATTGACAATGTAGGAAATTTTATTTCTTTACAATTTCACACTATGTTTGGGTCCCTTAATTTATTAGACTTAATTAAGCTTCTAATTTGCGAAATTATGCATTCCAAAGGCTTCTTTTTACCATTTTCCGAAAGGGAAACCAACATTTAATTAATGCAATCAATAATTAAATCACATTAGAGCATGTGTCTTGGAATTGTAGACTAGGACCCATCACCCAAGGACAAATGGGTCCCCTTTAAGTCCTATGACCCATTTTTAAAATGTTTTTGGTAGTATTTTATTGATTCAAATTCAATTTGCAATTGTCATTTTTTGGAATCTAATTTTGATAAATTAGATAAACACATTTAATAACATAATATTTTTATCATTTGAAATCTAAGAACACTCAAGGATCATTATCAAGACTTCATATGGGAAAATATTATTTTCAAGATCATTCAAGAGTAGATTTATTAGCCATCTATTGCAGCATTCAAGATCCTATCATCATGTCCAAGTTTATGTGTTTTTATGTCATCATGTGAAGGCTATTATGCATTGTTGATCAAGTAAAGCATCTAAGAATTTCAAGTATCCAAATCCATCAAGCAAAGAAAGATCATATTCCTTGGAGAGATGTGTTTGTCTTCAATCCTCTAAGGGAAGCCACTGAAGATTTGGTGAGTTGTAGCAAGCATTGTTCATTCATCATTTCCTTCTCCATTGTTACTATCTTTCTATCAAGGTTTAATTACCAAAGCTAGGGTTTGACTAAGTAAAACCCCCATTCAAACAAAATATTTTTTCTCTTTGTGTATGTGTAGATTACAAATTGAAGAAGGATTGAAGAAGATCTTAAGGAACAATTTTGCATTATTGCACAAGTTGTCATAATTTTTGTCAGGCCATGGAAATTAGGTTGCTAACTTTAATTTCAAATTTTCGATAGTGGAACCTATGCCAAACAGAAGCTGAAATTCAACATCAAAGGACTGCCAAAAGTGTTTTTAGAAGCCCTAGCCAGGACCCATTTTCCCAAGGGTGAACCAATCCTTCAATAGGTCTCAAAAATATTTTTTTGTGATAGGTGCATATGTCCAAACCCTTCTCATATCTTCCTCTAAACTATCATTTTAGTTTTTGTACTTTCGAGAATTTTCATTTTAGGTATTAGGTCTTATTTTTCATTTAGTTTGAGCATTGAAAATCATTTTAATTTGGTTTTAGATCTTATCTATTGTCCTAAGGACTAAGATCCAAGTTTGATTAACTCACCATTGAGGTTGAAAGTCAATCTTTACACCTTGTGATCTCTTTCCTAATGAAATACCCTTAGGGAAAGACACATATTAAGATCCTAAATAAGTTATACACAAATAGAAACCCTCAACAATATTAAGGATCACCTTTCCCAACATTTCAAATAATAATTAAATAATACCTATATCAAACCCCCACAAGCATCCAAATTCCTCAATGGAATATGTTTGGAGAAAATAACATTATATATATGATTACAAGTAAACTGCACACTAAATCCCAACATTCTCCAACTTAATATTAATATTATAATGACATAATAGGGAATAAAAAATAATTAACTATGAGAAGGGGTAAGACCCATAGCCTACCTGCACTAATAAAACTTAATCATGCTCACTAGTTTCATAATAAAATTTAAAACATTATTTTAAATGTCTGCCTTCTAAATTTTGACCTTTTCACAAAGTGATAATAAGCATATATATGCTTAGTACAAGCATGGTACATGATATTCCTTACCAAATTGATAGTTCTCTAACTGTCACAACCAATCCTCATCATTTTGCAATCAAAGCCAATTACTAAATTCAAATCTTTTAGCAAAAATACCTCCTTTTAGGCATGTATAGGAACCTTATATAATACTTTTATCATATATAATTCAACTATGGTTTACGCCTTACTCATCCAATTAACAACACCTCTAAACAAAGTGAACACATAATCATACATGTGAACTTCTTACTATCTAAATCATCAACCCTTTTTGAATTAATAATGCCATATATGCCCAGAATATTTCCCACATCATTAATCCCATTAAAACATAAATAGTATTAATTATAATTCCCTCATAAATATTTGAGCCTTGTCTTAATATAATTCCAATGTTCTCTATCATAGTTACACATACAACTATTAAAAAATTTGACTAATTTCATATTTTTTTATCTAGTGCATAACATTACATACATCAAACTATCTATCACTTTATCATAAGGGACATTAGACATATCATCAAATTAATCATCTAACTTAAGACAATAACCCAAAGATAAATCAGTACTAACATGCAAAATAATGCTTATTGGCTTCTAGTCCTAGATAGAAAACTACTAAAAATAGTCAAGCTACATAATTACTTTGAGTCGTAATTCTATGTGAACCGTTATTTCTATTAATTTCATCTCTAAGATATATTTGGAAGCTCTTAAACCTTTTATACAAAGTACATTAGAAAACTAAATTTTGATTTCCTTAATCATGTTCTTGTTGCTTCCAAAAAATAAAATGCCATTAACATA
This sequence comes from Sequoia sempervirens, assembly GCA_007258455.2. Classification (NCBI taxonomy): domain Eukaryota; kingdom Viridiplantae; phylum Streptophyta; class Pinopsida; order Cupressales; family Cupressaceae; genus Sequoia; species Sequoia sempervirens. The sequence goes on from VDFB02000009.1 coordinate 11,663,731, forward strand.
CAAGATAATGATCATGATCATCAATTAATTTTTAACAACCATAATGATAAATATCACTTAGATTATAACCACAATCTATAATCTAAAAGAATAAAAATACTAATACCACATTTAAGGTGATTGTTGCAAATTGTTGGTGTGAATAAAAGTTTTGTACCTAGCTAATTCCTATTGGGGGGACTTATTCACATGTTAAGTTTACTTAGGTCATAAGATTCCTTGTAGAAAACTTAATTGTCATGTCTAGATCTTACCTTTTTGACTTGTATGTCAATTTGTTTCATGATATAGGATTAAGACTCTTATCATGATCTTGTCTAACCCTATCTCTCACCTTGGCTATATAACCAAGGGGTTATTATATGTATTTTTTCCAATCTAATACAATTGCAATCTGGAGTATTGCATATTGTTTATATTATCTTGCATCCATTATTGCAAATTGATGCTCTTGATTTTCTCTCTTATAGAAGGTTATTTTTGGTTTTGCAGGTGATCTTGGAGGTTTGAGTCCCTGAATGACTAACATGGTATTAGAGCTTTAGATCTGAAATCCTATTTTTAGATTTGGGAGATAATTGGGCTTGGTAATTTTCTATGGTGTAAATATTGGTGGAACTTGAAAAGTTGAGTATGCTCTTCTCTTGCATCAAATGATGACCTATAGAATCAGGAAAACTTGATAGAAATACTAGATTTGGGATTTTTCTTTTGTGGATTTGTATTGCAAGATCATTTTGGAGTATGTTGGTGGAAATCTAAGCTCACTATTGAGTTTAAAATATCCAAGAATTTCAGATCTAGCTTTTTTTGCTCAATTTTTCCATTGTATGATATAGTTGCAAATTGGGGTTTGAAGCTTAAATCTGGTGAATAAAATTTTATTGGACCACTTATAGCTCAAATGGATGTCACCATTGCATTTGATGGCCCAGATACACCTATTTTCATATATAAAAAAAATATTTTAGATGAAATTGATTTTTGAAAAAAAAATATTTTGCTAGGAGGGTTGTCACTATAAGCTAAATTCAACATTTTTTTCAAAAAATCATAACTTTTGATCTAGAAATCAGCTTTTGACAAACAAGATATCATTGGAAAGCGAGTTTTATGTACTTACTATTGGTGTAGGTTTCATTATTAGATATAACTTCTACTGAAATTTATTGTTATTTGAAGTCAGATCTCCCATTTGGACTTTTGAGCTCATAAATTTTTTCTTGTTTATCCAATTATCGTGATTCTTGCAACATTATAAAGGTATTGAAGAGATACAATTATATCTAATATTTTTTTCAGATTTAGCACAAGATATTATTTATTGATATTTTTGTATTTATGTTTTGGTTGATAACTTGGACATACTAATGCTTGGAGAAGTTTTTTCCTTTTGGGAAGGTTTCATTTTCAATTTAGATTGTATTGAGGAAGTGTAATTTTAGATTGAGGATTTTATTTTGAGATATTGTTGTAATTTTCTATATTTTATCTATCTTGGTATTGTAAACTCTAAAAAGAAATTTTGGCATTGTAATAGCACTACATATAAAGTACCAAATCACATTTTTGGGGGTATTCTGATTAAGTGATTTAGGGAGGTTTCTTGATGCATTATTTTTTATCTATTTGTGTGTTCTCTTATTTTCCATGGATCATTCTAAGGTTCCTTTTCTAACATCATACAACTATTGAAATTGGCATCAACATACATGGAGTTCTATAAGGACTCAAGGTCGCTCTCTATATGTTGAGAATAAGGTACCTAAACCTAAAAATGATGAGAAAAGATCAAATGGATGATTGAAGATACTAAAGCTCTTGGATATCTTTGCAGCTTAGTTTCTCAAGATTTATTGTCTCAAATTGAATCATGTAAAAATTCTTATGAGGCTTGGGTAAAATTGAAAACATTGTATGGTACTAAAGATGAAGTAAGATGTTATAAAATTGATAATGAATTGATAAGCCTTGATCCTAAGCACTTTGACAACATTTAGGATTACAGACACTAAGGTTAATGATATAACCTGGAGTAATATAAAGCATGCACAATTAATAAGGAAATTCATTTGGACTATAATACATTGAACAAACTTGTTCCTAATTATGTTGCTTTTTCTTCTAGCTTTCATACTCATAGATTGACTATGGAGACTATATATACTACATCTTCATTTGCATCATTTTTTGAGATGTTAATACATGAGCAATAAAATATTATCTCAATCAGTCTCATCAAAGTCATCTAAATCTCAGGCATTTTTGGCTAATCAAGTCAAAGAATTAGAACGTACTAATAAGAAACAGAAGAAATTAAAAAAAAATCCACATTCAGATCAACCAAAGAAAAAATCTTCTTCCACAGAAAAATAATCTAAGAAGGAGAAGCCTACTTGTTCATATTGTAAGAATCTTGGACATAATGAACATTATTGTTATAAGAAGGACATTGATGAATTGAAACATCTTCTAAAAAAAACCATATTGATTTTCCTTCTAGAATGTCTGAGTTAACTTCTTCTTCAAAATAGTCTAATAAGGGAAAATCTCATGCTAGTTTGGTTACTACATTAGGAAATAAGGGAACAAATCTTTGTTCTCTTTTAGGTCATGGATCAAGGAGATGGCTTCTAGATTTAGGAGCATCTCATCATATGGCATCTTCACAATCTATATTCTCTTATTTTTATCCTTTTACTATGTCTCATATTTTAATGAGAAACAATACATACATGAGTGTACTTGGTAAGGGGATCATTACTTTTGGAGAGGGTAATTTCAATGATATTTTGTGTGTATCTCATTTGACCAAAAATATTCTTTCCATATATCAAATTACATAAGATGGGGATGGGAGAACTATGGAATTAAGTCTTGATTCAATTATCATTAGAGACTTTGAGTATAGAAATTCATGCTATGAGAATGGTTGATCATTCATCTCAAATGTACACTATTGTGCCTTGCTTACATATTCCGTCGAAAATGAGGACCCCCTTTATTTTTTGGTTTTCCTTGGTTTGGTTGGTTTCAAGTTCATCTTTTTCCCCTTACTTCTGTTATTTTTGGGATTTGAAATTTTCTTCTTGACTTAGTCTTTTTCTTTTGCAAGGATTTGAGCAGGGGAAATATATTAGGTAAGGCCCTTTTGACTCCCCTTGGTTGAAATCTCGTAGTCACTTTACCCCATAGCCATTCAATATCCACAAGGGGTCCATCCTCGCAAATGGAATGGCTTATGTTAATCCTCGCTAAGGCTAAGTCTTGCATCGAATAAATTTTTGCATGATATCAAACCTTGCAAAGCTAGTTTTACATAAATGGTTTTTTGTGGAGAGTGATCATGTCGATTTGCATAGAATATTGAAACAATCAATTCTTGCTAGCCTCAAACTTCTACATTTTTGTGGTTTGTGGGGATCATATTGCGGGTCTTCATGACATCATTTTCCCGCAAATCTCGTAGCTCAATTTTCTATAGAGCCTTGTAAGACCCTAATTTCATGTAGCTTAGTGTGTGCCATGTTGGAAAAAAATGTATTTATGGTGGTAGTTTTTGTGTATGGTATAAATAGGCATGGTCATTTCATCTTCATGCACCATAGTTTGTGAAGTAGCTAGAGTGATTTGAGCTTTCGTTTAAAAGTCATTTTGAGCATTGCATTGATCCCCCATGCCATTCAAGTGTACAATTCCAAGTTTTGAGGATATTTATGTTGGTTCTATCACTCTCCTCTTGCAATTCACATTTAATGTTATTTCATGGAGTTAGCCAAAATTTTAGCTTAGTTCAAGTCTGCCTCTAGTTTTCCTTGGGATTTTCCTCGAGAAGTTTATTTAAATGTGAATAAACCCTCCCCCCCTTATGCATTCCATCATGCATGATTTTTTTTTAGATATTTAAGCCTTAGGTATTTGGGGGATTTTTCTCAGGTGTTAGGTTTTCCTTTTGGGAATTATTTTCATTGAAGTCTTTAAATACGAGTTCTATGGATGGATTTTCCCAAAGTATCACAAATCTTAGAGTATTTGTGTTTTCATACCACTCAAAATGTATGAGGCATCACTTGTGGGAAATTCCATGTAGAGAATCCCATGCGAGGTTCCCTTAGACCTTCAACACACAAGTAAAGTTTAACTTTAATTCAGATCTCCCATAGTTCCAAGTCATTCATTGATGCAAGTTTTACAATATCCTGAAACCCACAAAGACTCAACTTCTGCATTACTTGATTTCCTCAAAGCCTTGCTTGTGAAAATTCAAATGCATGTTTCAAATAGTCTCATTTCCTAGAGGCCTGATCTTAAAGGACCGAGATGCTCCTAATCCTCACGTACCTAATTTTTGTAAAGCAATGATGTTGAAACTTTACAAATTAGTGTTAATCTAGCCTCTCGCAAGTCAACATAGTGCAGGGATTTCATTGCAAATTTCCATGATACCACCTCCAATAGAAAGTTAAATTTACCTAACCCACCTCTAAAACCCACATTGTGTCAAAGCCCATATCTCCTCTAGACCCACGGTCACTCAAAACCTACAAATTGTTGAAATATGCTTGATTTTGAAGTTTCCTTTGGTTAGAGGTAGTTTCATGCATTTGTTAGATTCTTTTGATCATATAATAATTTATGAATTTTTTGAGAAATGTATGTGCATGACTTGAGGTATCAGTGATAGCATTAATTCTTGATGTTAAGCTTATTTTAAAAACTAATTATGTGTTATCCTTATAGAATATATGGAAAACATTGATAAAACATCAAAGATGAAGTACAAATTTTGTGGGGTTGATAGTCCTAAGATTGTGTTCAGATGGGACAAAGTTAGTGATACAAACATCAAGCATGTAGAAATACAGGAATTCAAGGAAAGGATCTTCGAGGCTCAAAGGATTAAGTTAGCTTTGAAAATCAGGAAAAGTGGAATAGCCAAGGTGGTGGGATTTCCACCTTCCATGATTTTTCCCAAGTTAATCATGAGATCTTAGGAGTACTACCACAAGGATTCTATGAGGGTAATTTTCATCAAAGGGAGAGTTATTGCTGACTTGTCCCCCAATTCCATTAAAATAATGTTTGGGATCCCATCTTTCTCTCAAATGATTGTTCCAAACCATGAATATGAAATGAAGGTCTTTGATACCAATCCCAATGGCTACCTCTAGCTCATCAATAACAATTGGATGAGGAAGCCAAGATCAAATGCTAGAAAACTTTCAAAGACTGTATAAGAGTGATTTCAATTATCTATTCATGCTCCTTAATAGAATAGCAGAATTTTCCCCATATTTCTCTCAAATGATCATTCCAAACCATCAATAAAATGCTAGCAAACTTCCAAAGACTGTATAAGAGTGATTTCAATGATCTAGTCATGATTCTCAATAGAATAGCAGAATTTTCCCCATATTTCTCTCAAATGATCATTCCAAACTAAGGTCTTTGATACCAATTCCAGTGGTTGCCTCTAGCTCATCAATAATGTTCAATTGGATGAGAAGCCAAGATAAAATGCTAGAAAACTACCAAAGACTCCATATAGGAGTGATTTCAACAATCTATTCATGCTCCTCAATAGAATAGAAGGAATATCATCCACATCCACATTTAAGTATTAAATGTTCTATTACATTAAAGAGATCTTGAGGGGTAAGGAAAATTTTGGTTGGGAAAAGATTGTCAATGGAAATCTTCATGATAATTTTTTTTACAGTGAAGAAGTCTTTTCGCCTTTTACATGACCTCTTACATAGTGTATCTGTTTCTAGAAAATTTCAAGTACAGAGGTCTAACTTTCAAAGGCAATGTGGGTACAGGCCCAAACAAGCACATTGTATATGAATGCTACCCACAACTACAATATTAGAACACAGAGCATCATTACAAAAGGGTCAATGATTTGTTCATGATGTTCATTGTCGAGACACTGCAAGGGGGCTTGGGGGGAAGATTGTCTTTCTCCACCATGGAAATGGGGAAGTGATTCAAGTATTAGTTTATCCAGTTAACCAAATTTACATATTTCAAAATTGAAGGATTCCTAGGGGCACCATATACAAATTTCCCAAGTACCCTACTGAATGGATCATAATGTTGAAGCTCACCAGGAAACTGTGAACATCCCATCACTTTCTTCATGGAAAGCACAAATTTTGGGTTTCATACCCTCTAACTTTTGGAAGAGGAATGTACTTGTGTCCTTTGACACCCTCAACTAGATATTCAGATGTAGAGATCCAAAGCTTTAGGTTTAACTTCCACAATTGAAGGGACAATTTTGACCCTATGATAAAATGAAGAAGAAAGTGGGAAGACAATATGCACATCAATTGCATATAGAGATTTTTTGGGAAAATTTCTCAAATGACTATGAGGTCCAAAAAGGTCCTATATATGAGGGTGACACTAGAAAAAAATTTCACCTTGTACCTCTTCAAGGTTCCTGACCAACTGCAGGAAGATGAGTAGCTCCTTGATGAGGATGAATATAACAAGATGGCCACTTAACCTATTCCTCTACCAGATTGGATGGACCAAGAGGAAACTGACATAAATTTCATTACTTTTCTAGTTATTTGAAGAGAAAAGAGGTGGATAGATTCCCAGGTGACCCTCTTCATGGTAGAAAATGTTGAGTTGACATATGCAGAAAAGGGAGAAGAATCCTCATCATACAATGATGATGAAAAGATAGAGGATGAGGGGGCTTTGGGTGAAAGTTCCACAAGTAAAGAGTCCTTCGCTCCCCTAAAAGCTAAGGGAAATGGGAGAAAGAGTGTAGAAGAAAGAAACCCTATGGAGAAGCCTAGGGTATACAAAAGGAAGGTTGGTGAGCCCAGTAAGCCAACTCCTAAGAGGGCAAAGAAGGTTGATACTACTACAATGGATTCCATTCCTAAGGAGCCTTCTTGTCCTTCTCCCCCTCCAACTACAAAACCTCCTCTTCCTCTGGTCTCAGCTCCTCCATCTCCTCCAACTTATTCTACTTATCCATCCTCATCCGCTCCCACTTCCTCTACTCCTATTCCTCCACCATTCCTTTCCTCACCCCTGACCATTTATATTTTCATCCACCTCACTTCTTTTGTTCCCACTCCCTCCACATCTACTATTCTAGTAGAGTCCTCTCCATCTATGTCTTCCATTTCATCTCCATCATCTTCTTCCCTTTCCACTCCTCAATTCACTATATCTACCTTACAATAGATACCATCCCTTCTACTTCTTCTCTCACCTCTCTTAGCCTCCTTGAGTCGCTCATGTCCCATCTCTCCAATCTTCCCAAGTAATTTATGGATGTTCTCCTCTCACCTGCAAACACGGAAATAATCAATCAAGTCACACAAGCTATTCTTTCCCCCTCTTCCTAGGATGTTCTATAAGTTCCTTCTATGGAGAGTGTGGATAATTTTTTGGAATAAATACAAAGACAAGAGAGAGGGCATGGAGGGACTTCCCACAATGGAGGAGACATCAATTTCTCCTCAACATGAAGAAAAGTGCTTTGAGGAAGTTGTGGGGGTCAAGGAGGTAAATCCTCAAGAGTAAAAGGGGGTAGAAGAAGAGAAGGTAGAAGATTTAGAAAAGTAGCGAACAAAGGAGGTGGCAACAGAAGATAAGTCCACATAAATTCTTTCCTCATTAGAAAGTGTAGTGGCTCCTACTTGGCTCTAGGATAAGTTGAGGAATAAGGGGCATATAATGGAGACTTTGTAGGCCAGTTTCGAGGTGATTTTATCTTGCATTAGGTAGCCTAAGGAGAGGAAGAGAGCCAAAATAAGGTCTCATGTGACCAAGGATGCCTCAAGTTATAGATTCCTTCACATTTCAACTCTCACAATTGAAAAGGATGCCTCTATAATTTTTCCAGAGGAATATAACATTTCCTCAATAAAAATTGGCCCTAAACAAAGTGCAATAGATCAATGAACTAAAGGGTTCAATGTCAAAAAATTTGAAGCAAATGGACAAGCACCAAGCAACAAAGGCTGAATTGAAGGCACAGATTGCAAAGTTGATGACCTTTATTCAACATCTTATAGCACCCATCCAAAATTTCCCAAGGAAAGCCATGAATCCAATTTTTTGGTCTAAAGAGGAAAATTATAAGATGGAGAAAATGAAGATGTGGGCTCAAACTACTCACAAATGGATAAGCAACATTATGTACATCGATGATAAGCCAATATGAATGGCTATGAAAATACACAATAATTTCCTAGTTTTGAAGGAAGAGATTGAAAAAATGATTGAAGATTGTGGAACCTTTTCTAAGTACTATAAGATGGTGTATCCTAAGCTAGAGGCAATAAAGATGTTGCATGTAGAGGTGATTGAAAGAGAAGCAATTGTGTCCAAGGATGAGATTAGAGAATCAAATTTTTGGATATACAGTCAATATTTTATTAAGGAAGTAATAACTTAGGTAATACTGAGATGAGCAGCATCGTTGGACAGGTTAATGAAGTTTTGGGTGATTGTGACCAATTTTTATAGGATATGGTGAAAGTTCCAATCACCACCTCATAAAAAGTAGATGGTGGGGGGTCGAAACAACAATTGCAGAAGATTATACATAAAGAGCCCACTGATAATTTAGCTAAGTATTTTCTAGATTTTGTTGCATAGTTTTTGGTAAGATCAAAGGAGGAGATAAGGTACAGGACCTCCTATATCAAGCTTCATAGTAGATTGATGGATCAATATGAAGCTCTGGGCTATAAAGTGCATGTTGCTCAAGGCCCTTCGCAAAATAAAGTTAATGTTGTATTAACAAATTTTGTTAAATATGCCATAAAAGAAAAAGTTGGAAAAAGCATAATAGATGATAAATTTATATAATTTCTATCCAGATGTCATATCTTTCTCAAAGTGTGTGCAACCAAATTTTTTGGGATTTTGTAAGATGTATTTAATATAAAAGTTATATGAGTATATTTTACATTCTCCTAGGATCATGTATATTGAAATTTTAAATTGGGGGATAAAAGGGAATATTTTGTAAAGCATTTAAAACACCTTCAATATTAAATGCAAATGTAACCTTGGCCATTAGTGTTGAGTTGATGTCCATCATTGATTTTGTAAGTCTTCTCTATAAAATGAAGCCTTCTCTCATTTGTAAGGGGTTGAATAGGAGTTGTTGTAACAACATTTTGAGATTAATACAAGCAAATGCATTGAAGTTCTAGTATTTATCTTGTTATTTCTAAATGCATGCATGGCTCCTTCTAGTTTTAATTCAATTTGGTTATGAAAATGGAAAAGTGTTAGAGGTGCTTGATAAATCTCTTGCTCATACCATTTGTCATTTTTTGATTGT
>VDFB02000009.1:11673158-11795485 GCA_007258455.2 Sequoia sempervirens
AAAGTATAAAGAAGTATAAATTGAGAATGGCCATGCATTCAGGTGCACTTCCTAGAGCTCACTGCTCAAATACAAAAAGGATTACTTCCCAAAGGAAGACACACTATCTTATAGAAACATTCAGATTAAATTTGTAAGATTTTGAATTGAGAAAATAACATCTGCTAATGCCTAATTATAGTTCCAGTTAAGCACATAAACATATGCTCACTCTTCTTCACACTTTACTTCTTCCTTAGAAATATTAGAACATTATTTGCACACAACACTCGCACATCACTCACATATACACCTTAAAATGGAATAAAAAATCACTCATATATATCTGCAACTAGAGATTACATTGATTGCATGTCGGCTCAACAAAATATAAAATGTATACAAACTATCGACTCAAATCAATAAATAATTTTCAATGTAAATCAACCAATGTTGGCCACAACATAGTGAAGACCCAAAACAACATCCTTGAACATGAAACACCTTAAACAATTATGCCTCGAAGATCCACAACACACTACAATCACCCTATCGGCCATGATCATGAAAAACATAAACAAAAAGAAAAAAATCACCAATCATGAGCACAATGATCAATGTGTATCAACAACACAAATAGAGAAGGATCTAGAAACATCCACAAGCATCCACAACAACTCAACTTACTAGAATCGCATCATCTTATTTCAGGAAGACCAACTGAAGCAATAGAATAACTGTCAGAACACAGATACTCATAACTCAATCAATTCTTCATGCAAATCTTTGAAATGTCATGTGTATAAACTAGATATACTAAAAAACAAACCCTTTTATCCACAACTTCTTGTCATCAATATACTGAGCTAGCCAACATACTGAACTTCACTATATCATTGACAACCTGCAACTCATTTTATTACAATTTTCTCAATATCCTTGACATATACAACCTTGAAGACATTAATGCCAATAGTGTTGACATCAATGACAACCACATATCAGCAACATCCAACAATCTCCCCCTTTGGAATTGATGGCAACACATAATGTGAAAAACACCATCAACACAACTTTCTCTTAGCACTTTTTCCTCCTTAGATTTTGACTCTTTTCTCCTTAACTCTTTCATAGTTTTTCACATGACTCTTCTCCCCCTTTGACATCAATGACAAAGATACACATTATATTTTTCCACACAAGCTCTGAATCCACATTTTTGAACATTTGACTACTTCCCCTAAGTAGCAACCATCACAACATCAATCTAGATCAAGTTATGACTATGAAATGCACGGAATGATGCAAGTCAATACATATTAATTTTGATTAGGAGGGGTAATCACCCCTAACTTTCCTTTGAGATACTCAAAAGTATCGTTAGGAAAGGGCTTGGTAAAGATAACTGCAATTTGTTCCTTAGTTTGTACATACTCCAATCTAACTTCCTTTTCACTCACCTTCTCTCTCAAAAAGTGAAACTTGATAGATATATGCTTGGTTTTTGAATGCAGCACCAAATTCTTAGAAATGTTAATTGCACTTGAATTATCACAAAATATAGTAATAGGTTCATCATACACAACTCTGATATCTTTCAACATCTGCTTCATCCACAATACTTGAGTACAATTGTTAGTAGCAGCAATGTATTCTGCCTCTGTAGTAGATAAAGAAATGGCATTTTGCTTCTTCCTTAACCATGAAATTAGCTTCTTTCCCAAGAAAAATGCACCACCACTAGTACTATTTCTTTCATTCACTTCTCCTACCCAATCAGCATTAGTAAAAGCACTCAAAGTAAGGTCATCTTCTTTAGGATACCATAAGCCAAAATCAACTGTCCCCTTCAAGTATCTGAAAATCCTCTTCATAGCTATAACATGAGATTCCTTAGGATCAGCTTGAAATCTTACAACAATGCATACAACATTCATGATATCGGGTCTAGTTTGAGTTAAATAGAGCAATCCACCAATCATGGATCTGTATCTAGTCTGATTTGCTTTAGGAGAATCATCATCCTGTGTCAACTTACATCTAGTCACCATAGGTGTACCAACTGGCTTTGAATCTTCCATACCAAACTTCTTTAACAATTATTTCACATACTTGGACTAGGATATAAAGATCCCTTTATCTCTAGAGCTGAGTAATTTGCAATCCCGAAAAGAATTTCATTTCTCCAATCATAGACATCTCAAACTCACTCTACATCTCATCAATAAACTTCATGCACAAACTATCATCTCCTCCAAAAATGATATCATCAAAAAAGACTTCAACAATCAAATCTTTATCATGATCAATCTTGAAATAAAAATTACTATTAGTAGTACCTTTATTAAATCCAAGCTTCAATAAATACTTGTCCAATCTGGCATAGCATGCCCTTGGGGCTTGCTTAAGTCCATACAGTGATTTCTTCAACCAACAAACCATATCTCCCTAATCAATCAATTGAAATCCATCAGGTTACTCAATATACACTTCTTCTTCTAGTTCACCTTTTAGAAATGTTGACTTGACATCCATCTGATAAACTTTGAAGTTTCTGTAAGCAACATAAGCAAGAAATAGTCTCACAACTTCAATCATAGCAACACGAGAAAAAGTTTCTTTAAATTCAATTCCTTCCATATGAGAATATATTTTACACACTAGTCTTGCTTTGTTTCTAACTTCACCTTTCTCATTCAGTTTTTTCCTAAAGAAACATTTAGTTCCAATTACATTTTTTTCCTTAGGTATAGGAACAAGAATCCATCTATCATTCTTCCTAATCTATAGTAGTTCTTCTTTCATTGCTTCCATCCAATGTTCACCTTTGCATGCTTCATTGACACTATTAGGCTCAGTCTTTGAAATCAAACAATATTCTTCTGCAATTCTTCTCCTAGTTTGAACTCCTTTGTTCTTGTCATCAATAATCTGATCTTTTGAATGATTTAGTCTTACATACCTTAGAGTCTTAGGATGTTCTTGAACTTCGAGCTCTTGTGATCTCACTTCTGCACTTTCACTAGTTTCTTCCTCTTGATTTTCTTGATTTACTAGAATGATCTGAACTTTCTTTCCTTTATCTCAATTGTCATTCTGATCATCTGAATCATATCCATGGGTTCCGGATGGTCTAACTATGTCTTCATCAACCTTGACATTAACACTTTCAATTACTTTACTCAATCTCTTATTGTAGCACCGGTAGGCCTTTCTTTTAGTAGAATAACTGAGAAATAAATTCCTTGATCACTTCTAGCATCAAACTTTCCTATATCTTCATCTCTTTTGATATAACATTTACTCTCAAATATTTTGAAGTATTTAGTAGTAGGCTTATGACCATACCATAGCTCATAAGGAGTCTTATCGGTATCACCTTTGACATATACCTGGTTGAGAGTGCAAACGATAGTACTCACAACTTCTCTCCAGTAGATATGAGGAACATTTCCTTCCAGCATAATAGTTCTAGCAACTTCTTCAATTATCTTGTTCTTGCTTTCCACAACTCCATTTTGTTGAGGGGTCCGCAGTGAAGATAATTGTTTCTTTAGTCCATTCTCTTCACAAAAATAATTAAACTCACTAGAAGTGAATTCACCACCTCTATTTGATCTTAGACATTTAATCTTTAGACCTATCTCTATATCAACCATAGCCTTAAAGATCTTGAATTTCTCTAGAGCTTCATATTTCTCCCTTAAGAAAGTAACCCACATCATTCTAGAATAATCATCAATAATCAACATGAAATACCTATATCCTTGTAAACTTCTGACTCTAGAAGGACAACACAAGTTAGTATGCACAAGCTCCAACACTTCATTTGAACAATTTTGTTTGCTTCAGAATGAAATTCTAGTTTTCTTCCTAATTGAAATTCCTTGCATATAGTATTAGTAGGTTTTATCAACTTTGGAAGATCTCTCACAGCCTAAGTAGAACTTATCTTGATAATATTGTCAAAGTTTACACGACACAATCTCCTATGCCACAACCAACTTTCATCAACTTGAGAAATCAACCAACTTTTACTAGCAGTACTTAGGTGATAGATATTACCTTTTGTTTTTGTACCAGATGCAATCACATTTCCAGAACTCCCCAATATTCTACATTTTCCATTCTTGAATTGAAGATTGTATCCCTTGTCAACCATCTTCCCAACACTTAAGATATTATGCTTCAGACCTTCTGCATATAGAACATCATCAGTATTATTCTTTCCATCAAGAGAAATGGATCCTTTGCCATGGATTACACTAGCTTTATCATCACCAAATCTTACAACACCACCATCATATTTTTCCAAGCTCACAAATTTAGTTTTATCACCTATCATGTGATGAGAGCATTCACTGTCAATCACCCATTCATCTTTTTCTTGAACTCTTGTATCTAGGGCTTTCTCCACATTGTGCAACTAGCAGATTCAACAGGTACTGGATTATTTTCCTTTATAGCAATAAACACCCATTTGTCCTCACTTACATTCCCTTTATCAGATTTATCATATTTCACACCTTCATCAACAACATAATAACACTTTATTTGAAATCTAGGCTTGTAAGGTCTTGGCTTAGGAACTCTTTCTGGACACCTTGATGCAAAATGACCTATCTTATTGCAAGAAAAACATTTAATGGGAAATTTCCCTTTATACTTACCTTCTCCTTTGGCTTCCCTCTTAACAATAAGTGCTTCAAGCTCGTCTAGTTTTCTCTCTTCTTCTTCAATCTCTCTCATTTCCTCCTCATACTTGAACATTTTTCTAGAAGAACTTTCTCCCGGATCATATCTCTGCTTATCTTTTCCAGAGATAGTATCTTTGAATGTAGATTATGTCTTAGGAAGAGAATCACCAAACTCACTTAACTCAAAAGCAGTAAGCTTACCAATCAACATGTCTCTGGTTACATTTGTCATAGTCTGGATCTCCTTAATAGCAATAGCTTTGGATTTTTATGCAGTAGGCAATGATCTGAGCAATTTAGCAACAATCTCTGATTCTTCTAATGTTCCACAACACATCTGATACTACACACAAGTTCATTCACTCTCTACATGAAAGAAGTTATGTTCTCATCATCACCCATTCTCAACATTTCATATTTCTCTTTTAGGCTTTGCAACTTAGCAATCTTCACATGTGCATCACCTTCATACAAAGTTTCCAATTTTTTCCAAATCTCATAAGCAGTATTTAGATCCATTACATTTGTCATCTCAAAATCAGTCAAAGCACTCAACAATGCTTCCTTAGCCTTGATATTGTACTCGACATCCTTAATCTCAATAGAAGTAGAAGGACCATTATGTGGGATGATATACCTATTCTTTGTAATGTTCTAGTAGGGTTCACCAATACATCTCAGATGACACTCCATTCAAGTCTTCTAAAGAGAATAATTAGTTCCATCAAATCTCAGACTATCCTTCTTATATGTCACCATCCCAGATCACCTTAGGGTATTAAACTTCTTCTAAGGAACCTGCTTTGATACAAACTGTTGGAAACACAAGGGAATACAACTGAGAGGGGGGGTGAATCAGTCATCACATAAATTATACAAATTAAAATTATTCTCATATCTGATAAATAAACATGAAAGCATGAACCATCAACACATCAAAAACACACATAACACCAAGATTTTTTTACGTGGAAACCCTGTTAGGGGAAAAACCACAGTGGAGGTTAGTCCACAAGATTATACCATGTTAAAAGCATAAAGAATTATAAATGGGGAATGAACATGCATTTAGGCACATTTCCTAGAGCTTATTGCTCAAATATAAAAAGGCTTACTACCCAAAGGAAGACACACTATCTTACAGAAACATTTAGATTACATCCACAAGATTTTGAACTGAGAAAATAACATCTGCTAATGCCTGATTAGAGTTCTGGTTAAGCACATAAACATCAACTCACTCTTCTTCACACTTTACTTCTACCTTCGAAATATTAGAACATTATTCTCACATACATCTTCAAATGGAATAAACAATCACTCATATATATCCACAACTAGAGATTACATCAATTGCATGTCGGCTCAACAAAATATAAAATGTATACAAACTATCAGCTCAAATCAATAAATAATTTCAATGTGAATGAACCAATGTTGGCCACAACATAGTGAAGACCCAAAACAACATCCTCAAACATGAAACACCTTAAACAATTATGCCTTGAAAATACACAACACACTACAATCACCCTATCGACAATGATCATGAAAAACATAAACACAAAGAAGAAAATCACCAATCACAAGCACAACAATTAATGCAGATCAACAACATAGATAGAGAATGATCTAGAAACATCCACAAGCATCCACAACAACTCAACTTACTAGAATCACATTTATTTTAGGAACACCAACTGAAGCAACAAAATAACTGTCAGAACACAAATACTCATAACTTGATCAAATCTTCATGCGGATCTCTGAAACTTCATGTGCATAAACTAGATATACTTGAAAATAAACCCTTTGATCCACAACCTCTTGTCACCAATATACTAAGCTAGCCAACATACTAAACTTCGCTGCATCACCGACAACCTACAACTCATTTTATTACAATTTTCTCAATATCCTTAACATATACAACCTTGAAGACATTAATGCCAATAGTGTTGACATCAATGAAAATCACATATCAGCAACATCTAATATAGGTAGGTAGAGAGAGGAGAGAGGTAGGGAGGGAGAGAGAAGGTGAGATGGAGGGAGAGAGGTGTAGAGGGAGAGATAGAGATAAGGGAGAGAGAGAGAGAGAGAGAGAGAGAGAGAGAGAGAGAGAGAGAGAGAGAGAGAGAGAGAGAGAGAGAGAGAGATGGAAATAGTGAGAGATAGGTCTAGAGTGTAAGGGATAAAAAATGAGTGAGATAGAGAGAGAAATAATACTTGTTGATTACTAAAATTTGACCTTCTGATTACTAAAATTTGACTAAGTCTGAAATTTGTGAGATCTTCCAAAAACTAGAATTTGTATTATACCTCCTAGATATCTGAAACCACTCTCAAACATCCTAAAACTATATTCATGAAATATAACTTAAGTATAAGAATGTAAACGTCCATATGTAAATGTCAACTTATACTTAAATTTTTATTTCATGTGTATAGTTTCCCTCAAAGATAACAAGAAGAAAGAAAAAAAAGAAAAAGAAATTCAATGTCTATCAAAACGTCAGTGTGTTATAATGCACTCACATTTTGTCAATGCATTCAAAAAATGCAAAAGCCATGTCAAAACTAAGATATAACGCGAGCACATTATATCTTGCTTTGGGAATCCTCGAGCCTTGGGCTTGGTATTTTCCTTGGAATACCAACCCAAAGGCTTGGAGGGCATTCCCAATGACCAGAGACGTGTATTTGTAATTTCTGCAATATTTCACATAATCATGTTCGTGCTCATTGTCATGATTGCACGTGGTTCAATGTCAAACAAATTGAACACCTGGGTAATGTTAGGTTCTCTCTTAGATATCCAATAATGTAATTTTTTTCACTTTCTAACAATGTTAAGCCTTTCATTTATAATTTATTTTGTTTGTGTGTCTATTTTTCTGCAAAAAGCAGTGTTTGGTATTTTTTTGTTATAAATTAATTGTCATCAAAATTTAAAATAAATTACATTTTTAGAAACTAGACTCCATTCTACAAAGTTTTTAAAAAAAAAAAATCAATTGGTTTCAAAATTTTTTAGGGGTAGCATGGCCAAAATTTTGTTTTTTAGGAAGTGTCCACTTAGAAAATTAGTAAAAAATAAAATATTCATTAAAAAATTATCAAAAAAATTGTGCATCAACTACATACTGTTAGCTAATTTCTCACTCGAGCGATTGTAAAAATACTAAAAAAATGTTCACAGTGCTAGGGACATACAAGAGTTGCTATGTTATATTTTTATGAAAAAACAACACCAATTTGCGTATGTCCCTCTTTTGAACCCCTTAATCTCAACCATTTTCAAAATAAATTAGTAGTTTGAAAAGTAGACTCGAAGCACTTTGATCCTTGTTTTTGTTCCATCTCAAAATTTTGAGTGTAACTATCCTCAATTTCACATCCAAGGTTAGTATTTCCTAATTTCAGAAAAAAAAGTGGCCACTTAAGCCACCTTTTTGGGACCCATTATTTTTCACTTACCCAGATTTGGAATGGAAAACAAGAAGGAAATCCCTATGTTTGATGGCACAGACTATGCTTTTTGGAAGAAAGAGATGGAAGGCTATCTAGTTTATCTTGGATATGATGTATGAAAGCTAGTGAATTAGATAGGGACATGGGTCCCATTAGGCATGCCAAAAATATCATATGGTTAGCTCAATTAATAAAAAAGAATTGAATAAAAGCAATTAACAAGATAAATGATCAAATTATAAGCTATACTAAATGAAATTCAATTAACAACACTAAAATACTCAATCAAAAGCATTAAATATAGAATTAAAAGCAATTAAATCTAACTAATGTGCAAACCTCCCAGTCCCATTGTGAATTTGAAGCAAAATTGTAGTGTAGTGATGTGGAGTGCTCAAATTCGCCTAATCCATTATGCAAAAGCTTGATTTGAAGGTGATTGATTCACAAATGCTCTCAAATTACTCAAGAATGGCTCAAAAATTCAAGAGAGTGAGGGTGCTATGAAAACTATGAATATGATTCTTGTTGAAAGGTGAGGCATTTATAGATACTAGTAATATTGATCAATGGTAAAGATTAAATTAGATAATCATTGGATGGGAGAAGATCAAGGAGTTGAGTGTGGATCAAGGATTAATCAAGTGGTTGATAATCCATGAGGTGTGGATCAAGGATTAGATCCATGGTTCATACTCCATGAGAGACTCAACAATATCTCTTAATTCATGGAATTAAGTTGGAGATATTTCAAGTTGGAGGGAAGAATTTGAATTTGAAAAGGGAATAATTCCTTGGGGAATAAGATTTATGCATGTTGGGAGATTGGAGAAACAATTAATTAATTAAAAAATTTAGGAAAATCATTTAATTGTGCAAGTTGGAAAAAAAAATATTTTAATTAAATAATTATGAATTACTTAATCAAGAGGGAAATTAACATTTCAATTAAATAATTTGGAATTGTTTAATCAAAAGGAGAGAAAATGATAAATTATTATGAATTAATCAAATAAAGTCAATTATTCAATTAATAGGGGAATAAAGTGAATTGAACTAAATAATTGGATATTATTTAATTAAATAGAGGAATAGGTGAATTATGAAGAAAATGATGTTAGTAAGTAGAATCAAGGTGTGTGATATGCTCTAAACATTTTCATGTTTCTAGTACATAACCATTCTTATAGAAACTCTTGGTCCTATCTATTAAAAATTCCTAATCTGGCCAACTCAATGGAGGAAGTGACTCTCATTCTCTAAAAAATTGGGGTGTATTCATCCCACATCAAAAGACATTCATCAATTTCTACCTTCATTTTAATTTCCAACATTTTCTCGTCATCAATATTGTGGTAGGTTCTCAATGCTTCTTAGATGCTCCTAATCCCAAGAGACTTTAATGCCTCTCTCCATTCTAAAGTATTAGGGATAATTCCTTAAGGGTCTAAATGCTAAGAATCCTTATTCAATATAGCAAAGAGTGTAGAAGCAAGTGTAGATAAATCAATGGGTCCAACCATGATTGAAGTATGAAGTAAATTTTCCCACTTGAGCTTTGATTTATTCTTTTGTATTTTCATCATTCTTCATCTACTCAAGTATTGTCGCCAAAAATAAAACTGTAATGACAACTTCTCTTTTTCTCTAAATATGGATCCCAAGTTAATGTGTTGTATTATATATAGTCTCCAAGTTTCGTTTTATATTTGATCTTATCTACCGTGGGGATGGTTATTTGATCCACTCTTACACCATGTTCAAATATTTTTATTATTGATATCCTTATTAATCTCTTCTTGTTTGATTGATCCTCAAAGAATTCTACTAATGAAGAAAAATCCTCTTCTTCTTTGACATATGTCATTTTTCTCTTTCATAGAGTATGGATGAGCCATATTGGAAGACATGGAGTCTCAATTTGTGTTGGATGAGAAGGAGAAGAAGGAGGATTCATAACCATGTAATTCTAGTAATATTTTTAGAGCTCCTAGCATGCCTCTCTAGTGAAGCAACCACTTCTTGCACAAGGTTGTCAAGGTTTTCCATTGTTAGATATTTTAGTCACTCACCCACCTGTTCACCATCACTTTTAGGTTAGTTTTCCTTGTTAGGGTGGAGAGGAAAAGTGGCTAATTCATGTGAGGGATAATGGGGAGGTGAATGAATAAGAGTCTGATAAGATGGACTATAGATTCATGATTGAGATGTAGGGGATGAAGGATGGGAGATTGATGTGAAATTTAGGTTTGAAAAGTTTGCAGAGGAAGTGATTTGGATGGTGAACTATGAGGTGGAAAGGGGATAAGAGATTCCCTTATAGGATATTGTTAGGATAAGTGATATTAACCTTGCATTCCTAAGTCATTTTCATGTGTCTCCACGTTCCTTGGGAAGTGTTATTAAGGATATGAGATTAAAAATATTTAATATTTATTTATCAATAACAATTGTAATTACATTCCATAGATGTTGACACATGTATGGTGGTAGTTAGAAGGAATATTGGAGGAATACTCAATTTTGGTATCCACTTTGGGAGTGAGGTAGAGGTGTATTTACATGTCAATGCATGTTGAATGTTTCCATTTGCATGTCTTCCTAAGTTGGGAGCCCAAGTGTGCATGTTGTTGCTTGTCCTATTTTGTAGTTTTTAGATTCATCAAAGAGATATGGAGCATCTAGGATTGACCAAATATGATTGGATATGGATTAGGCAGCCATGTCAGATCCATGTGATTTATTAATTTTTACTATTTGTATGAATTGTTGATTATGCTAGGCATGGATTTTTTTTTATTGTTTCTACCTCTTGTTTTGGGATACTATAGTGGTTTTCTATCTCACAATCATCTATAAATTGGATCCTTGAGATTATAGTTTTATGATTTTGAGTCGTAGGTAACAAGGTTCTGTGTATGTGTAGGATCATCATGGAAAAAACAGGCCCTTAAGTGGCAAAAAAATTAGAAAAATCAGAGTTAGACAACTTGACATAAAAATTTGAATAAGTTATCTATATTATTTCAAAAATATGTAAGAATAGAATCTGTAGAAAATTGAATGCAATTTCTAAACTACTAGGTTCATTTTTTTTTTTAAATCTATTTGGTGAAAATTTGAAATTTCAATGCAATAGTACTTAAATTTCGGGAAAAAATAAGAAGTAGGTGTCTTTTTCACCACCCTAACCACAATAAAATGATAATTTTTTTATAAGATTTTAGAGATAAGTAGAGGACTCATGTCCCGATGTGATGCATTTTTTTTGTAATTTTTTTCCAAGTAAATAATTAATTATGATTTTTTTATTACAACTTGTAAAAATATAAAAAACTCATATGTCTGACCACCTTAATTAACTTGGTCAAAACTTCATGAAATTCATTTTTTTTTTAATCCTATAGTATGTGAAGCATAGAATGTGACACATGTTTCAGATTCAAAAAATGTGATACCATTTGAAAGCTATAGATGTTTTTCAATCAACCTATCAATCAAGATTTTAGTCGTAATTCAAAGAGAAAATGAATATTAATTATTTATTAAATTCAAATTAAAGCATAATTTATATTGGTGGAAAGCTGAGAATCTCCTTTAACAACCCTTTCGTTTCATCAATTTTCAGTAAAAAATAAGTCATCAACCACATATCCATCATATTGCCACTTTTTGGCCCATCATGATCCTGCACATACCCTTCTACTGAATTTCTTAGAGGAGTGAGGTGAAGTGTATTGTTATACATCTCTTCATGAAGATTAATAATATACTTTCCCTCTTTCTTGTGTGGAATTTTTTCTCGAAAGGGTTTCTCCACATAAATATGGTGTCATCTTTGGTATATTTGTTTTCATTACATTATTGTGAATGTGCTAATCACATAACCATCTAAGTGGGTAATCTTTGATAAGATTAATTTCATATTTGAAAACACATTATATTTATTATAACTATTTTGTTACATATTTTTATCAACATTTGGTATCATAGCTAATAGTTTTATTGAGAGAGGGATGCCTTTCTCTTAAGTGTTGGAGGTTTTTTTTCCTATAGTGGGAGATTTTACAATTTGGGTTTTGTAGATTTGTGAAGAAGATTACATACCATGGCCTCTACTCTTGTCTTGATATCGATAAGTTCAATGGATTTTGGGCACGAGATGTGGAAATTGAAAATGGAAGATATCCTAGCAGAAAGAGATTAGTGGTTGACAATTTCTAATGAAAATAAGTCATCTAGTGTGTTTGATGAATATTGGTAAAATATGGACAAGAAGGAATGAGGAATCATATGGTTGTGTCTTGTAGATTATATTATCTTGAATTTGTTCAAGGAAACTAGGGCATGTGCACCAATATGGAGGACCAAAAAGTGAGTGCCCCATTTTTTGGCCCCCATGAAAGCAAAACATGGGAACATTATAGCGTGATCACATAAATGCTTGGTTTAAAGATTAAAATAAGAAAAGACATATTTAACTTTTCATTTCTTATCGAAATCACAGCATGAGCATCCTTCTAAGCATGCTCATGTTATTGTAGACCCTATTTTTCATCAAAAGTTTTGACAAATCATCACCAAAATTCCATGAAGATATCAAGAAGGTCAAAGAAGTAAGTATTTTTAGTTTTTTATTTTCAAATTTGGATTAAATAGGTAGATTGAATTAGTTTTTTAATTGAATTTTGTTTAATTTTGAGGAGTTGATAATTCATCCCAAAATGTTGAAAATCCCAATTCACCTCTTCATGAAAATTCTCTTGAAGAATAGCCACAAAAAACACCTCCCGCACTTCCTCATAATCCTCCAAGAACACAGAAAAAAATATTAGGACAAATTGAAATCAATATAAAATAACTCAAGGAGTTAATTGCAAAGTTGAAATATCCTATATAGGAGCAAACTCCCATAGGATCACCCTTGTTGAATCATTGCAATCCATTGAGTCCCATGTAGAATCAGTTAGTGGGGAAATAAATAGTTGGTATAACAAGAGGGAACAACAAAAATAATATTACACAATTTTTTTTGCATATGAAGCATTTAAATAAAAAATGGAAAACTGACTTGTGTTCACTCTTCACTAACCCATGAACTAATCAAACCTTGCATGGCTTATGCAAGAGGTTCCCTATCCATTGGTGCCACCACCAAGGGATAAAGAATAATTTTTGGAATAGGTGGTGGATGGTTTTTGACCATCCTCCATACAATAACTATGAGGTACCACAATACTTTTTGAGGAAACTCTATTGTGAGTTTGTCCTCAATTAGATCCCAAATTAATTTGACATGAGGGAGTTCTAAGGTAGAGATGGGGATCTACATAGGATGGAGTGGGGACACAATGTGACCTAAACTAGCCACTGAGACCACTGACTAGATTAGAGTTAGATCATGTGAAAATCCCTTCTGTTGTGAAGGAGGGTATTGAGGTGGAGACCTTAGAGTCCATTAGCTTTCTCACTCATACCCCTATACAACATACCAAACCTCTAGTATAAGGTGATGCAAGTGAGTCTTCTAGGCGTCTAGTTCCACATCATGTATATCAATCTTGTGGGTCTCTTTGTGTTTATGATCCCGAGGATAATTAGGATGCATCTACCTAGGATACATTTGTAGATCAGATGGTCATGAAAAAATCTCTATTGAGTGAGATAGTCAGCTTTGATAGTTAAGTAAATGCGAAAAAGTTCATTTAATTCAATTTTATTATATTTTATTTTGGATTGTAAGAAATTAACTAAATTAGTAGATTTATTATAATGAATTTTTCAAGTTCATAGTGTTCACCCTAATTCCAACACCCTCCACCTCCCTTTTACATGACAGTGTCAAGTGTAGAGGTGTGTAACTAGTAAATAATTATAAATATTATATGTGAATAGTTGGACCTTATATGAATGGTATTATTATAAATCACTTTGGATGTTGAATATGTTAATTTTGGGCCTTCAACATTAACACTTGGTAGTTAAGGTGCTCATTGAACTTTCACTCAGGTAATATAGAGAATTTTTAATTTTACTATAAAAAATTGTCCCATTTATTGGGGTTCCTCTTGACAAAGTTTTCAAGGAATTACATATCTTTTATCATTTTATATTTGAAATGCAATAATTATTGTTGATGCATAAATAATAGTTTTGAATCTAAGTTATCTTTAAGATCAGAGTGAATTTTAGTATCATTAATTTTTTTATTCAAATAATAAGCTTTTGTGGAAGGTTAAAAATTGAATATATATTATTTCTTTTGCTTAGGACATTACATCATCAATTGGGAGCATGATTTAGTTCTCTTATTTTCTAATTTTCATTGTTCAGAGCACCCATTCTCTTTTTCTTTCTCCTCTCACTTTCCTCCACTTGCTCTATCTTTTTCCTCTATTCCTCTCTTTCTTCTATTTATTTTATGGATTGTAAATACACACATATCTCTTCAAGTAGTTAGATCAAATTTTTATATGATATGGAAACATTTATTATGCAATCTAGTCTTATCTAGATTTGTGTTTGATTTTCATTCCATTCCCTACATGTGTTTCTATCTCCCATGTAGTTATATTGCTATTGTATGGATACATTGACTAATCTATATGGATGATTTTCAAGATCAAGTACAAGAATAAAAAACAAAGATATATTTAAAAACTTGTATCTCCCCTTTGGTAAATTTATCCTTGATATTTTCATGATTATCTATATGCTTTTCTATACTCTTAAGTTAACAATTTGAGATCCCAAAGAATGTCATAATTCCAATAAAGTGAATTAAAATGTGACAATGGATATTGCATACCCCACAATTCTAATATCATTATTTTACACTCATTTTAGTGTTTTTGTCTACTTTGTTCCCTTTTATCCAATTTACAGACTATTTTCCCTCCTTCCCTTAGCTCTTTCCCATTTCCATATATCTTGACACATTCATAGTCCTTATATCTTCTCTATGTGACCATTTACCATTTTTCGTGCCTTTCCTCCTTCATTATGATTACTTGACACTTAATCCATCTATTTTTTATTTATTTTAGAGGTGATTGCTCTAAAAATTAAATGCTTGCTTACTCTCTCCCAAGCTTAGTTTCTTTCCACATTATTATTTACATATATCACACACCTCGTATCTTATTTCCTTTTCATCTTTCTCACTATATAAACTCACCTTCTTTGAGATATGCAACATCTACACCCAATAATTGCTCTATGCGTTGTCCCCAAAAATTTGATGCAAAAATATTATTGGATAACAAAATTTAAATTATTCTCACTCAAAATAATAATATTCATCCCCCAAAGATCTATAAAAAGATCATTCCTCCTCTCATTATAATCACCAAATGCTCAATTTTTCTCTTGTTTAGACTTTTTTTTTTACTTCTTAGAGATCTCGAACCTTGGAGCATCATAATCAAGATTTAAAGATCATTTCTATTATATTTTGAAGCTTTGTTTATTTTTATTCACTAATTGTTTTGTAAAATAATGTTAGGTAGTTTTTGTAATTGAATAATGTTGTTTCATTTTTAAATTATGCAAACATATATTCATATCTTGACATTTATACAACATTGGAGCATCGTATTGGTGCAACGGTAGCAAGTTCGATGCCTTTGACAAAGGTATGAGACAAATTAGTAAAATTTCATATTATGTTTATTTTTTATTTGTCTATTATTGAAAAATGAAATGACATTCGTTTGTATTTAAATTTATGTCTTAATTGTTACCATAGGAATTCACAACTCCAGATTGTGAGCACACTCTTGTTTCAAATGAACATAGTGATTATTTGTATGTGGTAAGTGATTATGTTGTTATTTTTTTATTTTATTTTTGTGAAAAAAACAAAAGTATAGTTTGAGAACCTCTTTATTTTTTTAACTTCTCAAAGTCTAAAGATATTTTAATTTAGTTTAATTTCTTATCATTCTTGTAGTGACACTGAGTAAGTAGTTTAGAAAGGAAAATTATGTTTAGTATATGTTCACAAGGTGTCAAAATACCTTTCCTATTGCCTTCCAGAAAGCCAGTTGGAGAAAGAATTTAATCAAACTCAAACTTACTTATAAAGGACACTTGGATAGGCTAAAGAATATATATTCTCCTTGTAAGATTGTGTTCTAGCTGGAATTTGACGGTCACCCCTAGATCTGTCATATGAAAATTTGATGACGGTTTGGTCTTTTAAATGTCTGTAAAAAAAATGTTTAAATTATGAATGTTTATATAAAATCTTTTATAAATGCAATATCTTGAAAAAATAGAAAACAATGATAATTATTAGTAATAAATATAAAATTCTACTATTATAATTATCAATTAACAAAAGTTTCTAAGTTCATATTAAAAAGAAATCTTGTTAAATATATTCTAAAAGTTAAAAATAATTACGCCGAGAGGTGTTATACAGTGAAAGCATTCAAGGAATATTCTTCGTAAAGTTTTTGAAGTTGCATTGAAAATGACAAGCAGGTGGAAGTCATATATATTCAAATAAAATATATACATATACATATGAAAAATGGAAATATTAAATCTCGGACGTTTAAGAAATCCTCACGGTCATTAAATGTTTAAATGAACGTGATATTTGCTCTACTTTTAGCTCACGTTAGATTGTGGAGGGAGGTGAAAGGAAAGGTCACAACCAAAAACTGGAGAGACATGCACAGGACAGGATGAGAGAAAAAAATATTGTATAGTTTGATCATGATTATTTCCTCTCAAACCGAGGCACATTGTCCTCTCAAGTTGAGGCGCATTTTTTGCAACCTTTCACGAGACGTGTATAACAGTCCCATGTCATAGTGAAACATAAATTTCTTTAGAAGCAAACTAACTGCCTCACTTTTTGTTTATTTTCGTTGTTGCTTTGAAATCCTCATTCAATCTACTTGAATTTTTTAGTTTATTTGCAAGCTCTGCAATTTGAAAAAAGGAAAGAAATAGCAGAGGTATCCAACCAATATCCTATGCGCTATGAGTTGCGAGGCCACGAAGAAGATGTAAGTTTGAAACTCACTACATTAAATTTCATAAGTTCTTTAATTTCCAGCGTAGAGATCTTATTGTTACTTAAAACTGTCATTTATTAAACTTTTCTCGTGTTCATTTTTCCTTTACTTTTTTAAGCCCCGCACTTTGGTCTTTGGATGTTCAAATTCAGGTCACTAGGCTCAATTTGAGCTTTTCAACGATGTTTATTCTTTCTATGTAGGCCCCTATTCCATCATCCATCAAGGAAGTTCTAGGTTGAGATGTCATGGAGATAGTAGTCCAACATTCTTCTTGTAAGCTCAGCATGGCATTTTTCACTATCCTTCCATCCTACCGATGTGTTCTTTAATAAGCTCCCTGTACTTGTATGTGTTCAGGTTTATGCAGCACATACATGTATACCACAAACAATGAGATGGTGCGATAAAGGAACCACACCCAACATGAGAGAAGTTCACTTGGCCTAGGAATTGCTTGATTCCCTTGTAAATGTTGGAGATAAGCTTCTTGTTGTAAGTTTCTTCTCCCCTGGATGTGGGGCCTACAGACCTCTGCATCCTAAGGTATGTGCTTGATCTATTCTCTTCATTTGAGTGTGCCATCTATGCATTTTGCGTTGTTTGATTGAATCTTACATTGTACCATTATTTTCTTAAGGTAGGCCGATGTACCGTGAGGGTATTGTATGAACTAATTGCACATAAAAATTTCAATCTTAGGACTGACCTTTTCTTGTGCGTTTTAGTAGCTCACATCTTGTGGCCAGAAAATGTTGGTTGCACATTTCAGAATTATTGTGAATTTGACTGTCCAGCTCCTCGCTAAATCTCTCCACTGCAACTATGGAATTTGAACTTCCTTTCGCTTTCTCATATGGAGTGATAACTGCACCTACTTCCCGTTCAACTCTTGCCTGAAAAGTTGTTGCTACACGCATAGTTGTTATACAAATGAAAGAATATAAGCGTTGCTTTCAAAGCTTTCAATGGTGCATGATCAAAATTAGCAAAATCATCAAACTATATTGGAATAGTAGATAGAAAGCACAAAATAATGTTATTTCACATTTCAACTATGGTAGAGACTGAATGTCACTATCTTCTTGAATGCACCATAGTTAGATAATTAGATAGTTGGCATAGGGTTTGTATTTCAATTGAGAGGAAATCTACAAGGATTTGAGAAAAAAATTAGCTCGAGACCAAAAGGTAGGGGTATCATCTTTCATAAAATTAGCAGTAAAAGAGACTAGATATGGAGCTTAACATCTCTAGTTTTCTCTGTCAATAATTTCAGTATATCATTTCCTTGGCAATGATTAATGTTGATGTTGAAAAACACTGTCATTAAAATCTCTATCTATTGTTTATGTCAGGAATTTTATTGACACAATGCCCAAAACAATTGGAGACCTGTAAAGCAGTAAAACAACTAAAATTACAATCCTCATTATGCAAAAAGAGAACAAGAAACAGACTGAATTAAGGTTAGAGAAAACCCAGCTGTTAGGAAAACTTAATTGAGGTTAGAGAAAAAGTAACTCTCAACACAAGCCAAGGAATATAAACATGTGTTGTAAGATATTTATTTGCTAAACCAGTGAAAAAGAGATTGGAAGCACATACTCTACTGCATTTCTTAAACATAAAATTCTCAACAAAATGAGTCAACGACTCTACATCTGCTGGCACCAAGAAAGCTAGCTTGTCCTTGGTTTGCCAGTTATACATGCATTGAACTCGGGAAAAAACTATTGAGAAAAATTCATGCTAGCTATGGATAGAAGAGGAACTGTGGGTGCTCCTGCAGTCAAAGTGATGATATCTTCAGGCGTCTTGACATTTACAGCAGAACCAATAAGAGAAGCCATTTTGTGGCGGTTTGGACACATACACATAGCCATCTCCACAGAGTGTGCTGCAACAAGTGCAATAGCCGAGGCCACTGCCATACGCCTCTCTGACTCTTTAAGATTCCTTATTTAAGTCATTTAATCTTTGATTTTTGTCTCCAATAGATTTATTCAAAACTATAGACACCATCCAATTGAACTATAAGATTCCTCTCTTCTTCTATTAGGATGTAAGAAAAAGCATTTGAGAGGTCTTTTTGGATCTTAGCCATTCTACTTTCAAGGAGATCCTTTTCAATTGATTAAAAATAGGTGCCTTGAGAAGGATATCTCTTGGCGTACTTTACATATATTTTTAAAATATAGGTATGCTAGTTATATTCTATTTTGAAAAGATTCTTAATTAATATATTTTTATAATAATATTATAAATCACATATATTAATATAAAAAAATGATAACTATTATAAAAATGTCAAAAAGTTTCTAATTTCATATTAGAAAATATTCAAAAAAAGTTATATTCTATTTTAAATTAATTTATCTTTTTATAATAAAAATTATAAAATGATATATTTATTATATTTTGCTTATAATAATTTTTTACAGTTTAATAAAAATATAGCAAATCAAACTATACAGTCTAATAAATTTTAAAGTTGTAAATATATGATCTAAAATTGAAAAAAAGGGTCAAATAGACCATCAAATTCCAAGCCTATGTTCTAGATAATACTTAAAAACATAATTAAGATTGTGTTCTAGATATTACCTAAAAGCATAATTAAAAGAATATGTATTCTTTAACTTCACTATCAACATCGGATTTCAACACATGCAGCTTTCTCGCTTTCCCAAAAGAACATGCTAGAATAATAATAGAAATCTGCATACAAATTAACCTAAAAAGACACGATCACCAGGAGTATCAAACACCAATTCCATACATACACCACATTAAAAATAAAATGCAATCACCAGAGAATCCTAAACTCACTTCAAATCGCTACTTACCATAAAATTGCTAAGATCACAACACAAATGGAAGCAAAATCCTCTACCACATTGCTAAAATGGCATGAGATTCTCTGCACTGAAAATCCCCTCCGAAATATTCTAAAAATACACTTGATTGTTCCTTCAATGCTGACTATCCATTCGAATTCTTAAAACCTGCTACAAATATTCGAATTTTAACAGAGACTCAATTTCCTTTCAAATCTGGTTAAAATGGGAATCAAAATGCTCCACAGAACACCAGGATTCTGAATATAACCAGAATATCAACGATTAATGTACATATTTTGGTTTAAATGAACGGATCTAGAACCGATCTTGAAAAGTTTCAGCAAAAATATGGAATAATTTAGCCATAACAACCTGCTCTTCTTTCCTCTTCCTCCCCTTTTCCTTGACAACGATGGCCTCGGACCTCAATTTTTATAGGTCAAATTGTATACTCGCCGTAATGTCCACCAAACTGCAAAATGAGGGAAATTTTCCTCCGCCACGTAAACGCCGTTGGTTAACCCCGGACCATTCCCCGTTCTAAGAGGTTAAATTGAATGACACACAAAGGAGACGTCATTACATTCCATGCGTCGGGACACGTGTCGACTAGGAATGGTAAGTTGATGGCAAAATGGAGTGGGCTATACGATCGTTGAATCTTGACCTTGTATTGAAAAAATATTTGCTATATTTTTGCACACGCGTCAGTTTCTCCATGAAAGTGGGTTTTTGTGTTTGGTCCCCTGGCAGGCAGGAATAATGAATGCTGCTTATCATTGCCCTAGTCCAAATGGGTTTAGTGTGGGGCTCTAGCAACCTTATGTTATAATTTAATTTATATATATTAGTGTTTATACTTTTTATTGTATTAGATGGAGGTCCAAGCAAATTTAGACACGAGGATGAGTGAATAAGTTAGAAAGAGAGTGGTAATCTATGCATCTCTATCTTCTTGACATAGGCACTTTGTGATCTCCTTCCTTCCTCTAGAGGTAAATGACTACATTAGGGTCCATTTTTGTATGCATATACGACATTTTTGAGCATATATTTTGTATTCTAGATATGTGACATTGTATGTCCATATGACTTTGTTGTAATCTTATAGCTTTCTTGTATATAATTTATACTTTTATCGACATATAATGTTGCATGTCTATATGACTTTTTGTTTAATACAAATATTTTTTTACCAATGTTATCCATATTTGCATTATAAATGATTAATTGAATAAATGAATAATGAATTGATGCAACTATAAATGATTAATGTTATCCATATTTTAACTATAAATGATTAATTTAATAATTGAATAAGGCTCATTTCTACCATGTAATTGATGCATGAATTATAATTTATCATTCTTTTGAAATTAATGAAGTTGGATGTCCATTATTTGTTCGTGTTTTTATTATCTTACATGATAGATGTAGGTGCAAGGTTATGCCACTTTACTATGTATGTTTTCCTTTTTATTTTTCCAATTTGGAATTTGTTTTTGGAATCATCATCCACCTATAGGTTAAAATGATACATTCCTCGATTCCACAATTGAGAGAATAGTCATGTAAATTTTTGGTACTTCTTAGGGTTATTAAGAGATTTTGTGGTTGTAATGTATCTTGATACGATTAGGATGCTTAAACACTAAAATGCCTCTAGTTGTAGCCACCCACCTACCTAGATGTGTTGGTATCATTCATTCGGTGTCATGTGGTCAAGAATCTTCAAGGTTGTAGGCTATATCTTCACTTTCGAAAAGGATTCTTAGAATAAGCTGAATTTTTAAAATAATATAGCCTTCTCAAAAATGGCTTTACTTGGTCAAGAATCTATGTGCATGAGTTTTTGGATGGAGATCTTCAATGAAAGTATGAGTTCCATTAGGAGCTCAGTCAAGAATTTTAGTGTATCTTGATATGTTTTAGCCCTCTTCTCTTGATCATGCATATTCTTATGAAAACTGACATTGTTTCAAGCATCACAAGGAGAAGCGTTGATGGAAATCTCAACCCTTGATATTGGTTTCAACAAAGCAGCAAGCCCTCTTTTATAATTCTCACTTTTTTTTGTGATTCAACACCTTAGAAACCTGTAATACATTAGTATCAATGCTTTAGGGTGAAAAAAAAGAAACAAGAGACATTTTTAGTTTCCATAGTTTGAGAGAGCACTCATGCAAAAGTTTAACACTTTTTTTGTCTCAAGGATCTTAAGATATTTTGTTGGTCTAATTTAGCTGAAAAGGATTAAGATTCTTGGGCATAAAAATGAGACATATAATAGTAGTAATAAATGACCCCAATGTGTTGGGACTATAGATTTATCCCCACAAGTTGAAAAACATAAAAAATGCCCCTCAACAATTTTCTAGTGAATACAACAGACAATTTTTGTAACATCTAAACCATTGTCGCCATGGTGAAATGACTCGGAGATATGAACAAATTAGAAAGGTTATTGTGGAGGGACTATATGTGCCTTGTAGCTTTAGATGGAACATTTGAGTTTGTCACAATTTTTGAGAAACAAACTGTCAAAGTTTGACACTTTTTGGCACTTAGGGATTTTAAGAGAAAACACCGACACAGTGCAATCCAAAATTATCAAACAATATGGGGTGAAAATAAGACATTATCTAGCACAAACCTTCCCATCCCAACTTGCTAGCATTTTTTATTTAGCACCATGACATGAAAAATGTAGAAAATGCCTCTTGACAAGTTTTTATTGAATGCAATTGATGCTTTTTGTACATTTGAAACATTGTCGCCATGGTGAAATGGTTGGGAGATATAAAAAATTGAGAGAGTTTATTTTGGAGGGGCCCTAATTGACCCTATATGTTTAGATGTAATTTTTTAGGTTTCACGATTTTTTAGAAATAACCTATCAAAGTTTGGCACTTAGGGCTCTTAAGAGAAAGCATTAACACAATGTAGTCTTGAATTTATTTGCAAGAAGAGGTACAAAATAGGAAATTTCCTAGAATAATCCTACCCACCCCAATGTTTTAGCACTATCTATTTGGCCCCACAACATAGAACAAAAAATATGCTACCTTGCACTTTTTTCTTCAATACATTTGATATTTTTTGCAACATCTAAAAAATTGTCACCATAGACAAATGGAATAGATTTTGAAGAATTTGAGAGAGATTATTGTGGAGGGACACTATGTGACCCTATACCATCAAACAAAAAATTTGAAGGTACCACAATTTTCAAGAAATAAACCATCAAAGTTTGGCACTTTTTGGCACTTATGGCTCATAAGAGAAAGCACCAACATAGTGTAGTCTGGAGCGATTAGGAAAATTGGGTGTGAAATAGTACCTTTCCTAGCATAAAACTGCCCATCCAAACATTTTGGAGCTATCAATTTGGCCCCATGACACATAAAACACAAATTATGCTACCTTGCAACTTTTTCTTCAATAAATTTGATGTTTTTTGCAATGTTTTAAAACTTTTCGCCATGACCAAATGGATTGGATTTTTAAAATTTTGAGAAATGATATTGTGGAGGGACCCTATATGACCCTATACCTTCATAAATTATTTTTTGTAGGTGACATAGTTTCCGAGAAACAACTCATTAAATTTGGACAATTTTTAGCACTTAGGGCTCTTAAGAGAAAGCATCGACATAATGTAGTTTGGAATGTTCAAGAAAGTGGGGTGAGAATTAGGACCTTTCCTAGCATAAAACCACCTAGTTAAACTTGTTGGAACTATACATTTGGCCCCACAATTCACAAAACAAAAATTGTTCTGCCTTGCAACTTTTTCTTCAATGTATTTGATGCTTTTTGCAACGTCTAGAAATTTATTGCAACGGCCAAATGGATTAGAGTTTTAAAATTTTGAGAGATATTTTCATGGAGGGACCCTACATAACCATGTAACTTCAGAAAAAAAATTGTAGGTGCCATGGTTTGTGCGAAATATCTCTTCAAATTTTGGCACTTTTTGGCACTTAGGTCTCTTAAGAGAAAGCACCAACACAATGTAGTTTGGAACGTTCAAGCAAGTTAGGGTGTTAAATAATAATTTTGATAGCATAAACCCTCCTATTTGTATGTGTTGGTACTATCATTTTTTGTCTATAATGCATAGAGAAAATTATGCTACCTTGCAACTTTTTCTTCAATGCATTTGATGCTTTTTGCAACGTTTGAAAAATTGTCTCTATGGCCAAATGGATTTGAGTTTTAAAAATTTAGGAGAGGTTATTATGGAGGGAACCTATGTGACCCTATACCTTTAGACAATATTTTTATAGGTTCCATGGTTTCTAAGAAAAAACCCATCAATGTTTGACACTTTTTGGTGCCTAGGGATCTTAAGAGAAAGAACTAACATAGAGTAGTCTAAAATGTTTGGGTAAGATGGTGTATAAAATAGGACCTTTCCTATCATAAAATTGCGTATATGAACATGTTGTCACTATTGGTTTCACTTCATAATGCAAAAAATGAAAAGTATAGCTCTTGACAAGTTTTTACTAAACATACTCTATACTTTTTGCAACATTTGAAAATTTGTTTCCATAGTCAAGTAGATTGGATATTTAAAAAATTGAGAGAGGTTATTGTGGAGAGACCCTATGTGAACCTATATTTTTAGACAAAAAATTTGTAGGTGTCATATATTATAAAAAATAACATGTCATATTTTGGCATTTTTTCCCACTTAGGACTCTTAAGAGATTTCACTAGAATAGTGTAGCCCTAAAATATCAAGTGTCTTTGGGAACAAACATAGGCCTCACTTGGAATTAAATCACCCACCCATCTGCATGAATCTTTTGAAATTTTTATTTATTTTTCATCATTTTATTCTTAGACTTCTCTCACATGTGTAATTTATGCATCAAGATTTAAGCCAGTATCCATAGAGGCTATGCGTGTCATTTTTTCTTCTATGCTTTGTAATGAATTATAAGTTATCTTAAGTTCATATTAGTTCTCTTTTATTAATATCAATAAATTAAACAAGAGAGGGCACACAACTTGGTTAGGCCATCCCCTTGAATAGTTATAGACTACCATAAAAACGTAAATTTACAAGCACTATGCTCATCAAATAACCCTCCTACGAGTCAGAAAGTGTATCATGTCTCCTTTTAGACTATACTTGCATCACTTGATGCCCTTGTTGGCCTATTTTTCTTCCCATTTGTCTAAATAGTCCTATAGGAACCTTACATATGATTGTTCAAATTTATCAGACTAGTACTAGTTTTAAATTTGGTTTACAAAACAAACTATGTATGAATTTTATAGTAAGAGGATAGTATCAATTCTTAGTGGAAGCTAAAATAAAATTATTGTAAAGGAATAATTGTAGTATAAGTTCCATTGAAACATGTATTGTTTATAAAGGAATATGGTTTTGAAGAAAAGGTGGTTGTGCTCCTTGGGACTCTTGTGGGGTGAAGGTTGGAACTTCATTATTGTCTACTTAGATCACATGTTCAAGGCTTAGGATCTTTTTTTCTTGGATCTTTCTCTTGAATCAATAGTTAAGATTGTTATAGGAGACTATATGTGGAGATAAGAAATGCCTTCCCATTGGATATTATTTATTTTATAGTTTTGGTTCTTGAAAATTTATCATTATCATTAGATGATAATTGCTAATTGTCCTCTGCACAATGAACAAGTTGAAAGACAAATCAAAATTACATAAAAATACTATGTCATAGATCTAAAACATTCCCTGTACTATTTTAGAAGCTTATAAAGTTATATAAATTCAAGGACCGCATGTAAGGATTGTAGACCTATTAACAGAGGTCATAGTAATGGAACATAAGGAAAGATACAAGTGGGAGTCCTTCAAAGAGGACAACCCATCAAAGGAAAATGTCATAAGATGGATTTTGGTGTAGATTGCAAATCTTACAAGAATATAGAATAAGTTTTGGTAATAAAATCATGGCAACGAGATAGAAATCCTTTATATCAAATGAAAAGAAGAAAAAAAGACATTGACAAAATTAAATGGGAATGGCAGTCTCTACAAGGTAAGTGTGGATATGAAAAGAAGAAGAAATAATGACGTGTGACAATGTTTCAATAATTTGAGAGCATAGATATCATGATAAACTTGCTTTTCCAATTTTGTTCTCTTCAAAAACTTACTTTAAACCCTTATAGAATTTGAGTAAAAGGAAAATCGGGTAGATATAATAGTCATAATGCATTGAGGAGACAATTAAAGAACATGATAGTGCACTACCAGAGTAACTTGAAGATCCTAACGGCCTATCTCTCTTTCATGGTGATGTAACTCTATCATTGACATTAATAAAACTACTAGAGTGGTTTAGGACAACCATCTTAATATTGTTTAAATTTCATTCATTTTTGACAATCCCAATATGACATAATATTAATCATTCCACACTTGCATTGTTCCTTTATTTACTTAAATGCTCCTATGACTAGTGGAAAAGTTTTTAAATGTATCCCTATCACTATGTAGTAAATAAGAACCATCCCAAATAAATTCTTGACTTCATTATAATCTGAAGCATCAATCTTTAGTTGCCATACAATCCATTGATCATACTTGTCAATGCTCAATCATAGGGGTCTTTTGTTTTCCATCATAGTAAAATATATGACTAATATAAATAAGGTTTTGGATTGTTTTGGAGATCATAAATTTCATTGTCTATAAAATTTTCCATGATAGTGGGAGGAATCAATAGTATGATAGTGATTACTTGTGATTTTACCTAATATAATATGGATTTCCAAACTTCATCCTAAATATTTGTTCACTCAAACTTGTGATAATTATATAAATGGTTTTAATAACATGATAGCTCTATATTCCCTAAGTAAACCCATTATTATCCAATAAAGGCTTTCATAGTGTTTTATTGTAAATTTGATTTCTTGAGTCCATACTTTAGTAGCAATATTTCATGACTAGGATTAAGGATTTGATATATCTTTCAATCAAGACTATCATACACCTCCTAAACCATATGAAATTACCTATAGTATCAATGGTCATTCCTTGACATCTATAGCCATCTCATAAAGTTGGTGAAATATTTCTAGGAATATCCATAAGACTAAAATATTATGACCTTGTAACCACAAAAGAAAGTATTAGATCTATATAAAAATCATGATATCCTCAAAGAAAAATGAGACTAATCCAAAATAAGCACTATAAATATCACATGAAGAAGATATAAATATCTTAATTCCTTTCATTGCCCCTAAAATTTTTAGGAGGCTAGAAACAATATGTACAAAGAGGAAATGGTAGTGAAACATGTACATACTATATAATATTTATCAAAGGTTTCATCATTTCTATTATCTTTTGCTAGGTTTTTGGCCAAATTTTCCACAAGGAAAGAGTAAGAAAAGAAAATAGGCTCAAAATTATGTGTAGTTCCATAAGTGAAAAATAGAGGTAAGAGGTGGAAAATCTTATATGGGATAAAAGAGAATTGAGGATATACAGTAGTAGTAGGTAAACAAAGGGAATTTGTGGAGGAATAAGGAGGTATATGGGTCAATAACAATGAGAACATTAAATTAAAGCTTATCACATATGAAGGAGGGAGTTTTTATAGTCTAAAAAGTAATCCATGATCTAGAGGGTAAAGAAGTAGAGAAAATTACATATGGATAAGGGAGTAATGACACATGGAAAGGCTAGGATAAACCTCAAACCTATAATATATTCAGTTAAGAGAAGTTACAATACATTACACTATAAATGTGATAAGACAAAAATGGAAGGTATGGTTATTTCTAACCTTAGTTATTATGATAAATATACATGTGGCTAGGTACTACCAAAATTTGAGATTCTCATAAGTATATCGAATAGAGATAAAGAAAATATGATATTTAAAAAAAAAAGTCATATTAGCATAGCTCAAGTGCTTTTATTCACAAATATATAAATCAACTTGACACTACAAATAATTTTATATGTACATATATACAAATCAACATGACATTACAATGCTTTTTTATTTACAATCAATCTAATGAACCATGTGGATCTTCTCTATTCTTTATTGTGTCAAGTATTGCCTTAGTCAAACTCATGAACCTTTCAAAAGTTCTTTTTTAATGGTATTACCCCATATTTGATCAAATGAACATTTGGTGCCACAACAATGTTAGATTAATGAAAAATATT
Source organism: Sequoia sempervirens (assembly GCA_007258455.2). Taxonomy (NCBI): domain Eukaryota; kingdom Viridiplantae; phylum Streptophyta; class Pinopsida; order Cupressales; family Cupressaceae; genus Sequoia; species Sequoia sempervirens. The sequence goes on from VDFB02000009.1 coordinate 11,701,369, forward strand.
TTGATGTTGATGTAACCTACAAAAATTTTATGTTCCATCTCAAAATCTTGTCACATTTTGAATATTGGGTTGGTACCTGAAGGCTTAGGGTTCTGCTTGTCATCATTGTTGAAGGGTTTTATGTTAGCATGGAATTCTTCCTTAAGAAACCCTTAGCTCTAAATGCTTTCAAGGTTCTAATTTTCCGTTAACCTCCTATTACCCATTGTCAGTCACATTAAAACATCTTATGTCATTAATAGTCATGGGGTAACTGGTCCCTCATGCCTAGGTATGAGTTTCTTATTTTATATATAAGGTTAAATTAAGGGAATTTTTGGCCTTTATATCCTTTGTATTTTATAACTTAGGAACTTTTGAGCCCCTTCTCTCGTGTCATCTTAGAAGGCCCCCTTCATTAGAACAACTTTTGGGCACATGCTTAAAAGTTTTCACTTAAGTCCCATTGGTCACCTCTCTCTATCGCTCATCGCAAATTATTTCCACAGTGTATGTTTTGAATCGATGATAAGTGACGAGCAATATTGTTTAGGCATTTCTCATCGAGGATAACTTTGAGAGCTCGTAATATGAAATAGCGACTAGCAATGTTCTTGCTTCTCCTTGTATTATTGAAGATTTTCCTATTGCTAATGGCTTTTGAGCCTTGAGTTTTGTATTAGTGATCAACGATGGCCTCTGGTCTTTCATTCTTCTCTTCATCACTCATCGCAGATGATTATGTAATGGTAAATTTGAAAATATCAATGAGCGATATGTGGTTTCTCATGTGTTTCACACATCACAGATTAGTTTTGAACGTCAAGTTCTATATTAGCAATACATGATGCAAATGTTCAATGTAATCATTGGGATCTCTCAACACTAATTACTTGCAAAATGTATGAGGAGAATTAGTGATGAGTGATGGCCTTGATGCTTTTCTTTTATAAATCATCATGGATTCATTCCAAAGCTTAAGTTTCAAAATAGCGATGAGTGATGGGGTTATCTGTTCAAGTTTCTTTCACTAATTTGAATAAATCTCATGTGTGATGTCTTTTGTATTATTGATTCTCATGTAGGTGCACATGTCTTAATTTGGCCTCTTCACCTTATCTCTTATCATTGATGCAATCTAGAGTTCAAAGTATGAATCAGCGATGCACGATGGGAAGGTGAATGCGATCAAGGAGGGGACAAAGATCCAAGGGCTAAAATTTCATTGCTTAGATGGTTGCATTGCTGATATAACTAATAAGGGATGAAATCTGTCAATGATAAGTGACGACTATTGAAGAAAAAGGAAATGTGGCAATATCTTGAGGACATCATATAAAGCAAAGAAGAAAGTAGTGAGGTGAATTGAGAACCATTGATATGGTTTTAAAATAGAGTTATCAACAACCAGGGTTTGAACATGAACTACTACATATTAGTTCACTTGAGCGAACTTACTATCAAACATTAATGGTAGCATGCCTATCTCTCATCCATAAAGAAGGTATATACTTGGTTAGTCATGCATTTGGAGTTTCTTGGAAGTAGAGAGGAAGACTAGAAGCTGAGGAGTTTGTGCGGGAAACTCTGGTGAATTATTATAGTAGTAAATGTGTCGATCGTTCACTCGGGTAAGCAAATTGTATATCTCCTCCTAGTTGCTATACTAAATTGCACTATTCTAGAAAGGTGATAGGGAATTGGGGAGATAGCGTGCTTGTCTATTTGTAATATCCTCAATTCTATGATAAATATTGGGTCAAATTGGGAAATATTTTGTTCTATAAGTAGTCCTTTGATTTTTTCTACTTGGGAGGGTCTTTTCGATTGCAAGAAATTGTAAACCCTAGTTCTCCTACATTGCAAACATGAGTGAACTAGATCCCAATGAATCTAGTATTAGACCTGAGAGGAAGCTAAAACAAAAAAGGGTTAAAAGGCTTAAAACTCATGATATTTCATTTGAGGTTAAGCATGAACCACCTACAATATCTAACCCTACACCAAGTACTCCTACAACATCTACTAGGTCTAGAAGTGCAAAAAAGGAAAAGGAAAGATTTATGCAGGAGGCCACTGGAGATATAAAGGAAGGAGGGTTATGAATTATGAAGATACCTATGGGTCAAGTTGTCATGACCACTAGGTTAATTGGTGGTGCTAGTGAAATTGGTGAGTTGGCCCAGCCTCAAAGCGGGTGGCAACTATTTTGGTATGCTTTTAACATGAAGTATTCTAGTAAGCTTGTGTGCTACTTATGGGGTTGGAAAGCTGGTGGTGCCGAATATGTTTGTAGAGGTGAACTTGATGATGGAATTAGCTAGGAACTATCATCCCATTGACAGAAAAATTAGGAGTGAAAATGGTGATGTGATCCTTGAAGTGAGAAAGGACAAGATTGTGGAGATATTTGGGTTAAACCTAAATTACACTATGAAATTTAAGCATGCAGAGCTATATGTTGAATATGAGAGTAACAAATTTGGATACAAAAATAGACTACTTGCTTGAAATAGAAAGAGCAAGGAGAGATTTCTCCCTAAGGATGTCAAGCCTTCTGAATGTGAGGAGTTCATGAATTATTTCAAGAACACTTACTACTGCCTAAATCAAGTGTTGGCCCATAATTTTGAGGTAAGGATAGCCCTTAACTTATTGGTAATGGTGAAAAATATACAGATTCATAATCAAAACACTGGTTTTGATTATGCCAACTATGTTGTTGAACAAATGCATCAGGATTTCCTTAATTTAAAGGAGATTCTCCCTTTCCATTTCCCTCATTATTATCTACTAATGCATATGCTCTTATTTGAGGGTGATTATGGATGGAAAAGGTGTTGGAAAAATGAAGAACATTGACTATCTCTACATTTTTTTGTTCTCATTGATGTCACCATGTTGTGACTGCAAGGTTAAGGTAGTGCTTGATTCGGTATTTTGGTTTAGTATTTAAATTGGTATTCGAGCTACACTCTTCGGTATTCTTGTCTGCATTTTCAAGCAGTTAGTTGGTGCTTGTGGTTTTGGGGAATTTTTTATAGGAATCAAGAGCATGCACTCTCGAGATCTCACGTATCCAGTTCTTGTACAATTTTTTTTTTTTGCATTGAAGTCTATTCCTAGCTGATTTCTTGGGGTTGTTATGATGTGGTGAATTAATTTTTGCTATAAAGATATACGTGCAACCTATTTTCGGTCCTTGTTGACATAATGAAGCATGTTGGAGGGTATGTGCAGGATCATCATGGAAAAAACAGGCCCTTAAGTGGCAAAAAATTCAGAAAAATCAGAGTTAGGTAAAAATTTGAATAAGTTATCTATATATTTCAAAAATAAGTAAGAATAGATTCTATAGAAAATTGAATGTAGTTTCTAAACTACTAGTTTTGTTTAAAGAAAAAAAATCTTTTTGGTGAAAATTTGAAATTTCAATGTAGTAGTACTTAAATTTCAGGGAAAAAATAAGAAGTAGGTGTCTGTCTGACCACCCTAACCACAGTAAAATGATAATATTTTTTAATAAGATTTTAGTTATAAGTAGAGGACTCATGTCTCAATGTGATGCATATTTTTTTGTAAATATTTTCCAAGTAAATAATTAATTATGATTTTTTTATTACAAATTTTAAAAAATATAAAACCTCATATGTTTGACCACCTTAACTTGGTCAAAAATTCATGAAATTCAATTTTTTTTTTAATCCTATAGTATGTGAAGCATAGAATGTGATGCATGTTTTGGATTAAAAAAATGTGATACACTTTGAAAGCTATAGATGCATTTCAGTCAGCCTATAAATGAGGACTTTAGTCATAATTCGAATAGAAAATGAAAAATAATTACTTATTAAATTCAAAGTAAACATTAATTATATTGGTGGAAAGTTGAGAATCTCCTTTAAAAACCCTTTTCGTTTGATAAGTTTTTGGTTAAAAAAAAAGTCATCAACCACATATCCATCATATTGCCACTTTTTGGCCCATCATGATCCTATACATACCTTGGGAGTTTGAATTATCTTCTTGAAATATTTTGTGAATGATTGAAACCGACGGTTGGTAACTTGGGTAAATATGAAATACATCTAATTAGGCTGACCTAATTAATGCTTGTGGGAAAGATCAAAGGTATATAAATGAATGTGTTGGATAGTTTTAGAGTGAAGAAGTGAGAAAGAGAAAAACAAATAGAAGTATGCGTATGCGAAGTTAATAAAATAGGTGATAGTGAGCAAAAAGGATGAAGTGTGTTGAATTAGTCTATTGAGAATCACCAAAACCACATCAACACTTGTTAGGTGCACTATTTTTAGTTCATTTTGGCTACAAGGCCCCATTTTGTTTTGTCAATCTTTTTGTAGGTAGTGAGCCTCTCTTGTAAGGAATGAGTTTTGTACTTGGACAATGAGTCCTTTTAGGATAGTGAGCCCTTGGCAGTGAGCCTTTTATTTTTAGTTTAAAACTACCAAGTTATACTCTGAGTTGATCCTCACCATGGGTTTTTCCCTTCTTGGGTTTTCCATGTAAAATATGATGTTTGTCATGTTGAATTAATTTCTATTATATTTGTTTCAATTCTCATCCTTAATGACATATAATATGATTATAGAATGGATATGTGTTGAAGTTTTTGAGTTTGAATATTGTGACAACTGATTCACCCCCCCTCTCAGTTTTCCTACATCTTTTTAACAATTGGAATCAAAGATTTGGTTCCTTTTTGTAGAGCTTAACCACTTAAGGAGGATCCTGATGGCCGATCAAATGGATGAAAAAGAAGAACTTTAGACTACACTTAAGGACCTTGAAAAAGTTGAAACTGAGAAGATAGATTTGAAGGAGTGTCTGGATGAAGCAAATGAATGTGTCTAGAAGCTAAAAGAACAATTAAAGAAATTCAAATGAAGGCATAGATAAGTGAGTAAGCAGTTGAGACAAGAGATAATTGGATTGAAAGTAATAGTAGAAGAAAAGAAGAGAATTGAAGAATGTCTAAATACAATGGTGTAGAAAAAATCTGATGAATGCTCTAAACTTGAACAAGAGATGGTAAAATTGAGGATTGAATTGGAAAAGGAAAATCTATGTGAAAATAATTTCAAATCAAGTTCTGATAAGCTTGAAGAATTGATTGTTGGAAAAAAATCAAATAAAGACTTGAAGTTGGTTTTGAAAATGATGCAGGTGAAAGTTCTAAGGACAATCAAAGAATTCATGACAAAGGAAAGTAGAAGAGAAATTCAAGGAAACCACCTATGAGATAGCCTAATGCACAAATGTATCCCTCTTTTAATGGTATCTATTTCTTCTATAATAAATATGGTCACAAAGAAATAGAATGCAAAAACAGGAATAATCATTTTTTAGTTCCTTCACCAGACAATGCTTTGAATGTAAGAAGGTTGGACATAAGGCTATTGAATGCATATCTTAGGTGAGAATGGTAGTCGGGTAATAAGGAACAGATTTAATGAAGGAAAAATGAATCAATTCTTTAATGGCTATTGTTACACTTGTAAAAAAATTGGACATAGACTGAATCAATGTAGATCGAGAGGAAATGGAGGTCAGAGTTATCAGAAAAATGGCATATGTTATAACTATAATAAACCAGGACATGTTTCAAAAGTCTGTAGAAGCAAGGAAGGAAAGAAGTCTACTTCGGTAGAGAAGAATGATCTGATAAAGAAGGTCGATAAAGAAGAAATGAAGTAAGAGATGAATAAGATATGAAAGAAGAAAGATGAAGAAAAGGGTAAGTGCAAGAAGTTGGGTGCATGAAGAGTGGAAGTTTTGGCCAAAACAAAAAAAATTGCACGAAACACGTATGTGTTTTTAAAAAACACATACACATTATGGATTGGGTACCTGAACCTAAATCCAAATGCATATGCGTTTAGATTCAGGTATGCAAACCTAAAATGCGTACACATTTTGAAATGCACACGTGTTTCTTAAAGGTATTTTTTTTAAATAAGCGATTTTGTTTTTATTTTAATTGTCATTTTGAGCTACGCCAGAGAAGGAGAAATAAGATCACATAAATGTTTCGAAGGGCTTGATTGAAGAAAATTTTCACTACTACCTCCTCTCATCAACACAACTGACCTTAGCAACCTCCAGGTTGGTTGAATTGTGCCATTTTTTTCCTTTATATCTTGCATTTTTGTTTTGTAATTGTTATTTAGTTTTTTTTATTAGTTTGTTTTAGTTTGATATTTTATAGTTTTTAAATTGCATTTAAAAAACCAAAAACATCAACGAATCAAAGAACGTTAAATCGTAAATAAAAAATCATAAAAACTAAACCTAAATTGGACACATTTAACTTAGAAATCAAAACCCTAAACCCTAGGTTGTAAAAAACATAGGTCCCTAAAAACTAATTTACCTAGGTTAATCCTTGGACCTAAACCCTAAAATGTAAACCTAAAACCCTATTTACCCTAAAACCTGAACCTAAAACCCTAATATTTTCACATTTTAGATAGTGCAACTTGAACTTGTACAATCAATAATTTCAATGTAACCATTTGTGTTGAGAAATGAGATGTTTCTTAATTAGTTCAACAAATCATAGCATAAATTTATGAGGTTGATCTAATTAGAATTCATCATGTTGCTATGTTACACCATTGCCATAATCAACTATAGTTTAAACATTCTCATTTTTTAGTATGGTTACAAGTTTCAATCTCATTAGGATTGGTCATGTTTCTCTTGCTCATTGAGTAATTTCAATTTGGAAATTTCCCTCCTTGCTTTATTTTTTGTCCTGCTTGTCATTGGTTCTTAACTTTCACTTCACATAATTTTAGAAGTATCCCTCCTTGGAGGTTTCTTACATTTTTTATTTGACATAGATATATGTTTTCATGTCATCAAATATCTAAAGCATTATATAGTAATGATCTAATTTCTTCCATTTTTGCATGATAAATTATGCATACCAATTCACATACACATTATGGATTGGGTACCTGAACCTAAATCCAAATGCGTATGCGTTTAGATTCAGGTATGCAAACCTAAAATACGTACACATTTTGAAATGCACACGTGTTTCTTAAAGGTATTTTTTTTTAAATAAGCGATTTTGTTTTTATTTTAACTGTCATTTTGAGCTACGCCAGAGAAGGAGAAATAAGATCGCGTAAATGTTTCAAAGGGCTTGATTGAAGAAAATTTTCACTGCTACCTCCTCTCATCAACACAACTGACCTTAGCAACCTCCAGGTTGGTTGAATTGTGCCATTTTTTTCCTTTATATCTTGCATTTTTGTTTTGTAATTGTTATTTAGTTTTTTTTATTAGTTTGTTTTAGTTTGATATTTTATAGTTTTTAAATTGCATTTAAAAAACCAAAAACATCAACGAATCAAAGAACGTTAAATCGTAAATCAAAAATCATAAAAACTAAACCTAAATTGGACACATTTAACTTAGAAATCAAAACCCTAAACCCTAGGTTCTAAAAAACATAGGTCCCAAAAAACTAATTTACCCAGGTTAAACCTTGGACCTAAACCCTAAAATGTAAACCTAAAACCCTATTTACCCTAAAACTAGAACCTAAAACCCTAATATTTTCACATTTTAGATAGTGCAACTTGAACTTGTACAATCAATAATTTCAATGTAACCATTTGTGTTGAGAAATGAGGAGATGTTTCTTAATTAGTTCAACAAATCATAGCATAAATTTATGAGGTTGATCTAATTAGAATTCATCATGTTGCTATGTTACACCATTGCCATAATCAACTATAGTTTAAACATTCTCATTTTTTAGTATGGTTACAAGTTTCAATCTCATTAGGATTGGTCATGTTTCTCTTGCTCATTGAGTAATTTCAATTTGGAAATTTCCCTCCTTGCTTTATTTTTTGTCCTGCTTGTCATTGGTTCTTAACTTTCACTTCACATAATTTTAGAAGTATCCCTCCTTGGAGGTTTCTTACATTTTTTATTTGACATAGATATATGTTTTCATGTCATCAAATATCTAAAGCATTATATAGTAATGATCTAATTTCTTCCATTTTTGCATGATAAATTATGCACACCAATTCACATGTATAAATATGATTTAATTGTACAACTAAAAAATTTAGTGATGTCTTTGTACTTAAAGAAGCCATTTTCAATATGTGAATAGAGCTCAAGCTCGTCTTTGTTTATTTTGTAAATTGCAATTACCACTAGCATATATCTATGTGTCCCTTTGAATGTCTTCTATTAATTTTTCATTCTTATCTTTAGTATGCTTTGAAAACAATGAATGAGATTATAAATTAATGTTAGTGTTAAACTTATAATTTATTCTTAACTACTTTGTCCCACTATAGAGAACTTGTGTCTCTTATCATGAAATTTGAAAATTTAGATAAATCAATTTATGTCCTTGGATTTAATTAAATTATATGTCATACTTGTTAAATACATGTATTCACAATCGATATGCCTTAGCTATATAGATATACTCTTGTTGGGAAACAACCACACCTATGAGTAAACTTCCCCTTGCCCCAAAAGATAAAGCTCTAGACTCATAAAAACTTAGAAGAATAAATTACTTATTGATGAATTAGTTAATTAATGACAGGCTTGATATTTATGAGCTCCATTGAGCACCCTTGTATAACAATAATCCTAATATAAATAGAATCTAGTATAATTCTTACTTGAATTAAACTACATGGTTTTCATCATTGACCCATTTTGACACTCATTCTTGAGTTGTTCATAACCTAAATTAGTGGGGACCTTTGCTTCTCTTTTTCCACCTTTATATATGTAATAGAAGACACTCTAAACAACCCCTAACATCATATTAACACCCAATTTGAGAAATCAATGTTATATATCTACATGTTTCTTATTTAAATTCATTATTTAGTCCTTTACCTATAGAAATTAAATGGTTCCTCACCTCATGTTCACAGTCTCTATTTACTAATATTATTTTTAAATTTTTCCAATAATGATTCAAAGAATCCTCATTGTTGATATCATAGCCTTTTGTGAGATCTCAATTCTTGATACATTTAAATATCTAACTTCTAGTTTAAATGTTGATCTAGTGATTTATTTAAATTTCAATATTAAGTCTTTACCTTAATCCATGTGGTTTTATTTATTTTAAATAAATGAATTAACACATTTATCATCAAATTTGGCTATAGTTTAAGTATCAAGTGATATCTAGCTAAAAATAAGTTTATGGGGCCTTCTTTAGGGGATACACTTAATAAACCAATGGCATAGTGCATGCATTCATAGGGTTCTAATAAAACCCCCTAGTTTCATTTCTACCCATTAGAGTTATAATTAGAACTTACCTCCCTATTTTCACTGAGAGGTATCCTATGTACCACATATAAATCTAACTCAAAACTATTTATAATTGAACCATCCCATTTATTAAAGGTTTAACATAAAATACCTAGATGAATTATGACAAATATGTCATCCTCTACAAAGTTTTGATATAGAAGCACTAAATACTTGAGTCAAAATATGAGTTCCCTTTCCATGTATACAAAATGTAATTTAGTGCATCCTTAGATATTTTGGGTATCTTAATTGTAGTATACATATTGATCTAAATTATATAGTGGATTTATATTTTTAGATATACTTGATGATTCTTCTTGGAAGGGTTACGAAAAGGTGTTCACTAATTATTTTTAGTAACATGTAGGTAGGATTTTATTAAAATTTTATGACCTTGGTGTGACAATTATCTCCATTTTTAGTTGTATTCTAAGAGTTGGTAGTAACAACAAACCCTTTGTATTAACAACCACACACTAGAGTCAATTTAATGTGCACATGATATGGATTTTTTAATGTTATAAATCGAATTGTCTACAAATGAAATGTATTTTGAATTTTTGCATGTTCAATGCTATTTTTAAATAACTTTCAAATTGTGTGCATTATTTAATTAGTTTTTTTATATATATTTTTCAATTCTTTAACATGCAGTTGCCATTTCATTGTTCACATGGATCCAAAATTTAACATAGATGATTTTATGCTTGATGAACAAATTCCTACAAATCCCATACATCTAGATCCACCACCACAACAAAACCCCACACCTCCACACTCTCCACCTCGTAACCCCCCACCCCTGTAGTAGATCAGGATCAGTTAAGAGAGAGCATTAGAAAAAACCTTATTGCAATTCAGGGAAATATAGATCTGATAAAAAATGAGCCAAGAATCCCCCCATCTTGTACAGTTTGCATCTACAATGAAAACTATTGTCGATTATGTTCGATCTATTGATGCAAACCTAGATAGGTTCCATCAATGGAGATAAGAGAGGAGACAATTCTATGCAGATGTATTTTCCTATAAAGAAATTAATGACCTTAAAATTACAAAACAAGCCATGTTCCAACATTTTTTTAACCTCCAAACAAACCAACCAATTCCACCCACCAAAAAATGAATTTCAATTTTATGGTGTAGGGACCCACAGATAGTTGCACATTTTTGTGATAGATGGTGGATGGTGTTTGATAATCCACCACATGAAAATTATGAGGTGTCCCAATACTTTTTGAGAAATTATGGGCCGATTTTGGGTTGGGTTTAAAACTCAACTATTTTGACATGAGGTCATTTCAAGGAGTTGGGCGTGGCATGCCCCAACATAGACTACGAGAACGTGTTGATCCTCAACGACATGCTCTGATTGCTCCTATTGTTCCTCCTCCTCTTGGTGTTCCTATTCCATTTCAGTAGCAGACCATGTTATCAACGTTAGAAGTTCACTTTCAGGACATCTCACTCATCAAACTACACACATGATGGATGAAGTGGCCAATAGAGAACATGGAGGCTCGGGCTATGGGAATACTCAAGAATCCACTTTAGGTGGCCCACATGCATCTAGGAAAGAGTCATATATGAATTTACTATATTCTAAGGATCATCCTACACAGGTATGTTCATCTTTTGAACTTAAATTTAATTTGTTTGAAATGTACAAAATTATTGTAAATAATTTAACATCAATATATATATATATATAATATAATATTAATTCAAGAAGTGTTCGATGTAGATGCATGATCAGACGATGCCTAAAACTCAATATGATTGTGTCTATATGTCAAGTGCTATAGAGATGGGCTCACCTTTTGGTCAGGTACTTGAAACAATATATATTAAATAATTTGTGTGGATATATCTAATTTAATTTGAATTTGTACACGTGTGAAATGATATATTATATCTAGATGCAGGGAGGTCATACAATACCTAGTATTGACCAACCACAAGTTGTGCTAATGCTTCTGATACATCATCAACTCAGGTGTGTTGTAACGCCCCGCCATGCAACCCTAGAGGAAGTTGCAATTAACTACTCAAACATACTAATTTTTTTTTTTTAAAGTACAAATAACATGCAAGTTCACTACTCATTTCCAACAACCTCTAAGGTTACGAGACTAAGATTACTTTAAAACCCAAACAAGAAATATGAATTTAAACCATAACATTTAATTACTTAATAAATTAAGAGCACATACATTCCATACATGATAAATTACATCAAAGGATAAGAGATACCACATGATTTCAAATCACAATCATTTAACAATAATATTACAACTCTCATTCCTCGAATGAGGTAAATCCAATAAACATGGTTACATAATACATCTTCCACCTTGATAACAAATGAGGGGTAATAAATTACAAGTTCAACTGAAATGAATAAAGAATGAAATGAAGCTGGATCCCACGAGCTCTCCAACTAGAAATATCATCCACACAAACAAGAAGAAAACCCAGCGGAGTAAGGTTCACATTCCACCCAACCATGTGATACCTGAAGGCTCACCCCTTGTGCTAGGAGATAGTAACAAGGAATCCTATACAAGACCATCAACCTCTAGACATAGGCTGACACAAACTGACTCAACCAATGACATGAACCACACAACCATATGAATAACACAAGTACAACTCTAACATCACTAACATAAGTCACATTGCTTCTAGAATTAAAACAGATCAGGTATAATAAGAAGACCATACACATGAAACCAAATACCAACTGTTGTCGTAGAAAGATTGTCATCACACAGCTCGACATGGGATATCCTCTGGGAATCTTCATAGGCTCTGGACCCCACTATGGGATATCCTAGTGGCCTCAACTGAATCTTGGCCCCCATACTCACTCATTCGGAATCAAATACCTCTCTTAAAGACAAGATAGATGACCTTGCCATTCCAGGCCTTCCCACTCATCCCAAGCCTATACAAGCACTTGTGTCTATGAGTGAGGCTAAATTATCTTGATTAATGTGAAATACTACCTAAACTTCTAAGTATATTGTTTTAGTTATCACTTGATTAAACCACCTCTAAAGGTTACCCAGTTTACCTCTTTGGGCTCTGGCGCCTAACAAAAGCCACTCTTCTACTTGACAACACATACAAACCAATCACCAAGGGAATCCCAAGTGCATACCAACAAGATAAAACCACTCCAACTCTAGGAGGAACACATAATGAAAACTCACTCCAAACATTGGAGGCAACAAAACACATAATCCACTCCTTCCAAAGGAGGAACAAACCACATAAACCACTTCTAATGCAAAGGAGGCACAAACCATCCCCGTTTGTGAAAACTAGGTATAACAATAGGATACAACTATACACACTACCCAAGGCAATACAAAGGTTGACTAACATATTATGACAACCCACACAATTAAATAAAAACCCCATCTAGAAGATTTACTTAACCAATTCACTCCATTTTCCCAACAACAACAATGAGAGAGAGATAACATAACGAAAAAGACACGTTTGGAAATTAAATAACCTACTTTAGGATTTCCTAAATCCAAACAATGCAATGACATATTGCATGTAATCAATTAAAATAGGATTACTGAATCCAAGCAAAGCAATAGTACATCATTTGCAAACATCCAAGGTAAGTAAAATTACATTTGCAACATTAAGTAATTTCAAAACCCTAATTGTTTAATTTCATCATAATTTAAATAAGGCTAATCCAATTACTTCAAATTTTCTCAATTACAATTAATAATAATAATCAATTTTTTTTAAAAATAAAAAATAAATTTTCTTAAAGAATCAACCTTTGCATCATTTCTAATAAAAATAATCTAAAACTAATCATATTCCATTATATGATTAAACTTTTAAATTTTATTTAAATATTTTATAAAAACCATATATATATATATCCAATCACATAATTATATGCTGATTATTTAAAATATAATATATATATATATATATATAACATGTGAATATTATATAATATATATACATTTTATATATTAAATAAATAGTAATAAAAACAAAATATATTTATATATATATATATAAATATATATACATATATATAAATATATATACATATATATAAATATATATACATATATATTTATATAAATACATATATATATAAATTTTATATGATATAAAATATATATTAAAAAAAAAAAAAAAGAAACCTAAAAATCCCACGCAGCCCCTACTGCCAACAGGGGACGCAACCCCTGCTGGGGGTGGCTGCCACACAGCCTCCCCTGTGGGGGCGGCTGTGGTGGCAGTGCTACTGCCTGTGAAGGTAGTGACATTGCCTCCATAGCTTCCTCCCATGGGGGCGGCTGTGGGGGCAGCCCCCAACCTTCCCCATTTTTATTTTTTATTTTTTTTCTTTAAAAAAAAGACAGTGTATTCCCATACGTCTGGTCACTTCCAGAAAATGTGTTTGACAGAAAATTTTCTTTCAAAATTGGAATTTTTTTCCAAATAAATTCATACAAAATTTGTATATAAAAAAAAAATATATGTATATATATATATACAAAATTTTCATTTAACACTCAAATTGGACAATTTTTTCCCACAGAAATTTAAAAAAATTAATTTCTTGATTCCAAATTTCTGAATAATTTCTAAATCTAAAACAAAGGTTTTCAAAAATATTTCTTTTGTTCCTCTCTATATTTTCCATTGTTAAACTTGAGAATTTATGTTGTAAGTTTTTGTTTTTCTACAAGAATCCAAATTCTTTTTCCATGATTTCAACAGGGTTTTCAATTTTGTTTGCAAATAAGTTTTCAATTTGAAAATGTAAATTTTCAAAACAATAAAACAAGAAAAACCTGTGATCTAAAGCTTGAAGAAGAAACGTTGAGCTTCCCTGCAAGATAATTTTCCAAAGCTCTTCCCAAGTCTTTACCCAAATCCAAAATGCATCCTCAAAACAAGAAGACCTCCATTCTTTTTGGAGCCATATATTCTTTTCAAAATGAAATATCTTCCCCAAATTTAGTGAATGCCCTCTAAAATATCCCATCCACCATAGTTATTTCCCTTCTATCCATTTTTGAGATATTTTGTTTTTCTAAAAATTTAAAATCAAATTTCTTTTCAACATGACTTTATTACTTTAAAAAAAAAAAAAAATTCTATTTCAAAAGGAATTTAAATGCTTTTAAAATTTTCATTTGAAAAAGAATTTAACAATTATAATTTCCAAAATGAATAACTTTATTTAATTCCACACAATTAATTTAAATAATCAATAAAATAAATCTAATCCAAGATTATATTATTTTATTAATTAAATTAAATTAATTAATAAATTAAGTAACATTTCTAACATTATAACTAGATAAATTTAATAAACAACTTAAATTCATGAAGCCATTTATTTACCTTTTTCAACTTGCAATTAAATAAAATCAAGGAGAGATGAACAACAAAGAAGCATCTTAACCCGACTAAAACCCGACGACACACTATGACTAGGGTGATGACTTAGCATGAAAATCCTAGCTACTATCTCCCAATCAAACACCGTTGACCAATGGACATGCTCCAACTTGTGAAATCAGCTGGAGTCGATGTCTTGTACCTGTCAACCTGTGAACAAAGAGTATATTGAATATGCATATATATATCATTATAAAACACACCGTGAAGAGGAAATCTTGGAATTGTAGGGTGTTAGCAAGCGAGTGGTACAATCCCGTCCCCTTCACCAATACAAAATTACTAACTGACGGATCTAACATCAACAATATACTCAAAAGCATAAAGCATCATTAATTAAATATCTGCTAAGCTAATCCAATGCATGCCATAATGATGACATCAGAATAAAATACCATGACATCAAAATATAACATTAACATCGCTTTACAGTTTGCGATCAAATAGTAACCAAGTACCATAATCAAAGTATAAATAGAAACAACATAACAAAGAAGAACATTGTCCGATCAAAAGAGCCAAAATGGAGGGGTGCTACATGTGTGCTTTCAAAAGTTTTTTTAAAGTTTAAATTAAATACACATCATAGATCTAATTTAATTTGTTCATTTACATACACATGTGTGAATTTTATCTATACAAATTTTTGTACATATATATGCATGAATTTCATGAGATACCCATGGAAAGAACACTTGAGACATCATCAACATTTATGCATGGGAAATCTCAAGTGCATGATCATGAGGTCATATCATTCGAGGTTTTAAAATTTACTAAATCTCCTATATAATTTTTACAGACCTTTTAAATATATATAGTCAAGGTTTTAACATATTGTTTGCTTTATATGAATATGCAGGATATAGTAGATCAAGCATTTGGATCTTCTCAACTGAAAGTTATGCTACTCGTTGAACAAAATGTGCCAGTAGATTCACATGACCATATGGTAATTTATGCATACTAAAAATCATTTTTATTGTATTTACTATATATTTAATTAAATTTATTTTTATCTAAAATTTTATATTTTCAAGTTTAAATATGTTTAATTATATCAAAATTTCTAAATAACATTAAATCTAATTTCAAGTTTCTTGTACTCTTTTACAACATGATGTGGGTACATCTAGTTGACATGGAACAAAGAGGAGACTTGATATGATTGATCAGCCTGATAGTTAGATGGTTTTAAATTTTATGGACTGTAGATCTCTAGTTTTATTTAAATATATGTGTTGGACTTGACATATACATCTTGAACATGTTATTTCATGGACCATTTCACATACATTATATCAATTAATATTATCATGTTTTTGTTTATTTATATCAGTTCACTTTAATCATATGATGATTATATATGCAGTAAATTATGATCATGTTATGTTCATTTTGATGATTGATGATTAATTACTTTCCAATACTAGCAAATATTTGAATCAATAAACAAAAATCTATCTCCTTGTATGCACAAAATGTATAATCTATATAATTGAAAAATTATATAAAATGTGGTAAATACAAGATATGAAATGTATAATCTATAAAATTGGAACAAGATATTTAAAAGGTGACTAATAAGTTTATTGAAGTTCATACTTTGAAGAAACATATATAATGTTTATTGATGTTTAATACAACTATATAACATGATGAAACATATATGTGCATGTAGATACAATTAAAGCTTATCAACTTTTAGGTCAAGACCACAAATTGATATTTACATAGTCCCTTGATAAAATAATTTTACAAGGACAATCACATGGTAGACCGATTTCATGAGAACCTGCAAAAATAATTAATGTAAGTAAAGTAACTATACTTTTTATGAGTCATTTAAGTAAATAATTCATGCGATAAAAGAACAATATATAGTTAATGTTAGAAAATTGGATCTTATAAATTCCATACAAATTCAAATGATGTTTTCCATAGGATGGATTAACGGGACCTAAGAGGATATAGCTTAAGGGGTGTCCTAAGAGAATTCCTTAAGGGGAGTTAAGAGGATGGCTTAAGGGGATGCAAGAGGGTGGATTAAGGAAATTTGATAGAATGACTTAAAGGGATGTAAGAGGGTGGATTAAGGGGAGTTGCTAGAATGACTTAAAGGGATGTAAGAGGGTGGATTAAGGGGATGCAAGTCATGAACCCTAGGATATGGCTTCACGTTTCCTAAGAGGATGGATTAAGGGGAATTATGAGAGTGACTTACGGGATGCACGATTGTGGATTAAGGGTATGTAAGAGGATATGAATTAAGGGTCGTTTAAGAGGATGGCTTAAGGGGATACAAGAGGGGGGATTAAGGGGAGTTTATAGAATGACTTGAAGGGATGTAAGAGGGTGGATTAAGGGGAGTTGATAGAATGACTTAAAAGGATGTAAGAGGGTGGATTAAGGGGATGCATGTCATGAACCTTAGGATATAGCTTAAAATTCCTAAGAGGATGGCTTAAGGGGAATTATGAGAGTTACTTAAGGGATGCAAGATTATGGATTAAGGGTCCTTTAAGATGATGGCTTAAGGGGACGCAAGAGGGTGTATTAAGGGGAGTTTATAGAATTACTTGAAGGGATGTAAGAGGGAGGATTAAGGGGAGTTGATAGAATGACTTGAAGGGATGTAAGATGATGGATTAAGGGGAGTTGATAGAATGACTTAAAGGGATGTAAGAGGGTTTATTAAGGAGAGTTGATAGAATGACTTAAAGGGATGTAAGAGGGTAGATTAAGGGGAGTTGAGAGAGTGACTTAAAACCCTAAACCCTAAACCATAGGACCTAAATCCTAGGAGATGAACCCTAAAACCTTAAAGCCCATATAGATTTGTTATTCTAAGCATCTCATGAACCATAGAAACTCTAAACTCTAAACCATATGACTTAAAGACTAGGAGATGAACCCTGAACCATTAACCCATATAGATTTGTTATTCTAATCATCTCATGAACCCTAAACCCTTAAAATCCATATATATTTCTTATTCTAAGCATCTCATGAACCCTATAAACCCTAAACCCTAAACCATATGACCTAAAGACTAGGAGATGAACCCTAAACCATTGAACCATATAGACTTGTTATTCTAAGCATCTCACGAACCCTAAACCCTTAAAACCCATATAGATTTGTTATTCTAATCATCTCATGAACCCTAGAAACCCTAAACCCTAGACCATATGACCTAAAGACTAGGAGATGAACTCTAAACCATTAACCCATATATAATTGTTATTATAAGCATCTCATAAACCCTAGAAACCCTAAACCCTAAACCATATGACCTAAAGAATCAAAGATGAACCCTAAATGATTAACCCATATAGATTTGTTATTGTAAGCATCTCATGAACCTTAGAAACCCTAAACCCTAAACCATATGACCTAAAGACTAGGAGATGCACCATAAACCATTAAACCATATAGATTTGTTATTCTAAGCATCTCATGAACCCTAGAGAGACTTAAAGGGATGTAATATACAAGGATATGAATTAAGGGGTACTAAGAGGATGGCTTAAGGGGTGTTGAGAAAATGACTTAAGGGGGTGAAAGTGAATGGATTAAGGGTAGATATATGAGGTATGGATTAAGGGGTCCTAAGAGTATGGCTTAAGGGGTGTTGAGAGAGTGACTTAACTGGATGCAAGTGAATGGATTAAGGGTAGATATATGAGGATATGGATTAAGGGGTCCTAAAAGGATGGCTTAAGGGGTACTGAGGGAGTGACTTAAGGGGATGTAAGTGGATGGATTAAGAGTAGATATATGAGGATATGGATTAATGGTTCCTAAGAGGATGGCTTAAGGGGTGTTGAGATAGTGAATTAAGGGGATGCAAGTGGATTGATTAAGGGGTCCTAAGAGGATGGCTTAAGGGGTGTTGAGAGAGTGACTTAAGGGGATGCAAGTGGATGGATTAAGGGTAGATATACAAGGATATGGATTAAGGGGTCCTAAGAGGATAGATTAAGGGGTGTTGAGAGAGTTACTTAAGGGGATTCAAGTGGATGGATTAAGAGTAGGGGTATGCGTGGGACAAAAAGTGGTGATATGATGGGTTTGTGTAGGGTATGTGGCTATCAACTTTTATTTTACCCAAAATTGATGAAACAAAAAGGGATTTTAAAGGAGATTCTTAGCTTTCGACCAATATAAATTATGCTTTACTTTGAATTTAATAAATAATTATTATTCATTTTCTATTTGAATTATGACTAAAGTCCTGGTTGATAGGCTGATCGAAAAAAATCTATAGCTTTCAAATGGTATCACATTTTTTGAATCTGAAACATGTGTCACATTCTATGCTTCACATACTATAAGATTAAAAAAAATGATTTTCATGAAGTTTTAACAAAGTTAAGGTGGTTAGACATATGATTTTTATATTTTTTAAAATTTGTAATAAAAAATTCATAATTAATTATTTACTTGAAAAAAATTATAAAAAAATATGCATCACATCGGGACATGAGTCCTCTACTTATATTTTAAATATTATAAAAAAATATTATCATTTTATTATGGTTAGTGTGGTTAGACATACACCTACTTATTATTTTTTCCCTGAAATTTAAGTATTATTGCATTGAAATTTCAAATTTTCACCAAATAGATTTAAAAAAAAAAAAACCTAGTAGTTTAGAAACTACATTCAATTTTATATAGATTCTATTCTTACATATTTTTGAAATAGTATAGATAAATTATTCAAATTTTTATGTCAAGTTGTCTAACTCTAATTTTTCTAAATTTTTCGCCACTTAAGTGCCTATTTTTTCCATGATGATCCTACACATACCTATAGATATATATGGATATGGATTAAGGGGTCCTAAGTGGATGGCTTAAGGGGTGTTGAGAGAGTGACTTAAGGAGATGCAAGTGGATGGATTAAGGGTAGATATATGAGGATATGGATTAAGGGGTCTGAAGTGGATGGCTTAAGGGGTGTTGAGTGAGTGACTTAAGGGGATGCAAGTGGAAGGATTAAGGGTAGATATACGAGGATATGGATTAAGGGGTGTTGAGAGAGTGACTTAAGGGGATGCAAGTGGATGGATTAAGGGTAGATATATGAGGATATGGATTAAGGGGTCCTAAGAAGATGACTTAAGGGATGTTGAGAGAGTGACTTAAGGGGATGCAAGTGGATGGACTAAGGGTAGATATATGATGATATGGATTAAGGGGTACTAAGAGGATGGCTTAAGGGGTGTTGAGAGAATGATTTAAGGGGATGCAAGAGGATGGATTAAGGGTAGATATACAAGGATATGGATTAAGGGGTCCTAATAGAATGACTTAAGGGGAACTAATAGAGAGAATTAAGGGGATGCAAGAGGATGGATTAATGGTACATAAGAGGATGGCTTAAGGGGATATGAAATTAATTATAATTTTTTTATTAAATGACAATGAATTAAATTTAGTTTTATATTTATACTATCAATTAAATGTATCTCGAACTATATATAGTTACCTATCTCTAGATTAAAATTCCATTGTAATATATGTGCATCTCCTCTCTTGTAAAGCATCTAGGTTTTGGAGACCTGAAACAAAAAATCATATAAAAAATTTAATTAGGAAATGACTAAATAAAAATACATATATCAATTAAATATATATACAACTATATACTTACTGATATTTATTTACTCCATTGTACCATTGATATCCTCTCTTTTTTGTAATGCATCTATGATTGTCTCATGATCATCCATTGAAAATGTCCATAAAAAATTATTAGTAGTCCTCCCTTGATATCTAACTATTTTTATATTGCTTTCCAAAATCAAATGTGAATAATGTATAATCTTCTTGTGTCTTTCATAATCTTCAAATGCAAGCAAGCCATTCTTTCTTATCAAATATTTTTGAAGCCAGGTGCCAACAACAACCATTGAACTAGTTGGATACTCAAAGTTGTCATCATTCACTCTAGGATGTACCAAATTATGTTTTCTCTCAACACATCTAGCCAGCCAATAATTTGTCTCCTCTTCATTCCCCTTAGGTGCAACAACAACATACACATGTCTTGCAAAAATAAATAAAAAAGTAAATAAAGAGTGACTTCTATTTAATTCACATATAAACATGAATACATATAAAATTCAACTCAATAAATAATGTACCTTCTTGTACAAGATCTGAAACACGATCATAATCATCTGGTGTGAACACTTGATTATAGTCAATTGTCGTTCCATGTTGAAAATGTGTTGATGTAGGTGTTAAGTCTCTTTGTTGCCATTTTTTGACCCATTCCATATTTTCACACGCCTCCCAATCACCTACAATACAAAATTGACAAAAGCATGCCAACTCCCTTTCCCATATTGTCCATGTGTTTGCATTTGAACTCTTAAATGAATGCCACTTTGTAGATGCATTAATTGTTTCACAATCTTGTCAAGAAAAAATATCATTTTCTTCACCTAACCAAAAGAAGCATCAAATTTTTGAGCTCTCACTTGTTCTTGTAGATAATTTGGTATTGCACCAATCTAAAATTGCATGTGCATCTCTAAATTTCATAGCATCCTCAAATTTTAGTTGCTCTCTAGCAAGAGCTCTTTTCACACATGCACCTGCTCCATCGTGTTCTCCCTTACCATAACTAGCTTCAAAAAAACTCCATATGTGCTAGATATTATTTTCCTTATGAACTCTACATAACCAATAAAACATTCTAGGATTTTTGAATTGACCCATGCTATTATACGACCATATGAGATGTTCTAGCATTTGAATTCCTCTCTCTTTTAAATTTTTATAAAATATATCAAAACAATATTGAACAAACTCAGATGAATGCAATTTTATCACTTACATAAAAATGGTACTCTCTCAAAAAAATTATATTATCTTCTCTACTATCATCTGCATGTCTATAAACAATATGAACAAATATAGCTACTTGCACTGAATTATAATACTATGATTGAATTTCTTCTTGTGGAGCAAGAGTATAATTTTCAGCAAAATCAACAACTGACAATATAGTTCCAATTGGGAATGTCTTTTTACATAAACTAAATTGATTATCAAGCCAATGCGAATACTAAGAGTGTTAAACATATTTAGGTACAATCTTATCTTTAAATTCTTTAATAAATGCATGCACACTAAATTTTTCCACAATTAGCTCACAACGTTTTCTAGTTTTTCCATCTTTTAAAGAATACTCAACATTTTTAAATTTTTTTACATCCACTAATTGTTGTCCAAATTCATCTAAACTACTTTCATGCATATATTCTCCTAATAATGAAAAGTTACCACATCTATCGCATTCTCCAGAAATACATGCTTTTAAATAAAATAAGTTTCCATTAGAGGGTTCACAAAACAAACCTACTATAAAACCTTTGGTTCTTTTAGGTGGCATATTAATACCACGAATGTCCTGCATAATTTGGTTAGCATGAAAAGTGCATCATATATATCGAAAACTATCATAATAATAATGAAATTTTACATGAGTCTTACAGCAACAAGAGATTCATTGCTTATTAATTCTAACATACCAAGGTTTACACTTTTTGAATGATCTTTGAATTATGTTAATATTCAATGGTAAGATTGAAGAATTTAATTTTTTTTTATATAATTCAGTTTGAGTCATATCTAAGAGATGCTTTGGATGATGTTCATGAATTTTGGGACCCACCCTTAATTTTAAGGCATCTCCAATGTTAGGTGATACTCTTGTATTATCATGCCAAAATTTATCGATTAAAGATTTAATTTCATTATTTAATTTCATGTCTGATCTTGGGAGTCTACCACTAAAACTCCAACATTGATTAATTGGATCCTTTTCAATACTTTCTCTTCTTTTAGCAACTCTTATCAAAGTTTTAGTATTTAATTTTATACATTTACTAATATTACTTAACATTCTTTTATTTGAAGTTGCTTTATCAACTAGAGCAGTTGTTATTGTACAACGAGCCACATTCTTATCTTTAGATCAACTTTTCTTACCTATAAAATCAATATCATTAGCAACATTGGATATGACTTGTTCTACTGAATCATCTTTCTTTTTTGGTTTGACAAAAATACCTTATTTTTTCATCACTTTTCTCATTTTGAACATTCTCATCAATTGCACCATGAGTTGACATTGGTATCCTAATTTATTTCTATAAAAAAACATTTTATATATTCTATTTCCATAAGTTTTAATTTGTCTCCAAGAAACTTTACCATGAAGGTTATCTAGCACATCTTTTTCAATTGTAAAAAAAAAACATTTTCACCTTCATCCATACAAGGGGTTTCATTTTCATTCACACAAGGTGTTTCATTTTCATTTTCAAATGTAAAAGGTATTTCATTCTCATTTTCATCAATATGAGGGATTTCATTCTCATTTGCATTTTCATAAGATATAATTTCATCTTTTTTTAATTTTTGCATTGTTTCAACTTTATAATTATTGATATCATCAATAGTGTATCCAACTTCATTTAAACAAGTAAGATCAATATTATCAAGA
Organism: Sequoia sempervirens; assembly: GCA_007258455.2. NCBI lineage: Eukaryota > Viridiplantae > Streptophyta > Pinopsida > Cupressales > Cupressaceae > Sequoia > Sequoia sempervirens. The sequence continues at coordinate 11,724,671 of VDFB02000009.1, forward strand.
CTTGGGTTTGAAAACATACCTAGATAGATTGTTTGAATAGGTGCATTTTATATATCATTGGGAGGTGGATTTGAAGACATACCTGAAGTTGTTTGCATAGGTACTATTTCCATATCATTCAAAGTTGAAGTTGAAGGCATAGTTGGGTTTGTCTCCATAATTGCATTTTCTTCTATATTCACCATCTCCACATTTGTATCATCTATATTCATTTCATCATTCATGGCTTCCTCTTCAACATTGTTGGAACTAGATGCTTCCAAAATTTTCATTTGAGGAATCCTTTCTCTTCTATCCCTTTTTCTTTTTGCCTCCATTTCCTTATTTTCTTGAATTTATTCAAGTGTCATTAACTTTCTACATTTTTTTCTTTGTCTTTGCTTTGATCCCATGGTTACCAAACCCTCTTTTATGACAAAACAAATGATTCAAGTAACCTATTTTCAAATTTCCATCTCCTTCAAATATTCAAATAAAACTAGGTAGTATGAAGATCCTTTCTTCCATAAACATTGAAGTACAAAAACATCATGGATACATCGAAAAGTTCTCTTTTTCCAAATATTCTTGTAAAATGTTCTTGGACTTAATTCCACTTCAAAAAATTCAACCTGCACTTGTCTCTTCAAAAAATTTGAATAGAATATGCCTTGCACAAGATAAATTTGCAATCAAAAATGCAAAAAATGACACTTTTGGACTGTACTGTAGAAAAGGAATGTTGCAAGAAAAATGTGTTTTATCAAAATTTTCCAAATCAGGAAAAAATGGCTATATAAGAAACACATACACATTATAAAATGCATACACATTCTATTTCAGGAACAAGTATGCATTATATAACACATACACATTACCTTTACCCAACGAGTAAATAGATAACATGTATGTGTTATGAAACACACACGTTTCATTTAAATAATGTGTACGTGTTTTATTAACATGTATGCATTATTTAAAAATTGAATTCCCAACCCACATGTAGCCTTGGTTTTAGGCTTGGGAAAGGCTTGGCAATCCGATCCTTAGGCTTTGACTTGCAACTAAAAAACTAAGGCAGATTTAAGAAGAATGTCCAACTTTGGCAATATGGCTGATGGGCTTTTTTTAAAATTAATCTATAAAATTAAAACCCATTAGAGAACACGATGTCTAGTTTCTGAATATATAATTTTTATTAATATTATATTATATTTGTTATTTTTTAATTAATTTCTAAGCAAACTAGGCCTTAAACTTGAAATATTAGGCTTTTTTTAATTTTTTAATAACATTTTTTTGGTTAAGTTTCTTGTAAGAAAAATTATATGGCATTAATCTTTAGAAAATTCTCTACACAATGAAAAAAAAGATTCATAAAATGTTTAGTTTAGGTCCAATTATGTTGTCCGTACACATTTTTTAAAAACAACAATTAAGGCCAATCAAAATTCAATTAAAAAAAGTATTCAACAAAAAATTACAAAAAATTTTCTTCATCAATCTTCATGTTGTTAGCTCTCTTTCACCAAAAGGAATTATTAAAATATTTTTATTTGGGTCAAAAAATGGTGTTTGTACACGTGCATGTTATGGTAAAAAACAAGGACTTTTAAAAAGTGGTTTTTATAGATCCCTACCAAAATTTAATTTCTATAATCTGCATATTTGAATAATTTACATATTTGGAAACTAGATTCAAAATGCTAAATTTAATATTACTAACTTTTTTTAAGATTCATTGTGCAAGTGCCTCAAATTTTTAGTCCAAGTGTGACAAATTCTAAAAAACAACAAAAACACTTCCACTTTTTGAGCTTTGTGTGGACCCAACTTCTTGCATCAACCTAAAAACCTGAAGCTATTGATGCATTTGTGCCCTCATTCGGTATGGACGAATCCTCTAGGAGTTAGATCTAGTATGGTCTTAGGGGGAGTATTATTAGAAAATTACAAAAACCCCCTAGAAAAATGGCATGTCAGAGGTTGGAATGAGGATGAGATGCGAAGAATGGAGAATCAAAGGTTGTGGAAAAAGAACTGGAAGAAAACATGTTGTCATGATTATTTGTAGACTAAATTAGGGTTTTCTCTATTAAGAAGAATGTTCTTAGTAACTTTTTGATGTTTGTTGCATTTAATGTGTTTAGGACAAACCTGATGGTATTTAAGTTAAAAACATGTGAAGCTTCCCGGTTAATTATGCATTTGGAGAACTTGGAAGGCACTCTGGAGTGTTCTTAAAGCATGCGTGAAGCAATTTTGAAGGGGTTTCGAAGAAATTGACTTAAGCAATTTGTAATTCATTTCTCTGTTTAAAAAAATGGGAAGAAGGAAAAATGAAGAAGTTTCGATTAATGAATTAAAGAACTTGCATAGAGATGGACAGAGAATCGAGTGATGTCATCCCTCTGAAGTTGAAAGGTGTTGAATTAGATGAATTTTATCACAAAAAGATGAAGGAAATGGAGCTAGGGCTAAGAAAAAATGAATTGAAGAACATCAAAACCCTAGGTATGGATTTGTGGAGTGAATTTTTGTGGGTTGTCAAAAAAGAGTTTATTTTGTTCTTATTAAATTATTTCAAGGATGGAAGTATTGTATTGGACAAAACCTGCTTGGTTACAAAGGAAGCGATCAAGGTGATTACTATGTTATGCAGTATTAGGGATCTTCTTGGAAAGAAAACTATAATTACAAAGATGTGGAGGAATTGACTGGCATTAGCAAAGACCCACGAGCTTTATTGATAAATACTCTCGAGGATTTGACTATAAGGTATGTTGTGTTCAACATTTCTTACAAAATCTATTTCATAAATCGTGAAGGTTCCACATTAGCCATTGCTATTTATATTGCACATATGATGGTTAAGGAGAACATGAAATTTGATTTGTATAGCTTGTTGCTTGAGAATCTTTCTTAAAATGTTCATATGTCGGTGATTGAGGGTTATCCATTTTGTTTCAGATCCCTGTTGGTGTGCTTGGTGTTTTACTTTTTGTGTTCCGTACTGGGAAAGGATAATGTGGCATGGGAATTTGGGATTCTTATTGGAAAATAGGTCTACAGATATCTAGGAGCATTGGCAGATAATGCAAGTATGTGTAAATCTTATTTCACATCCTTGAAAACAAATATTTTCTCTGGTATATTTGATTCGATTCATTTTGAAGTAGGATCCTCCTCCAGAAAAAGGGAATTGGAGATTGTAATTGATGAATCCTCTCTGGAATTGAAGAGGAAGAAAGCCATAACTAGAGATATCATTAAAATTTTAGAAGAAAAGGAGACAGTATCCTCTTATGACATCCAGTCTATGATAGTCAAAGGGAAGATGAAGAAGATTGGTGAATTATGGAGTGCATCCTCTCCTATTGATATAATTAAGATTGATGATGCTTTGGTAGAATATCTACTTCAGAAAGGTATTGGAATATAAGCTATTTCTGATTCCTTGTCAGAAAATCTAGTTGAGATTTTTGAAGAAATGATGTTGCTTGATGGTCCGAAAGGACACAAGATTGAAGCTTTGGTAGAAAAGAGGTGTGTTAAAGCTAAAGGGAGATTATCTAAACTAATCATGGAAACAAAGAAATGCATTAAAGAAATATATGATATTTACAAGTATTGTCTCTGGTAGCCTACTGTAGTGGATAATTTCAGAAGTAAAATTGAAGCAATTGAATCTAAACTGAACAATATTGGAAAGAAATTTGACATCTTTGAAGACAAAGAAGGAAAGCAAAGATTGAGAGTTGGTGAACTACAGGCTAAACTGGTTGTTGTACAAAGACAAAGAAATGATGCAATGAAAACCTTCTCATTTCTTAAGGATATTGCTAAGGTCCGATTAGAACATCTTTACAGAATACTTACTGATGCATAAGATGTTGAGAGACAAAGTTCATATTGGTCACTGTCTTTTGCTTTGTTGGGTTTATTGGAAAAAATTTACACAAGAATGGATTCAACTAATTTTAACTTGAAGAAATTGCGTCCAGTTCTTCAAGAAAGGTACAAGAAAGTGTTTCAGGTGAAGAGTGTCATTTTTACTTGAATCCTGAAGTGTTAAATTTCTGTTGTTTTTGCTATGGAGAAGAAGAAAAAGAAGAAAAAGAAGTTATTTGATGTTTGAAATTTTTGGATGGTTAGAATTTTTTGATGAATTGAAAAAATTTGATGTCACCATGCTAAACCCTTATTTATATCATTTTTGGCTGCCCTTTGCCATTGATGTCAAAGGGGGAGAGAATTAGAGTATAGAAAGAGTCAGAGTAGAGTATGGGGAGAGTTTGAAGGAGTAGTTTTTACATGTTGCCATCAATGAAAAAGGGGGATATTGTTGGAAAAAAAAAGAATATTACTATCTCTACAGTTTTGTGTTGTCATTGATGTCACCATGTTGTGACTATAAGGTTAAGGTAGTGCTTGATTTGGTATTTTGGTCTTTTATTTGAACTGGTATTCAAGCTACACTCTCCAGTATTCTTGACCTCATTTTCAAGTAGTTAGTTGTTGGCGCTTGCAATTTTGGGGAATGGTTTGTAGGCATTGGGAGCACGTACTCTTAAGATCTCACGTATTTGGTGCTCCTACAAAATGTTTTTTTGTTTTTTGTATTGAAGTCTATTCCTTGCTGACTTCTTGGGGTAATTATGATGTGGTGAATTAATTTTTGTTATGCAGATATATGTGTGACCTATTTTAGGTCCTTGATGACATAATGAAGTGTGCTAGAAGTTTGAATTTCTTCTTGAAATATTTTGTGAATGGTTGAATCCAATGGTTGGTAAATTTGGTAAATATGAAATGCATCTAATTAGGCTGGCCTAATTGATGCTTGCGGGAAAGATCAGGTATATAAATGAATATGTTGGATAGTTTTAGAGTGAAGAATTGAGAAAGAGATAGACAAATAGAAGTATGCATATGCAAAGTTAATAAATTAGTTGGTAGTGAGAAAAAATTATGAAGTGTGTTGAATCAGTCTATTGAGCATCACCAAAACTACATCAACACTTGTTAGGTGCACTATTCTCAGTTCATTTTGGCTGCAAAGCCCAATTTTGTTTTGTCAATATTTTTGTAGGTAGTGAGCCTCTCTTGTAAGCAATGAGGTTTTGTACTCAGATAGTGAGTCCTTTCAGGGTAGTGAGCCTTTTACTTTTAGTTTAAACTACTTTATACTGTGAGTTGATCCTCACCATGGTTTTTCCCTTCTAGGTTTTTCCACATAAAATTTGGTGTTTGTTGTGTTGAATTACTTTCTATTATCTTTGTTTCAATGCTCATCCTTAATGACATATAATATGGTTATGGAATGGATATGTGTTGAAGTTTTTGAGTTTGAATTATATGACAAATGATTCACTCCCCCTCTCAGCTGTCCTACATCTTTTTAACAAAAGGAAGTTGAAATTGAGATTAAGAGATGATGAAAATAATGTTTTTCTAGTACAAATGTGGACACACATTTGGGGTTAGGATTCCACATTGGGGATAAGGATTGTCCCAATTCTGTTTATTTGATGTTTGCTAATATTATAAGGTTTGGTATCTTAAAAGTGTTGGGTGTAGCACCTATTCAAAGACTTTCTCCAACAATCAAAAGTATCATGTGCCCAAAAGATATACTAGGATGAAATGCAATAAATAATTGGGTGGATTGATATCTCCATTTAGAATATACTCTGATTAGAGCCTATGGGGCTAAGGTGGCACCACACTATTTTCCCTTGTATGTCTCTGGCAGATTGGCCTTTATGGAACTCATGTGTCAGATTGATGTTATGGACTATGAAATGTTCATGAAGCCCAAGAAGGGTACTGTGGTGAATCCCCAATGCACTTTTTCTTACTTCAAAGTTATTTCCCTTGAGGGGTATGAAAATTTTGGGATCATGGTAAATAATCTTTGATTTCCTATTGATGAGGTTAGAATCTTTTATCTGGAAAAGTTTGTGTACAGAAAGAGAAAGGATAAAAATTTATCAGCGATACATTATCAGTTCTTGAACAAGGATGCTGTATTGCGAAACCTGACAAGTGATGAGGCTACCATATCTAGAAAGAAAGAGTGGAAATCCATAATGGACATTAAAGAGAGTATCATGAAAATGAATTCCTTTTATGTAAGTATGATGTAATTACAAACCCATTTGAAAGATCTTTCACAAAGCTAAGGGATTATCAAAATGGTGATTTTAAGGTGAGGGTGAAGGGGGCTACTAATAAAGCATAGTCTCTCCTTAAACAACAACCACAAGCTATGGATATCCTAGAGTAGCCTACAAATGTTCAAGAAGTCAAGGAGGAACAAATGGTAGAGAATGTGTCGAGAGATGAGGAGGCGAAGAATAAATTTTCTCCCCCAAATATTGAAGAAACCTTTAGTTCAGAAGTTCCTCCTAATAGAATTGTCAAGTGGCAATATGATAGGGAAAGTGATGATGATCCCAGGGTCAAGGAATGTGATGAATTCCTTATAAATGATAAGTTTGTACAATCCAAGGAATTCCAAGAATTTATGGTTCAACAGAGGAGTAAAGAGATAAAAGAAAGGATTGAACTAGCTTGGGATAGTCTTGAACCTTCTAAATAGGAGGAAGCTAAGAAAGCAGAGGAAAAAAAGATCAAAGCTGAAATTGTAGCTATTACTCCCATTGGGGCTAGGAAAATTGTCATAGATAGTGGAATCATGTTGTTACTTGGATGCACTATCACCTCAGCTATAACATATGATGTAGTAAGAAGAGACCCTTGGGCTTGAATATCTGAGGAACAATTTGAGGATAAGGTGTTTGGATCCGGATATAGTCAAAAGTTGCACACTCTCACAATTTGGTGTATGACACCTAATACTAGAAAGAATGAGGTTGCTAGGTCTATTGAAGAGGTTATAGGTTCTTTGGTGGTCAAAAGGGCCGCATATATAACTCCTTCCCAAGAAACTAAGTTAGTTGCTCATGCTACAATGCTCAGTGTGGACACTCCACAAATTTCTTAGAAAAAATATGATTCTTTATTTAAGAAATACAATAAGGCCTTGGATGAGATAAATAAGATAAGGGCCACTATTCAAGCTAGTCAGGTAGTAAGGACACTATCCCTACCATCCTCTTCTTCCTCAAACTTGTCCACATAGGATAGAGAAACCTTGGCCTTGAGAAATAAAGATTTGAATGATTAGTTGAGTACTAAAAAGGAAAATGTTGAGAATAAATTGTTAAGGTGGCGAATGAGATCTTTGAGGATGTATTGAAGCATTGGGTGACCAAGATGGTCAACAAGGATGATGATGTTTGGGTTACCTATAAGAGTATTCATGAAGCAAACAAAAGTATTTGCAAGTACAAGAAGCCTTCAAGAATGAATGGAGTAACTGGAGTACTAGGGTGGGTACTTTAAGAGAAATGGTACCCAAAATGAAGGAGCATCCTAAGGCACCTACTAGTTTCCCTAAAATCTTGCAAAATATTGATTCAGTTAATGAGATAACCACCTTTAAGGGAAAGCTAGGTGTGTAGCTCCAAAGTAAGCTGATGTTATTTAAAGAGATGGAGGAACATGGTATGCCTTGGCTATTAAGCCCTTAAAGTGAGTTGTAACTATTTGACACCTAGAAGAAGGATCTGGGATGAATGCTTGTAGTAGCTATTATGGAATTGACTATCATTGACTATATCCTAATGAATTCAAATATTCATACAATGGTGGAGATTGAAACAAAGATGGATATTTTTGTTAAAGAGGTTAGGGCCTTAACTGATGCTAGATACTCTTAGCACAATACTAAGGTACAAAGTTTATTAAATGTGAATTGGCTAGCTAAACAAGATTATAACTCTTGGTTGGAAAAGTACACCAAATGAATCAGTGTGGGGTTAAATAATGGATAGGAGAAAAATAATACATAGCTTGGATATAGTGTAGATTAGGATTTTGATAAAAAATTGCAAGATATTGTTATCTCCTGAACTTAGAGTGGGTGGCATAAAGTGTTGATGCGGATAAGTGAATTTTTTATTTTATCTTCTTTCAATGTTTTGTAATTTTGCTAACTAGTTTTCTCATGGAGGACACTTTTTGAGCATGTGGGGAATATTTTGAAGCTATTATAACAAACTAATTATGCCTTTTTGAAGTGGGACTTGATCTCTACAAAAAGTGGGTTAATTTTGCCTCATGTTTATTTTCACCACCTGAAGGGTCGAGTATAACTGAAAAGGGAATATTTGTTATAATTATGTTCCAATGAGGTTTTGACATGTGTGCTTCCTGGCCTAAGGCTTTTTTTTCTCTTTCGTCTTTGTAAGAAAGAATTCAAGGCTAGAAGTAGTGGTTCATTGAAAAATTGAATTGACACAATAAATTGTAATAGGAATATAGAGAATGTTTTGCATTTTGTCTTAAGTTCATATTTCATTGTCATACATGTAATTTTGATAACAGTACAACAAATAGAATACAAAGTGATACCAATTTCATGGTTATTGTCTCTCCATGTGCTTGTTTTATGAGTTATGGATGAAAGAAATCAAGGATTCTTTGTTTATCTCTGTTGTTTCTCAATGGATGTTTAATTTCATTCTTTCTTATTAGTTCAATGAATTAATATAAATGCTCAGGTGAGATTATCAACTCATAGGAATTAAGTGCTAGGATATTTCTAAGCAGTAATGATCATGAATGTAATATGGGAATGTTGTAAAGTAGTGTTTCTTGAGATTATAGGTTGCTATTCATAAAATGTTCTCTGGTTGCATAGGTTAATATTGACTCCATGCTTGGAATTAGACATTGGTTCGTGAAAAGTATTCATAGCTCAGTTTCTTGGTTGATTCATTAGCTAATCACTTTCAATATTACAAATCTTTAAATGGATACCATTGTAGTTGTCTTTTGTTGAGTTTTGACTTCTCATGCTCCAAGTATAAGACATTAATAAATGAACTGCCAACTTATTTGATATAGTATGTTGTTGAGCATTTTTATGAGAAGTATCTATTGTTGACAATGTATTTAATTAAATTCATGTAAATTCTTGAGTATACATTGTGGGATCACCCTCCTGGGTTTCACAGATTCCAAAGTGTATGATTAGAATTCTTGCCACTTTTACTTGTTCGTTAGTCAATTCCTTTGGAGTACCAAATATTGGATATGGATAAGTCCATAACTTATTTTGGAGATCATTTTGGTTCTTGAAAATTCACCAATAGAATGGTGACTCTGCTAGGGACTAGCTAAGTATGAAGTCTCTAGTCTAGATCTAGTACAATTAGAGTTAATTGTTTTGTTATGATATTCTTTACCGTTTGAAAAATAATTGGTTTAAATTCTATTTCATTAGTCACGTAATAGCTAGTCTTATGCATCAGGTATTGGTTCATTCGGCCACTTTGTGTTGGGTTATGTTTAGCATCTTTTCCGAAGTTACAAATACAAAATCAAAGTGAAATCACTTTCTATTTCCTAGCATTCTAGGTGGTGACTTTGAAATCTTTAATACTAGTGTAAATACAAGTTCTCAAAAGGAGTGAAAGAAGAAGGATTCTAGAATTTTTGACATCATGAAGAAGACTAGAAGTTATGCAAAGAAGCATCTTGAGCATAAGGTAGAATTTGAACCTACAAAAGAGAAACAACCCATCTAGATCAAGAAAAGCTTTGACTCAAGTAATTCTGTTGATTCCCCTGTTGATGCATCTCCTACTTTTAATACTAACATCAGTAGTGCAAGTATCCATGAAAAGGAACATGAAATTGAAGGGTCTAACATAGGCCAGGGAAGTTTTCTTGTTGAGCATGTGTTTGATAATGAGTTTAATATTTCAAGAGAGAAGGATAGATGGGAGTTTTGGGGAAATAATAAGAAGTTTTTGGAGCCTTCAATCCCTAGAGTTGGCTTTTTTTTTAATGGAAATAATTTTAATCCAAGAGGTGAATCTCCTAATGTACAAGTACACCTTTGTCTTGAGGATATCCTATTGACCAGCCTTACTATATTCCTACCCCTAATGAACCTGGAGATGTTGTAGAAAATGAAGAAGATAGATAAAGATATGCAAGCCATAGAGGAGGAAGAACTAAGGCTTAAAGAAGAGGAGGAGAATAAAATGATGACATTAAAGGAGAGAAAAGATAGGATTAGAGCTAAGAAACTTAAGAGAGATGTTCAAAGACAAAATTTGGAGAAGATGGGAGAAGATGCTGCTATGCGTAAGACCTTTGAGGAAAATGTTCTTAAATTTTTTGCTAAATTGACCAATGATATTCCTAAAGTAATAGTCATGATGGGGACCTTTGCTACTAATACTATACCACATTTTTCTCAACCATTAGATCCTTAGATCCTCCTATTATTGCTAAGAAGACATCATTTGTAGATCATGGGAAGAGGCCTATTGATCAACCCAAGAAAGCTACCTTCAATAATAGTACCACTACCCACACTTCATCTATTGAGACCCCCACACACAAGGCCAAAACTAATCTAACTCCATCTAATCCACCTCTAGATACTAAAAATTTGACATTACAGTTGGAGAATGAAAAATTGGAAGAATATTTGAAGAAATCTGAGATAGTAGCTTCTAATGCAGAAATGGCTTGGAAAATTGCTTTTCTTAAAATGTCCACACCCACCCTAGAATCTTCAAGCTCTAGAAATACTAGTAGTGAGACACACAAAAAGAAGTTGTAAGGACATACTCCTAGTGGAGGTGGTGGTGGGGATCAAGGTGGTGGAGGTGGAGGAAATAATAAGAATAAGAATTCTTATTTCAACTATGATAAGGGAAACAAGAAAGGAGGTGGTGATGGTGAAAGTGGAAAGGGTAAGGATAGTAGTGAATTGGACAACAAAAGAGATGATGAAAAAATAGATTTTCATAGAGATCGACATACTAGGAGGCCACTCCAAGTAGATAGATACCAACAATTGTGTTTCATCAGAATAACTAGCTACCCTAACCCATTCCCTGAAGAATTCAGACCTGCTCTAGTCAAATTCTCTAGAAATAATGCATTGAGTGGTGAAGACGATCTTAAAGCATTTGGTAATGTTATGGATGATTTTGAGGTAGAGGAAAAAGATGTCATGATGAATTTGTTTATGTAGTCTCTCATTGAAGATTCTCAAGAATAGTATAGGAGTTTTCCAGTTGAAAGTATTGGCTCTTAGGAGGGATTCAAGAGGGTATTTAGAGAGAAATATGGTGACAAGAATGATTCAAGTTTCTTATTGAATCAGTTTAATAATATTTCTAAAGGTTCTAACGAATCTGTTGCTGAGTTCAATATGATATTTCAGAAGGATAGGAAGAGGTTGCCTACTCATTTACAATTGAATGGCCATGTTTTCTTGGTAAATTACTATAATTCTTTTGATGCAAAAATGAGTTACCACTTGCTAGATAAGAATCCTCACACATTGAGGAAAGCCTTCAAGATGGTGTAGTGTATTGAGAATATTAGCAGAGCAATTGGTAAAGTTGGAAAAAGAGATGATGAAAAAATCCTCCGAAATTCAGAGGACAATAGTTTGAGAGCTAAAGGAAACACTTTTGAGGATAAGATTGATAATTTTATGAAAAATATAAGTGACAAAATCGTAAAGAAAGAAAAGGCTCAACCAAAAAATTATCAAAGGAATGAAAGAAATCCTAGATTGCAAGATCACCCATATAATACCAATTCGTATAATGGGAATATCGTTCCTAATAATTAGAGAAATATTCTGAACAAGGTCCCTCCATACCCTTTTTAGAAGAATTCAGGAAATTTTGTTGAAGACACTAGTTCATGCAAAGTATTCATAGCTTAGTTTCTTGGTTAATTCATCAGCTAATCAATTCCAATATTACAAATCTTCAAATCGATATCACTGTAGTTGTTTTGTGTTGAGTTCTGACTTCTCATGCTTCAAGCATAAGACATTAATAAATGAACTACCAACTTATTTGATGTAGTATATTGTTGAGTGTTTTTATGAGAAGTATCTATTGTTGAAAATGTATTTAATTAAAGTCATGTAAATTCCTGAGTATACATTGTGGGATCACCCTCCTAGGTTTCATAGATTCCAAAGTGTATGATTAGAAGTCTTGCCACTTTTACTTGTTTGTTGGTCAATTCCTTTGGAGTACCAAATATTGGAAATGGAAAAGTCCATAATTATTTTTGGAGATCATTTTGGTTCTTGAAAAGTCACCAATAGAATGGTGACTCTGCTAGGGACTAGCTAAGTATGAAGTCTCTAGTCCAGATCTGGTACAGTCAGAGTCAATTTTTTTGTTATGATATTCTTTACCATTTGAAAAAGAATTCGTTTAAATTCTATTGCATTATTGACGTCATACCTAGTCTTATGTGTCAAGTATTGGTTCATTCAGTCACTTTGTGTTGGGTTATGTTTAAAATCTTTTCTAAAGTTACAAATACAAAATCAAAGTGCAATCACTTTCTCTTTCCTAGCATTCTAGGTGGTGACTTTGAAATATTTAATACCAGTGTAAAGAGAAGTTCACAAAAGGAGCGAAATAAAGATTCTAACATTTTTGACATCATGAAGAAGACCATAAGTTATGCAAAGAAGCATCTTGAGCATAAGGAAAAATCTGAACCTACAAAAGAGAAACAACCTTCCTGGGCCAAGAAAAGCTCTAACTCAAGTAAGTCTATTGTTTCCCTTGTTGATGCATCTCCTAATTTTAATATTGACATAAGTAGTGCTAGTATCCATGAAAAGGCACACAAAATTGAAGGGTCTAACATAGACAAAGGAAGTTTTCTTGTTAAGAAAGTGTTTGATAATGAGTTTAATATTTCAAGAGAGGAGGATACATGGGAGTTTTGAGGAAAGAATAAGAAGTTTTCAAAGCCTTCAACCCCTGGAGTTGGTTTTTAATGGAAATAATTTTAAGCCAAGAGGTGAATCTCGTAATGTACAAGTGCACCTTTCTCTTGAGGAAGATACTCTTGATGAACCTTACTATAGTTCTACCCCTATTGAGCCTGGAGATGTTCTAGAAAATGAAGAAGACATGGATAAAGATATGCAAGTCATAGAAGAGGAAGAAGTAAGGCTTATAGAAGAGGAGGAGAATAGACTAATGGTGTTAAAGGAGAGGGAAGATAGGATTAGAGCTAAGCAACTTGAGAGAGATGCATGAAAACAAAATTTGGAGAACATGGGAGAAGATGTTGCTAGCAATAAGACCTTTGAGGAAAATGTTCTTAAATTTGCTGCTAAATTGACCAATGATATTCCTCAAGTAATAGTCCCGAGGGGGACCTCTACTACTTAAACCTATACCACATCTATCTCAACCACTAGAGCCTTAGATTATCCTGTTATTGCTAAGAAGACATCATTTGTAGATCACGGGAAGAGGCCTATTGATCAACCCAAGAAAAATACCTTCAATAATAGTACCACTACCCATACTTCATCTATTGAGACCCCCACACACAAGGCCAAAATTAATCCAACTTCAACTACTACACCTCCAGATCCTAAAAATTTGAGATTATAGTTGGAGAATGAAAAAATGCAAGAAGCTTTGAAGAAATCTAAGATAGTAGCTTCTAATGCAAAAATGGATAGGAAAATTGCTTTTCTTAAAATTTTCACACCCACCCTAGAATCTTTGAGCTCTAGAAATACTAATAGTGAGACACACTAAAAGAAGCTGGAAGGACATAATCCTAGTGGAGATGGTGGTTGAAATCAAGGTGGTGGAGGCAGAGGAAATAATAAGAACAAGAATTATTATTTCAAAGATGATGAGGGAAACAAGAAAGGAAGTGGTGATGGTTAAGGTGTAAAGGTTAAGGATAGCAGTAAATTAGACAACAAAAGAGATGATGAACAAAGAGTTTTTCATAGAGATCAACATAGTAGGAGGCCACTCCAAGTAGATAGATACCAACAGTTGTGTTTCATCAGAATACATAGCTACCCTAACCCATTCCCTGAAGACTTCACACCTTCTTTAGTCAGATTATCTAGAAATAATGCCTTGAGTGGTGAAGACCATCTTAAAGTATATGTGCCAATGTTATGGATGATTTTTATGTACAGGCAACATATGTCATGATAAAGTTATTTATGTAGTCTCTCATTGAAGATTCTTGAGAATGGTATATGAGTTTTCCTAGTGAAAGTATTGGCTCTTGGGAGGAATTCAAGAAGGTGTTTAGAGAGCAATATGGTGACAAGAATGATTCAATTTTCTAACTAAATCAGTTTAATAATATTGCTAAAGGTTGTAACGAATTTGTTGTTGAGTTCAATATAAGATTTCAGAAGGATAGGAAGAGGTTTCCTCCTCATTTACAATTGAATGACCATGTTTTCTTGGTAAATTACTATAATGCTTTTAATGAAAAAATGAGTTACAACTTGCTAGATAAGAATCCTCACACATTGAGCGAAGCATTCAAGATGGTAAAGCATATTGAGAATATTAGAAGAGAAATCGGTAAAGTTGCTAGAAGAGATGATGGAAAAATCCTCCAAAATTCAATGGAGGACAAGAGTTCGAGAGCTAAAGGAAACACTTTTGAGGATAAGATTGATAATTTTATGAAAACTATAAGTGACAAAATTGTAAAGGAAGAAAAGGCTCAACCAAAAAATTATCAAAGGAATGAAATACCTCCTAGGTTGCAAGATCACCCGTATAGTACCAATTGGTATAATGAAAATCATGTTCCTAATAATAAGAGAAATAATTAGAACAAGGTGTTGGAAGACTGAAATCACTAAGAGGGGGGGTGAATCAATGATTTATGAAAGTCACAAAATTTTTTAAAAACAAGAATTTATGTTTTCTTTTGAACTAAGAGGACAAATGATAGTTTGTGAAGCAAACTTCACTTTTAAATCAAAACACCAAATGACAGTTCAAAGAAAAAATTTGATTTGTACATGAACAATATTGTATTTGCATGAACCATGAATTAAACAGAAGACATTAACAAAGGTGGAACTTAACACTTTTAGATGTATAAGAGCTCACATTAAATGAAAACCTTTTATGCATGAAATTTGACATAAACATTGGTAGATATGGAAGACTAATAATTATGCATTTGATGACACATTAAAATCAGACAGATAAGAAAAATCACACACATAAAACCATCACATAACACAATATATGTCCTAAGTGGAAAACCCTCTTGGGAATAAAAACCACTCGAAAAATATTTCTCTTTATTCACTTAGAGCACCAACTCTTTAAAGTTCAGGAGCACCAACTCTTGAAAATTTAGGAGCACCAACCCCACAAAAATTCAAAGGCACCAACTTCATAAGATACATGAGCACCAACTCCTTTACAATGAAAAATAGTTATAGTATTCTATCAAAACCCTAGAAGTGCAATTTGCAGTCCTAGAATTTCAATAGAAGACCATAAATATTTTCAATAAGCACATTGAAGAATGTTGTATGAGAATGATAACATCTTCCTTAAATACAATAATTTGAGAATCACTATAAAATATTTTCAATGCAATACAACTTCTGTACAATATGTCTGAAACATCATATTCTTCTTCTAGGTAACCCAAGAAATGCTAGAAATCCCCCTTTTAAAGACACTACAAGATAACCTTTGAAAGCAATTTGTGTAATTGTAAACTAACTCAGGTTAGGGTTTAAATGGAAAACCCTATGATGTAGGAGCATCCAATGGTGTAAGGGCAATCTTGCATTACCCAAAAATAGTTAAATTTCAAGTTTCTCAAATTTTAGATGTTTTTACATTTTTGGATACCCTTTTCATCATAATGAAATTCCCAATTTACAGTTTTTATTTTCTATTCCCGGGTGGAAAGATATTGTAGTTTTAGTTTCCCAGATTTGCACCTGAAAATCTTTCGAGTGAGATTTGAGGCACTTAGATTTCCTAGATCGGCCCCAAAACTTTCCAAAATTGGCTTAGTGGATTATGAGCATGTTGTTGACTCTGAGACCTTTCCAACGGTTCAAACAGTTCACGAATCAGAGTCCCGGATCAAAAGTTATGGCCCCAGGAAGTTGGCACACTTTCTAGAAGATACAATTGCAAATGTTCTTTTGAAATTTGAACTTCAAGTTGTAATTTTTTGGTGCCAAACCACCTAAACTCAAATTTGAATGTTGTTTTGGCTCCAAACTAAAGAGGAGCTCTATTTATGGGTGGGTTTCTAATTTTTGGGTAACTTTTTGGGGACAAGCTCGCATATTGTGAAAGGGTGATTCTGTAGCTTTCTGTAACTTGCATGTGTTGTAGAACTTGGGGATTTGAGATCCTCTCCATGTAAGAAGCTCCATTTTCTGAATAATAAAATTATTCTCTTATTTGTGGGTTATTTTCTAAGTCTTGGGCTGCGCCCTCATCAAGTGGTATCAGAGCGGGTTTTCTTGAGCATGTGGACAGATCGCCGATCGTGAGGTAGTTCGTACTAGGACCGTGGTTGTGGGTCAAGGTCAAGAAAGATGCCTCCAAGAGTGATGCCTGGTAGGCATGGTGGTGCCAAAGGTGGTCGAGGCGGCAGAAACGCTGGTGGAAGAGATGCACTGGCAGCCCTCCAGAGACAGATTGATGCGTTATAAGAGCAGTTGAGAAGAGGGTTAAACCCAAGGGAGGAAAATGAGGATGAAGGAGAGGAAGAAGGTTCAAATGTAGAAGAGGAAGAAGAAGCAATTGATCAAGACCAAATGTGGCTAATAAGGGCCATTTCGAAGATCGGGAAAAGACCCAGATTAGAAGTCCCCAGTTATTCCGGAAGTCTAAACCCAAAAGAGTTGAACGACTGGATCAATGAGTTAGAAGAATATTTTGAGTATGAGAAAATAGAGGACCCAGATCAGGTTAAGTTTGCGAAAATGAAGCTAAAGGGCCATGCTAGTATTTGGTGAAAAGAGGTCCAGTTGGAAAGAAATTGAAGAGGAAAAGTCAAGATCACCAAATGGGATCGCATGGTAGAGAAACTGAAGAAGCAGTTCATACCAGTGGACTACGAGTTAGATTTGTTGAAGAAATTACAAGGGTTGAAGCAAGGAAGCAGATCTGTGAAAGAATATACTGAATATTTTCACAAGATAATCATCAGAACAGGTCACACAGAGGCCAATAAGGAGAAGGTAGCCCGATATCTTAATGGGTTACGACCGAGCATTCAGGAGGAGTTAAGTCTAGTTAGAATGACCACCATTGAGGATGTGTATCAGTTTGCTCTGAAGGTGGAAGAGAAGCTTAACAAAAGATTTGATGGCAAGCAAAAAGGATGAGGAGGTCAAAGTGGAAGGGGCAATGGAAGAACTTCAGGAAGTCAAAATGATGATGAAAAGAAAAGTGAAGATGTGGGTATCAGCCGAAGCCAAAGAAATGACAACTTCTACCGCCTCATGATCAAAAATAGTGGCGATCAAAGAGGCAAGAGAGGATGAGGGAGATATGGACAAGGATTTGGAAGAGGTAATTTCAAAGGAACATGTTTCCAGTGTGGTGAAGAAGGGCATCGAGCCTATGAATGTCCACAACACCAAGGAAGGGCAGACAAAAGGCCAGAAGGTCGTGGAAGGGTTGCGCATACAGATGAGGAGGCCCAATCTGAACATTTAGATGATTCTGAAAGGGGAGAAGCCCTAGTGATTAGGAGAGCCCTAGTGACTGAGGAAAAGGAACTAGAACAGAGGAAGAATCTCTTTCACACAAGGTGCAAGTGTGAAGGAAAATGCTATGATGTCATTATTGACAGTGGGAGCACTGATAATTTGGTGTCAGAGGAGATGGTCACAAAGTTGAAGCTGAAGAGGGAAAGGAACCTGCATCCATATCGGATTGCCCGGGTTGTAGAAAGACCACAAAGTTTTGGTCAATGAGCAAAGGTCAGTAAAGTTCAAGATCGAGCTACCATGATGAGGTAATTGCGGATATAATCCCCGCCGGATGCATGTCACATGTTGTTGGGGAGGCCATGGCGCCGACAGGGTGAGCTATACATGATAGCCATGCAAACACTTATTCCTTGACAAAGGATGGGGTTCGTCACAAGTTGAAACCCCTGAAGGAGACCGAAGAAAAGGTATGCAGTAGTGCTAGAATTTGTTATGTAGATGGAAGAAATTTTTTAGAAGCTATGAAGCATGAGCGTGTGTGTTATGCATTGATTCCTAGAGTGAGTAAGGGGGATAGTGAGAAGGTTCCCAAAGAAGTTTCTGGGATGTTGGATGAGTTTCAGGATATTGTTTCTGATAATGTACCTGAGGGTTTACCACCAATAAGGAAGATCAGTCATCAGATTGACTTGATTCCTGGAGCCAGTTTTCTAAATAAGGTAGCTCATAGAATGACTCCAGCAGAAAATGAGGAGTTGAATAAACAAGTTCAAGAGTTGTTGAGAAAGGGTTTGATATGGGAGAGTTTGAGTCCATGTGTGGTACCTGCAGTACTAGCACCAAAGAAGGATGGGGAGTGGAGGATGTGTACAGATTCCCGAGCCATAAACAAGATAACAATCAAGTACAAATTTCCCCTGCTAATGATGGATTGTTTGAGTGGAGCTCAGTACTTCACAAAGATTGATCTAAAGAGTGGATATCACCAGATCCAGATTCGAGAGGGCGATGAATGGAAGACTACCTTCAAGACCAAAGAGGGCCTGTACGAGTGGTTAGTCATGCCTTTTGGGTTAACCAATGCACCGAGCACATTCATGTGGCTCATGAACGAGGTACTAAAAGAATTTCTGGGAAGTTTTGTTATTGTTTATTTAGATGATATTTTGATTTTCAGTAAGATGTTGGAGGAAATTTGATGCATATTCAGAGAGCCTTTGAGAAATTAAGAGAAGAGAAATTGTTGATTAATCTCAAGAAGTGCAGTTTTGTAAAGAGGGAGTTAGTGTACTTGGGGTTTGTTGTCTCAGCAGAAGGTCTCAAGATGGACCCAAAAAAGGTGAAGGCTATTCTAGAATGGCCTACCCCAAGAACTGCTACCGAGGTGAGATCTTTCCATGGTTTGGCTAGTTTTTATAGAAAGTTCATTAGAAACTTCAGTAGTATTTGTGGACCCCTGACTGAAACAATGAGAGGGGATAGAAAAGAATTCAAGTGGAGCACTAGAGTAGCAAAAAGTTTTGAACCTGAAGCAGAAGGTGACAGAGCAACCTATTCTAGCCCTCCTAGATTTCAACAAGGTGTTTTAGGTGGATTGTGATGCCAGTTGTGCCATTGGAGCAAAGTTGTTGAGCCAAGAAGGTAAGCCCGTTGCCTATTTTAGTAAAAAGTTAAATGTTGCAAAGAGAAAGTATTTTGTATATGATCGTGAATTTTATGCGCATAGTTCAAGCATTAAAGAAATGGAGACATTATTTGTCATCGGCTGAATTTGTTCTTTATAATCGATCATCGTATTTGCGCATCTAAATAGTCAGGGAAAATTAAATCAGAGGCATATGAAATGGGTAGAGTTTTTGTAGAGTTATACCTTTGTTTTGAAACATAGGAGTGGGAAGTCAAATAGGGTTGTAGATGCCTTAAGTAGAAGGAATACATTGATGACAAAGATGCAGATTGAAGTGGTTGGATTCAATGAACTCAAGACACTGTATGTAGAAGATCCTGATTTTGCAGAGGCTTGGAAAGCCTGCAAGGAACCTGTTACAGTGGATAGAACAAGGTGGCTGGATTTTATAATCCAGGATGGCATGTTATTTAAGGGAAGTCAATTATGTATCCCAAGGAGTTCCATGAGAGAGAACCTGATAAAGGAGAAGAATAGTGGAGGAATGATAGGACATTTTGGTCAGGATAAAGCCATTTCAATTATCAGTGAGCATTATTATTGGCCTCAATTGTCATAGGATGTGAAGAAGTTTGTACAAAGCTTCAGGGTATGTGAGATGGCTAAAGGAGTGAGTAAGAATACAGGCTTATATCGGCCCTTACCTGTACCAGAGAGGCCATGGGAGGATATAAGTATGGACTTTGTTCTTGGTTTGCCAAGGACACAATGAGGGAATGATTTAGTCTTTGTGGTGGTTGATAGGTTTTCAAAGATGGCACATTTCATTCCATGTCAGAAGACCCATGATGCAGTCCACATTGCTGACCTATTCTTCAAAGAGTGATGAGGCTACATGGTCTACCAAAGAGTATTGTTTCAGATCGTGACACCAAATTTGTGGGGTACTTTTGGAGGACCTTGTGGAAGAAGCTGAAGACATAGTTGAAGTTCAGTTCTGCACACCATCCACAAAAAGATGGGCAGACAGAGGTTGTTAACAGGAGTCTGGGTAACCTACTGAGATGTTTGG
The DNA here is from genome assembly GCA_007258455.2 of Sequoia sempervirens. Lineage (NCBI taxonomy): Eukaryota > Viridiplantae > Streptophyta > Pinopsida > Cupressales > Cupressaceae > Sequoia > Sequoia sempervirens. The sequence continues at coordinate 11,744,969 of VDFB02000009.1, forward strand.
TAGGAGATAAACCCAAGGGATGGGACTTGATCTTACCCTAGGCAGAATTTTCTTACAACAATTCTCAACAAGCAGTAGATCACCATTCTAGGTTGTGTATGGAGGTAGCCCCATAATAGCTCCAGAATTGAGGAAGATGGACCAAGAGAAGAAAATAAGTGCTGAAGTCGAAGATTTTGTAGAACACATGAAGGATATACATGAGAAGGTAAGAGAACATATTAATAAGATGAATATGTAGTATAAGGCTAAGGCAGATTAAAAGAGGAGGTATAAGGAGTTTCAGACTGGTGATGAAGTGATGGTCCACTTGAGGAAAGAAAGGTTTCCAGTGGGAACATATAACAAATTGAAGATGAAGAAGTTTGGTCCCTGTAAAATTTTGAAGAGGCATGATTCAGGGAATGAATATGAGGTAGAGTTGCCAGATGGATTCAACATTTCCCCTGTGTTCAACATTTCAGATTTGATAGAGTATCATGAAGGTGGCACATAGGAAGTACCAATGATGGAACAATGTGGGATTCCAGCACCTACTTGAAAAAAGGAGGAGATTGAAGAGATCCTGGATAGTCGTGTGGGAATGAGTACCAAGAACAAGCAATATGAAGAATATCTGGTGAAATGGAAAGGAAGGCCTGTTGAAGATTCATCCTGGTTGCCTAAGGCAGAGGTTAACCATTTGGGTTTTCCTCCACCATCTGAGACGTGATAGGGTCACTTCTCAAATTACCTTGGGTGTCTGATGCAGGAGCATCCAATGGTGTAAGGGCAATCTTGCATCACCCAAAAATAGTTAAATTTCAAGTTTCTCATTTTTTAGATGTTTTTACATTTTTGGATACCCTTTTCGTCATAATGAAATTCCCAATTTATGGTTTTTATTTTCTATTTCTAGGTGGAAAGATATTTCATTTTTAGTTTCCCATATTTGCACCTGAAAATCTTCCGAGTGAGATTTGAGGCACTTAGATTTCCTAGATCGGCCCCAAAACTTGCCAAAATTGGTGTAGCTAATTTTGAGTGCGTTTTTGACTTTGAGACCTTTCCAACGGTTCAAACGGTTCATGAATCAGAGTCCTGGATGAAAAGTTATGGCCCCAGGAAGTTGGCGCACTTTCTAGAAGATACAATTGCAAATGTTCTTTTGAAATTTGAACTTCAATTTATAATTTTTCGGCACCAAACCGCCTAAGCTCAAATTTGAATGTTGTTTTGGCTCCAAACTAAAGAGGAGCTCTATTTATGGGCGGGTTTCTAATTTTTGGGTAACTTTTTGGGGACAAGCTCGCATATTGCGAAAGGGTGATTCTGTAGCTCTCTGTAACTTGCATGTGTTGTAGAACTTGGGGATTTGAGATCTTCTGCATGTAAGAAGCTCCATTTTCTGAATAATAAAATTATTCTCTTGTTTGTGGGTTATTTTCTAAGTCTCGGGCTGCGCCCTCATCACCCTAAATAATCCTTCTTCAAAAAAACCCTTTAACAAAATAAAACCATTCTAGTTACAGTCCATGGAATCTTTCTTTTAACAAATACTTTATAATTTTTTTTATAAATATCACCACAATAAAACTATTCAGCTATAGTCGAGTATTGTCATCCAAAAACCCTAATGGGTTTTTCACAATCTATCAAGGATTAAGCCCTTTAAAAATAAAAGTCATTAACAATAACACTTTCAAACAAATTTTATTCAGAAAATAAACATTCTTAACCACCTCCTTAAACAATTATTCAAAGCCCATAAGCTGCAAGTAGAGCATTACCTGATTCGGTGAAAAAACAAATTGAAAAGTATACCTTAAAAACCTGGTAACTATTGAGCTAGTAGAAAACAACTTCCACTATTGTTTCCTTGTCCAACATCCACAATCACTTAAGCTCAAAATCATTCCAAATGCCTGACCATTCTAATCCTAGCTCATACTGTGAGCTAACCTTACATAGCCATAGCATATTAGCTGAAAAACTGAAAGAAATTACGAACACCGGAATAACCATAATGGCTAGGGTTCCAAAATGAAACAACAATAATGCATTTTACCCTAATTGAGATTCAAATGTTTTAGAAGATTTTTCAAAACAAAATAACTATTTGAGATTCGTTACAACAAAACATCATAATTCCCCTACCAAAGAGTTTACCAAAATACCAACATCATAATAGTATTGAGTATTAACATAATGAGCTATCAATGATGGTTGTCAGCAATGATATCCGATATCACATGTTTTTTATTGTGATAAAAAAAAATGTCAAACAAGCTACCTAAAACCTCATTTAAAATGAGTTCAATAAAAAAATTGTCGATCACCTAGTCACCATGACTACTAATATAAACACTTTCTTGGATGATTTTCCAACTGACTTCTATATAGTCAATTTCAATGACAACTTTCAAAGTGTCTTCTAATTAAGTCAAAAAATATGAATTGCAATGAGACTTGAAATACTTCAGGTTTAAAGACAACTATGATATCAATGATGCCAATGCAACCAAACTGAGCCAAAGTCATCTCAAGAAGCTAGATGTAAAAACCATCATGCAAATCAAGTATAAATACCATGAATTCCTTAAAACAATATAGTAGTGTGATAATATGAGATTAATAATGCACTAATATTTCATTCAAAGGCAAATTGATAATAATCAACTGAATATACTTGTGACTTGTAACCTTGAAGGATCAAACTGAAAAACATCCTGTCAAAATGATAAACACTATCAACATCATCATATGTAAATACAAAATCTGGTAATTGCATATCATAACACCAACCAATGTGAATAAACCAATCTGCATATCATATATCAACCAAAACTTGTAACTAGATATGAAAAGTAAACCTTAACCATGTAACCAGTTTTTTCATCAAGGACAAACTACAAACATGATAAACAATTGAAATCCAACAAACTCCCCCTTTGTCCTTAATGGAAAAACACATATCATCTCTCCCCCTTTTTTCCTCAATGACAAAGAATGAAAGAAGAGAGTGTGAAATGACATGAATATAAACAACTAAAACCAACCAACATAGTAACCGATTGCATAAACAATGTTCACCAATAATTAGTGTTGCTCCCCTTGAACCATTACACTGAGTAAAGGATAACTATGAATATAACTGTAATTCATCAACTTGTCACTTTCAAAAGCATTAATAACTGTAGTCATGTCAACTAGGTAATAACATATTTTGAACATCTGTGATGAATACCAAACACCAAAACTTGTTGTACTATCATCATACTTGTAAGAGCACTATATTACATAGGGTAGTATCACTTCCATCAAATAACCACAACCACAACTGTAAATAAAGCAACCATGATTTGGACCGATGCTTAAGGAATCAAATGGTGCAAACAGATAAGAGTGATTATATACTGGTAAAATAGTAGTAGTGTATCATCATTATACTAGTATGTATCATAAATTTACAAAAGCATACATAAGAATAGTTGAACCAGGGTGTAGAATAGACATAAAGTCTCCCCCTAAGACCATGCATACTTTTAAGAGCATTTAGACAAGACTGTTTCAAGAAGCCTTGAAACCTTATAGATAAACAATCAAAATTGTTGTAGCTTTCATTGTTATTCCAACAATATGCATTGTACTGTACTTTCATGTTTTAAAGCTTGCTTTAATGCAACTGTAAAACTAATATCAAATGATTTCCAAAACTTTTCAATACCTTTGTCACCAATGATATTGAAAAGAAAACTCTGTCTATTACCTTTACAACATACCTACAAACATTGAGTAAGACAATGCGAAGTCATAATACAAATTGATCATGTTTCAAGAAATGTTGTTGTCACACAATGAAAAGACCATTGCCCTAGCAGTAAGAGCAAAAGATCAGGTATATACCATTGTAAGCATCACAAAACCTCAATTTCAAGCAACATTCACTATGTAAATAGTAATAGCATGTGAATAACAACTGAATAGAAAAGAGTATAGCCAAATTTCTTTATTAATTGCTTCTTGGAGATACTTTGTACAAGAGTTTCATAGAGCACTTAGCTAGTATAGTTGAGATTTTAGTTTTTTCCACTTTTAACTTAGACATCTACAAACTCACCATACAATTGGATTGAGCACAAGAACTAAATATATAGTACAAGAAAGAATCACATGCATATAGCCATTATATGAGACAATATGAGATACTCAACCATTGAGTTCAAGCAACATCAACTTCATAATAAATTAGCATCACTTTCATATAATAATAAGAAGCATGATTAAATACTGTATAAGCAAATGTGTAAACTCATTGTCACCCGAAGTTGTAACATAGAACAACATTGTCACCTTTTGCTCATTATGCTGACAAATCACAATCCAAAAAAAACTATATTATTCAAACAAAAATTCCAAAATAAAACTGTCCTTTGAGTCTTCCCAAAAAATTCAATGATAGAGCATCACTTTATTAATTAGAACTACACTAATAGAATCCAATGCAATAATCTAATCATAGGGATGTATAAAAAATACTCGAAATGCACCCTGAAAGTGCAATATAGATGATTTAGTGATGAAAAATATGAGGAAGATCATTCACTGTCTCCCTCAACTAAGCACTCATTTTCACACATCTCGTTTCTTGTATATTGTAAATACTCCCTTGAGTTCTTGAACCTACACCAACAATTTCACCTATTTTATTTCTAATCTCACACCCTAGAGCATTGAAAAGAACATAAAAACCCTGATCATAGATTTGAGTTATGCTAAGAAGATTATGCTTGAGTTCTTCTGCATAGTACACATCCTGCAAACACAGGTTATCATTCAAAGAAACTATTCCTTTCCCAATGATCTGAATACAATCATCATTTCCAAACCAAACTAAACTACCATCACAATATTCAAAATCGATAAATCTACTTTTGTCACCTATCATATGGTGTGAACACCTGCTATCTAGAATCCATTCATTATTCACCTTAGAATGTAAAGTTGATTGACTAACTATACCTTCTATCTTTTCATTATTTTGATTTGGTTTCCAAATCAACCTTGTTTGAGTAGTATCAATAAAAGTTTTGGACTTATAACTCTTTGCTACCTTGTTATGCTGGAACCTATTAGAATAAGAGCATTGAACTTTCATAAACCCAAGACCTATTTTATCATTATAATGTCTTTGTTTACCTAATTTTTTTTCTAGTTTATTACTATTGTCACACATATCAAGTTCTTTACTCAGGTTAGCAATCTTTTCCTCTATAGTGCAACATTCTTTTTTCTTTTATTTCTAACTACAATTTTTTAATTTCTAATATTTCAATTTGAAGTTTTAGGTCAGCAATTTGTTTCTCAAAATTATTCTTCTTTACCACAACTTCCTCTTTGAGATTTTGAATGTCTCTTAAAGCACTATTTAATTCACTCTCAAGATTAACATCTTCTCTTCTTGATGTGCCACAATCTATATCTAATTTTGAGGATGTTCCTTCCTACACCTCATCATTTTGATGCATTTCAATTAGCTTGTTACAAAAATTGTTTGGATCCTTGGAATAAATGACCTTAGCAATACTTTCATTTGGAAAACTATTAAAGATAACATCCACAAGCCTAGCATTGTATTCAAGAGCCCTCTTTTCATCTAGTGTAGGAGTAGATGTTATCGATACTAAACAACCTTTTTCAACTGCTTCCTACACATTAAATCCTAAAGAATATAAATAGATCTCCATCCTACGTTTCCAAAAAATAAATTTTGTGCCTTCAAACTGAGGTATTCTAACTACAAGATATTCATCTATTTTTGAGAAATTTTTCATAACATTATCAATCTCCTTATTATGATCTTGACTTGGATTAGTAACCGTCATAAATAGTGTTTCATTTGCTTCCTCAATAGATGCATCTTCTAGATCTACTTCACCATCTTCTAAATAAGTCTTGATGTTTATATCCTCTTGTTTTTTGACTTCAGCCATAAATATAGTCTCTTCTTCTTCATCTAAAGAGTCTTCTATGTCACTGTCTAATTCATCCTTGATGAAAAGACTCTTTTTCTTCTCGAAATTGAATTTCCTTTTAGGTTTATAGACTGTCTTCTTAAGTTGCTTGTTAGGTTTTTCATCATCATTGTTTTGTTCAACATAGGGACATTTAGCTGCAAAATGGCCAATTTTGCCACAGTTGAAACATTTAAAGGGAAGTTTTCCTTTGTATTTTTTTGATCCTTTTTTGAGTTTTTTGACAAAGTGAGACTCTTTTGTATCAAAGTCTTCTGACTCACTTTCAACTACATTTTCCTTTTTTCTTAGTTTTAAAAGCAGTTTCTTTTCCTATTTGATTTATTTTTCTTCTTCTCATTTCAAAAGTAGTAAGGGTTCCTTGTAGGTCATCTAAGGTAAGCTTGTAAAAATGTTTCTTTTCTTTAAGGGCTGAAACCTTAGTTTCATATTTAGGATGTAAGGTTCTAATGACCCTTTTTACCACATCAAACTCTTCTACTTCTTCTCCTAACCCTCTCATTGCGTTAACAACTTCATCTATTCTCAAAAAGTATTCAACCACATTTTCATCATCATTCATTCTCATTTCCTCAAACTAAGTTTTAAGAGTAAGGATTTTTTACTATTTGACTTTATCATTTCCTTGATAAATATTTTCAAGTTTTTTCAAAATTTATTTAGCTGATTTGCAATGCATGACTTTAATAAATACATCTTTGGTTAACCCACACAAGAGAGTATGTTTAGCTCTAGCATTAGTTTCATACTTCTTCTTCTTAGCAAAGTCAGAGGGAATTGTGGATGGAACAACATATCCATTTTGAACTATGCTCCATACATAAACATCAATTGAAATCATATATGTTTCCATTCTAATTTTCCAAAACACATAGTCTATACCATCAAACAGTTGAGCTCTAGACATAGAAGTACCTTCTTGAGCTTATGACATGTTTGACAGACTTCCAAAACTAGAATCTATCCTAGGTGGATTAGACATATATAAGGACTCTACCCTCTAATACCAATTGTTGGAAGACTAAAATCACTAAGAGGGCGGGGTGTGAATCTGCGATTTATGAAAGTCACAAACTGTTTCAAAACCAAGAATTTATGTTTGATTTTGAACCAAGAGGACAAATGACAATTTGTGAAGCAAACTTGACTTTAAAATCAAAACACCAAATGACAGTTCAAAGAAAAAATTTGATTTGTGCATGAACAGTATTGCATTTGCATGAACCATGAATTAAACATAAAACATTAAAAGAGATGGAACTTAACACTTTCACATGTATCAAAGCTCACATTAAATCAAAACCTTTTATGCATGAAATTTGACATAAACATTGGCAGATATGGAAGACTGATAATTATGCATTTCAATAAACATTAAAATCAGAAAGATAAGAAAAATCACACACATAAAACCATCACATAACACAATATATTTCCTGAGTGGAAAACCTTCTTGGGGAATAAAAAACACAAGGAAAATATTTCTCTTTATTCAATTAGAGCACCAACTCTTTAAAGTTCAGGAGCACCAACTCCACAAAATTTAGGAGCACCAACTCCACTAAAATTTAGAAGCACCAAATTCATAAGATACATGAGCACCAACTCCTTTACAATGCAAAATAGTTATAGTATTCTATTAGAACCCTAGAAGTGCAATTTTCAATCCTAGAATTTCAATAGAAGACTATAAATATGTTCAATAAGCACATTGAAGAATGTTGTATGAGAATGACATCTTCCTTAAATACAATAATTTGAGAATCACTATAAAATATTTTCGATGCAATACAAATTATATACAATATGTCTGAAACATCATATTGTTCTTCCAGGTAACCTAAGAAATACTAGAAATCCATCTTTTAAAGAATCTGAAAGATAACTTCTGAAAGTAGTTTGTGTAACTGTAAACCAACTCGGGTTAGGGTTTAAATGGAAAACCCTAAATAATCCTTCTTCAAACAAACCTTTTAATGAAATAAAACCATTTCAATTACAGTCCATGAAATATTTCTTTTAACAAACCCTTTATAAAAAAATTACTAATATCACCATAATGAAACTATTTAGTTACAGTTGAGTACTGTCATCTAGAAACCCTAATGGGTTTTTCACAATCTATCAAGGATTAAGCCCTTTAAAAATAAAAGTCCTTAAGAATAACACTTTTGTACAAATCTTATTCACAAAATAAACATTCTGAACCACCTGCCTAAACAATTGTTCAAAGCCCATAAGCTGCAAGTAGAGCATTATTTGTTTTGCTGAAATAACAAATGGAAAAGTATGCCTTAAAAACCTGATAACCATCTAGCTAGTAGAAGCCAACTTTCACTATCATTTCCTTGTTTGACATCCATAGTCACTTAAGCTCAAAATCATTCCAAATTCCTGAACATCCTCATCCTAGCTCATACAATGAGCTAACCATACATATCCATAGCATATCGGCTGAAAAACTAAAAGAAATTGTAGACACCAGAATAACCATGGCAGCTAGGGTTCCAAAATGAAACAACAGTAATGCATTTTACTGTAATCAAGCTTCAAATTTTTTAGAATATTTTTCAAAAAAAAAAAACTATTTGAGATCCAGTATAAAAAAACATCATAATTCTGCTGCTAAAGACTTTACCAAAATACCAACAACATAATAGTATTGAATATTAACCCAATGAGTTGTGAATGATGGCTGTTAGCAATGATACCTGAGATCACATGTTTTTTATTGTGATAAAAATAAATTCCAAAAAACCTTTCCCGAAACATCATTAAAAATGAGTTCAATAAAAAAAATTGTTGATCACCTAGTCACCATGTCTACTAATATAAACACTTTCTCGAATGATTTTCCATGTGACTTTTATAAAGTCAATTTCAATGACAACTTTCAAAGTGTCTTCTAATTAAGCAAAAAAATATGAATTGCAATGAGACCTAAAATACTTCAAGTGCAAAGACCTCTATGATATTAATGATGCCAATGCAACCAAACTGAGCCAAGGTCATCTCAAGAAGCCAGATGTAAACACCATCATACAAATCAAGTATAAATACCACGAATGCCTTAAAACAATATAGTAGTGCAATAATATGAGATTAATAATGCACTAATATATCATTCAAAGAAAAACTGATATTAATCAACTAAATATACCTTTGGCTTCTAACCTTGAAGGATCAAACTGAAAAACATCTTGTCAAAATGATAAAAACTGTCAGCATCATCATATATAAATCCAAAATCTAATAACTGCATATCATAACACCAATGAATGTGAATAAACCAATCTACATATCATATATCAACCAAAACTTGTAACTACATGTGAAAACCAAAACTCAACCATGTAACAGGTTTTTTCATCAAGGAAAAACTACAAACATGATAAAAAACTAAAAGCCAACACAAGGTCCCTCTGGATCCTTTGCAGAAGAATTTAGGAAATTTTATTGAAGACACCCCTTGGTGCATGGTTTTCCAAATGCTACACTCTTCTTAGAAATGTGCAGTTGCATAGATGGTTGAGGTGGATGAGGATATGCCAGATGACTGTGATCAACAAAATGAGGAGGATATTTATGTACTTATGGTTATAAATGATTCTGATGTTTCCAACAGTGAATTCTCTTCTGATATGAACTCTTATGAAGTAGACTTATATAATCAAAGGAAAATTGCTAGTACATATCATTAGCAAGTTCTCTATGATGAGGATATCGATAGTTATATTGAGGTGTATAATTTGGAAGCAATTAAAGACGGTGTGTCCCTAAGAAGACCCTCAAATGAGGAGATTGCAAAATATACTACAGTCTTGGCTGCACAAGCTAGAAGTTCCTATCATCTGAGGAATAGAATAGTTGGTGGTGAACAAGGTAGTCATGCTAGTCTTTTCATAAAGGATCAAAATTCCAAAGAAAAAGTGAACATGCTTGATGAAGAGATGGAAGCATTCAAAGCTAAAGAAGGCAAGAGAGATAAAATCTAGGCTAAAAGGTTTGGTAAACCAAAAGCTACTAAAGAATTCAAATCTCCTGCTATGAAGATAAAGACACAAAAGCATAATCCTAAAATTAAAAAGAAATATTCTAAGCATCAGGCTGAGGCAACAAAAAATTAACAAAAGGAGAGCATCAATGAACATGGTATACTCCCAATTGAATTACTGAAATATACCCCTGTTGATATGTTTCAATTACTTAGCCAAGTAAAAGTATCTATTCCTTTTCTTGAAATCATGAGAATAGAGGAACATAAGTAGAAGGGAGTAGCCCTTATCAATGGTGCTACTATAGCCTGTAATGATTTAGTAGTGCCCACTCCACTCAAACTGAGTGAAAAATATAAGAAAGACGAGGAAGTTGAGGGAGCTATCATTGAGATTCCCCATATCTTCTTAGGAAATTCAGTAACTACTTGTCCTAAGAAGATTGGACCATTTTTTCTCACTTTGATTGTTAGTGAAAATTTTATAAAAAAATGTATTATTGACTCTAGAGCATCAGATAATCCCATGCCAGCTAAAATCATGGAGGCACTAGGATTGAAAGTTGACAACACTCATGGTAAGTTTTATGCCATGGATTCAAGAGAAGTACCTATTTTTGGTGTGATAAATGAACTTCCATACAGATTAGAAGCCCACCCAGATAAAGGGTTTAAGATGAGTGTGGTGGCATTGGGTATCCCACCTAATTATGGAACGCAACTATCTTGGAAATGGAGTGCATCTATGGGAAGCAATATGCAATGCGACATGTCTTATGCCACATTTCCCATTGATGGTAAAGATGTTCAAGTAATAAGAGAACCAAGGGATCCACATATGTTGGAACATATTCCTCACGATGATACATTTTTTTTGGTAGAAATTGATATTAGTGATTTCAAGATGGAAGAAGTACCAAGAGAAATTGATAAATTCCCCACGCCAATAGAAAATCATTTTTTAAAGATTTTTTGACAAGAATGGACTTTGGAAAATGTAATTTTATGGTGCGAGTTCCAAAGAAGGATTTGGTGCAAGGATATTATTGGTATCACCTAGTGGAAACACTTATAAATTTTATTTCACATTGTCTTTTGTTTGTATGAATAATGTGGTAGAATATGAAGCATTATTGTTGGGATTGAGATTGGCTGAGAAGCACAAAATAAAAAAGTTAGTGGTAATTGGTGATTCTGAGCTTGTGATATCCCACATAAGGGAAAAATATGCTTACAAGAAAAACAAACTAAAGCAATGCAAAAATGTTGTTTGGGATTCCATCAAGAAGTTTGATGCTTTTGGAATTGACTGGATGGAAAGAGGACATAATAGAGTGTTATAACTGTAAAATATTGAAAATTTTATGGCTGTTTGTACCCATAAGTTTCCTAACAAGTCCATGCCATAAGCACAAGAATCCTCTCTTCATAACATTTTTGTCTATATTCTGTCATGTGATCCCATAGAATTCATCTAACCCTGAGTATTTCAATGTAAAATTCATATCGGCAAGAGATGGTGAGGGTCTCCCTGATCCATAAAGCATTTTATACTAACGTATATATTTTGTAGTCTATCGGAAAGAGTTCGATAATGACATGCCGATATGATTTCATCTGAAGATGCATATCAGAAGGACATAGCTCATTGTTTCAGCGACAAAAAAATCTTATCAGCAAGACAGTATGCATCATGGTGAGTCTATTTGTATCTTATCAATTGAAGATATAGAGACATATCGGTGAGACAACAATCATCAGTGTAAGTCATAATGGGATTATTTGTGTCTTACCTCTCATGGTGCAATTCTGGAGCATCAAAAAGGATTCTAAAATATTCTCAATGGGTTTACCAGAAAGGTGATCCTGTCGGTAGTATGATGTCATTGGGGTGAGTTCTTGCTGACCCACCATATCGTTATAGCAGAATTACATTAGTAGGGGTACTAAGCAAAACTCATAGTCTCGCTGATAATGAAATTCATCAGCCAGACTAAAGCTATTGAAGTGAAGTATCGTAGCATTCATTTGGTCTTACTAACAAAATAGAGGAGGGTTTTGTCATTTCCATCAATATGAAATCATGAAGTATCACTAACCCCCTATGTCACATTGATAGAGTTGTACATGATTCAAACTTGGCAATGCATGTGGAAGAAATAATCATTGGTAAGACAGGCTTCGTCGGAGAGAGCTAACTGAGTCATACCAAATATATCTTTATAGGCATGAGAATTATTATGTCTTGGTGATCATAAGGCAGACTGAAAGAAATCTTGGAAAAACACGATGTAAGTTGTGGAACATTTTTTTGACCCCCTAAGTTACAATGATAGTTTTCATCGATGAGAGTCATAGTGATACTCAAACTAAAAGCATAGTGTCAGTGAGACTCAGAATGTTGGTATGACTGCATGACATCGGAGCGATATATAATCTATTGGCTGTGGGGAGGACTTGGAGCGTCGGTATGACCACATGACGTCTCACTGGGTGTCTAATGAACATGGAAAATGCCCGAACAAATGGATCGCCACAGATGTGAATGCGAAAGGATGAGTCCTTTCATCTGACTAATATATAAATACTCATTTTTGACAATGAATGAGATATAGACTAGGGAGCGAACAAAAAAGATAGTAGATTAGAATGTTTATATTTTTGAGACTATGATGCATGTAAAAAATGATGGAGATTTCAATTGAACTCATTTGATGTCTTGACATTTTTCTGATTTTAGTTTTTTTTTGTGTTAATTAATAGTACTGTTGAAGTTGTCTCCAAGGTTGATGTTTTCTAATTATTTAAACTGATATATCAAGGATACTTTTTAGTTTATCAGTGCACACTTGTTGTATCTATATTGTTGGATTAATTGGTTCATTCTAGGAGAGATTAAATCCTTTTAGTCAATCATAGTAATTAGGGAATCTCATTTGGATCATTAAGAAGAGCTCAGTAGTCACATTCTTGCATGTTTATACCAGTTATAAACTTAAACCTATATGCCAAACAATTTGAGTTTCTGCCATAAAGAAGTTACTTGTTTCATATTTTCATTTGACTTCGTACACCCAATAAGGCACTAGTCTCTGATAGTTCATTGTTTAATTTCATTCATTTTTTCATATGAACACATTAGATTTAGCCTTGATATTGCTTATACAATTTATACCAAAATAAAACTTATTTATCCACTCCTATTTGCCAGTGTCGGTAAATTGCTTTAGGAAGTAAACAAAGGTCAAGGCTGCTTTATTCAAATAGGTATACTCGCCTAGGTCTAGCAGCACCTAAAGAGAAGAAGGTTCAAACCATTTGGCCTTGTTTGTTACCCAGAAATGTTGTGAGAGATTGACAACCTCTCGTGGTTCAAACCTGCATTTTTGAGAGCTAACAAATTGGCAACTCTGCTGGGGACTTATTGTAGGATATCCAGTTAAAGATCATCATATAGAGTCATTAAAGAAAAATTCATAATTTGAGAAGTTTCTGAAAAGGTGATTCCGCTGGGGGATAAAATCAAGAATAGTTTCATTTTTTCTCACTTTTCACAAAGTGAGTGGCGACTCTAACAAAAAAATTGTATCAATTCAACATGAATGGTAGAAGATCCCAATACAAAAGAGGTCCATCTGGAAGTCCTGCTAGTAACAATAAGTGGACACATAAGGATGATAAGGTTGATAAGGGTAAGAATTTAAATGATGACATGTGCATAACAAACAAAGATAAAGCATCGAGACCACACTGTGAAACATATGACCGTTATGATACATGGAGAGATAATTCAAGTGCAGAACCTTGTATCACTGAAGAACAAAGAAATAAAGACATATCAGGGTGAGTCTATTTGTTAAAGATATTTTGACACAGTCAGAGGTAACTGGAAAGAGATGCAGGTGGATTAATAAAATTCAAGAATTTAATATGGAAATATAGATCACTAAATTAGTGAGAGGTTAGGGTTTGGCCAAGTTAATGCAGAAACAAATGTTGAAGCAAATCAAATTTATAATGAAGGGGTCACGGTTTGAGAGAAATGCATGAAGGGGTCTATGGAGGCCATTATTCTACAAAGACAACTGTACACAAGATTCTTAGGGTAGGTTATTACTGGCCAAAAGTCTTTAATGATTCCTTTTCATATGTAAGAAGATGTGAAGCATGCCAGAAGTTCTCAGGGAAAATGAAGTATCAGGGAGCTTTACCACTCAAACCTTTGTAGGTTGAAGCCCCTTTTCATTAGTGGGGAATTGATTTTATTAGGGAGATACAAGAGAAATGAAGTGCAGGACATAAGTGGATACTAGTAGCTACTGATTACTTCACCAAATGGGTAGAGGCAGTCCCAACCAAGCAAGCAACAAGTAAAGTTGTAATTAATTTTTTATGGACAACATCATTACTAGATTTGGTAACCATTAAGATTGATCATAGATAATGGGATGTGTTTCAGATCTGATGAGTTTAAAGATTTTTGTAGTACATATGGTATCACTATTTCTTATGCAACTCCTTACCATCTATAGGCTAATGGTCAAGCAGAGTCCATCAACAAAAGTCTTCTAAAGATCATAAGGAGGATACTAGGTGGGAATAAAAAGGCTTGGGATTCAAAATTGAGGTTGGTTGTGTGGGCTGATAGGATAATTGTGAAAAAGGAAATTGGAAAATGCCCATTTGAATTGGTATATGGAACACAAGCTAGGATGCCTTTATAAAATTTGTTACCAGTTTATAAATTTATCCTTCAAGAAGATATAGAAATTCCTGAACCAATGGAGGAAAGAATGGAGTAGCTAGCAGAGTTTGATGAGATAAGAAGAATAGCTCAAAACTAGAATGTGAAATTGTAGGCACAAATGAATTATTTATTCAATAGAAGAGCAAAAGATAGAAAATTAGAAGAAAATGATCTGGTGCTAATGTGGAGTGCAAGATGTCAAGAAAAGGGAAAGCATGGGAAATTTGGAGCTTTGTGATTGGGACCCTTTGTTGTTGTTGGCAAGAAAGGTGAAGATTCATATTATTTGCAAAAAATGACTGGTGAAATTCAGGAGTTGCCTGTACATGGGAAATTCTTGAAGAATTTTTTCTCTTGAAGCAATACAGAGGATTAAGGGTTGCTAGTGCATGGACAGCTCTTGAAAATCCTCTCAAAATTTCTCTTCCATGCACAGTAGTCTAGGAAATAAAAGGAACAGGAATTACCTGTACATGGACAATCCTAATATTTCTTCATTTTAAATAAATATTTCCATGTATAGTAGTATAGGGTCATGTTCATCTCCATTTCCATTCATTCCTTCCTACTCATTGGTCCATCACCTTGAAAGTTTAGTCCGCTCAACCAAAGATCTAGATCCTTGCAATGATCTCACAATCATTGATCCCCAGACAGAGCCATTATTAGAATTGTAAAATTTTGAAAATTTTATGGCTGTCTATACCCATAAGTTTCCTAAGAAGTCCATGCCATAAGAAAAAGAATCCTCTCTTCATAAATTTTTTGCCTATATTCTGTCATGCGATCCCATAGAATTCATCTAACCCTGAGTATCTCAATGTATAATTCATATCGGCAAGAGATGGTGAGGGTCTCCCTAATACATAAAGCATTTTATACTAACTTGTATCTTTTGTAGTCTATCAGCAAGAGTTCAGGACTGACATGCCGATATTATTTCATCTAAAGACGCATATGGGCAGGACACAATTCATTGTCTTAGTGATAGAAAGATATTATCAGCAAGACAGTATACATCGGGGTGAATCTATTTGTATCTTACCGATTGAAGATATAGAGACATATCGTCAAGACAACAATCATCGGTGTAAGTCATAATGGGCTTATTTGTGTCTTACCTCTTGTGGTACGATTTCAGAGCATCAAAAAGGAATCTAAAATGTTATCAATGGGTTTCTTGTAAAGGTGATCGTGTCGGTAGTATGATGTCATCGGGGTGAGTTCGAGGAAGTCTTGTTGACCCACCATATCACTATAGTAGAATTACATCAGTAGGGGGATTTAGCAAAACTCATAGTCTTGCCGATAATGAAATTAATCCACCAGACTAAAGCTATCGAAGTGAAGTTTCAGCATTCATTTGCTCATGCTGACAAAATAGAGGAGGGTTTTGTCATTGCCATCAATATGAAATAATTAAGTATCACCAAACCCCTATGTCACACTGACAGAGTTGTACGGGATTCAGACTTAACGATGCATGTGGAAGAAATAATCATTGGTAAGATAGGCTTTGTCAGAGAGAGCTAACTGAGTCATACCAAATATAGCTTTATAGGTAGGAGAATTATTATGTCTCGGCGATCAAAAGCTAGACTGAAAGAAATCTTTGCAAAACACGATGTAAGTTGTGGAACATTTTGCTGACCCCCTAAGTTACAATGATAGTTTTCATCGGCAAGAGTCATAGCGATACTGAAACTGAAGGCACAGAGTGTCGGTGAGACTCAGAACATCGGTATGACTGCATGACATTAGAGCAATATATAATCTATTAACTATCGGGAGGACTTGGAGTGTCGGTATGACTGCAGGATGTCTCATCGGGTGTCTAATGAACATGGAAAAGGCCTGAACAAATGGATCGCCACATATGTGAATGCGAAAGGACGTGTCCTTTCATATGACTAATATATAAATACTGATTTTTGACAACGAATGAGATATAGACTAGGGGGCAAAAAAAAAGACAGTAGATCAGAATGTTTATATTTTTGAGACTATGATGCATGTGAAAAATGATAGAGATTTCAATTGAATTCATTTGATGTGGTGACATTTTTCTAGTTTCAATTGTTTGTTGTGTTAATTAATAGTACTGTTGAAGTTGTCTCCAAGGTTGATGTTTTCTAATTATTTAAATTAATATATCAAGGATATTTTTCAGTTTATCAGTGCAAACTTGCTATATCTGTATGGTTGGATTAATTGGTTCTTTCACATAGAGATTAAATCCTTTTAGTCAATCATAGTAATTAGGGAATATCATTGGATCATTAAGAAGAGCTCAGTAGTCACATTCCTGCATGTTTATACTAGTTATAAACTTAAACCTATATGCCAAACAATTTGAGTTTCTGCCAAAAAGAAGTTACTCGTTTCATATTTTCATTTGACTCTGTACACCCAATAAGGCACTAGTCTCTGATAGTTCATTGTTTAATTTCATTCATTTTTTCATATGAACACATTAAATTTAGCCTTGATATTGCTTATACAATTTATACCAAAATAAAACTTATTTATCAACTCCTATTTTCCAGTGTGGGTAAATTGCTTTAGGAAGTAAAAAAAGGTCAAGTCTGCTTTATTCAAATAGGTATACTCACCTAGGTCTAACAACACCTAAAGAGAAGAAGGTTCAAAGAATTTGGCCTTGTCTGTTACCAAGAAACGTTGTGATAGCTTGACAACCTCTCATGGTTCAAACCTGCAGTTTTGAGAGCTAACAAATTGGTGACTTTGCTGGGGACTTATTGAAGGATATCCAGTTGAATATCATCATACAGAGTCATTAAAGAAAAATTCATAATTTGAGAAGTTTCTGAAAAGTTGATTCCATTGGGGGATAAAATCAAGAATAGTTTCATTTTTTCTCACTTTTCACAAAGTGAGTGGCGACTCTGACAAAAACATTGCATCAATTCAACATGAATGGTAGAAGATCCCAATACAAAGGAGGTCTTTCTAGAGGTACTTTTGGTAACAATAAGTGGACACATAAGGATGATAAGGTTGATAATGGTAAAAAGATAAATGATGACATGTGCATAAAAGACAAAGACAAAGCTTCAAGATCACACTGTGAAACATATGACCGTTATGATACATGGAGAGATAATTGAAGTGCAAAACCTTGTACCCCTGAGGAACAAACAAATCCTTTTTATAATCCTTAGAAACAGGTTGATTTCGATGCTAAACTCGAAGCTGGATGAATCAGATGTCAACAGGAATATGATCAAATAATGGAGGGTAATCAAAGTGAGCCTATTGATCATGTAATTCCTTAAGAAAACTATGAGTTCTCAACTCATCAAGAAGTAGAAGCATAGCTCGAGTTTCATAAACAAGAAGTAGAAAGGGAAAAGCTGAACAGGAAAAGATCCAAATGATAAAAGCAACCCAAGACTTGAAATTGCAGAAATCCCAAATTGATGCTTAGACAACTGGTTTTTCAAAGTATGTACCTCCTCATAGGTAGGGAAATGATAATACAGGGCTTTCAGGCCCATCAAAGGCTCCTCAGAATCATATGAGAAATCAACACAAGCAACCAAACCATCCACCATATATTGCATCACAACATACAAATCTACAACCACCTCATGGTCAACAATATGTGCCATATCTCCATACACAATTCAATAATCCAATGTACAAGTATCAACACGTGCATAATACTCTCCCTCAGCAATATACAACAATGATCAGATAATTTTATTTGACAGGGTTTCAATTATACCCTTACCATATGGATAGCAGTTGGAGAAGTCTTGTTCGTAAGTTTACAGGGAGTAATGAAATTATTGCTGAAGATCATTTGAGGAATTTTAATGCTTTTGTCTAAGACTTGGATGTATCATATGAAGATTTACATATGAGGTTATTCATGATGTCACTCACCGAAGAAGCTAGGGATTGGTTCAATAGCCTGCCAACAACCTTTGTTGATTCTATCCAAGAATTTCTAGATCAATTTCTTGAACAATATGGAAATCCATGTGCATCAGATGCTGCTTTAGATGAATTAGTATGGATTCAAAAAAATCAAAATGAGTCAATTTATGACTTTAACCAAAGATTCAACAAATTGCAGAATAAAATACCACCTAGGTCAAAGTTTCCAGACTCTGCAGCAATGAGTATTTATTTGAATGCATTTGATCCAAAAATGGGGTACGAACTAAGAAATAGGTTTCCAAGAGATTTAGCTGAAGCCCAAAAGATAGTACTAACCATTGAAAACAATAGGAGAGTTGTTGGGATGATCAATAAGAGAGACAATCCTAGGGTTCCTCAACAAGCCAATAATTATCAGTACAAATAGGAGAACATGTACAGAAATGAGAGGCCTTGGTTACATGACATGCCTTACAATACAAATTGGAGGATGGAAAACCTATAATAGATAAACCCAGGAATAAGGAAAAACCTGATCCATTAAGGAAAAAGGGGGCATACATGGTAAATAATAATCTCTGGTGTGAAGGATGGGATGGGCCACATTCCTGAGATCATTGTGTTGTAGCCCAAAAAATGCAAGAAGAAGGGATGTTAGTGGGTGATAGTGGAGAGGATCACACAGTGTACTTGACCTCAAATACCTTTCACCCTGCTGAGGAGGAATTTTCATCTTCAGAAGATGAAGGCTATGAGTATGATGTTTCAAATCAAAGGTGCAATGTCCACATGGCTGAACAACAAGTTTTTTCTAATTCCAAAGAGAGTTATGCAGAACAATACTTTGTTGAGGTGCCTACTCAATGCGATATAAGGAGACCCACTGAAGAGGAAATAAAGAGGTTAACCATTGTTGTGGTTGAACAAGGGAAGACCAGGTATTGGTTAAGAAATAAGACAATGAATGAAAAGGAAGGTGCTCCCAGGGAAACATTAATGAAAGATAGAGAAGTAACACTAAGAGTTTTGAAGAGAACAAAAAATAAGCAACATGACAAGAACGAACAAAAGCTTGTTCAAAAAGTAGAGAACAAAGAGTTATACAAAGAAGAGCAGAAACCTATCCAAAAGGAAGAATTCAAAGGGGAAACATTAGAGAAAAAGAAAACGGTTATGGCAAAGGGTTCTTCATTTGACTCCTCTCAGGCTTTATCTAAGGTAAAAATGTTTGTCCCACTGCTTGAGATGATGAGAATTAAGGAGTATAGGGATAGTGCAATTCAATTGATATCAAATGGAAATGAGAAAAGTACAAATTCTAAAAATCAGATGGCCACTGAAATGGTTAATAAGCAAGAGAAGTTGATTGTCCCATAAGTGTGCCTAAATGATGTATTGGTAAATTCCCCACAAGTAGTACCTTTTTCACCACATTGCTTATAAATAACAATTTGTGGAGGAATTGGATGATAGATTTTGGCGTTGCAATCAATATCATGCCAGTTGGAGTTATGAAACAACTTGGTATGTGGGTAGATACTAATGAAAGGAAGTGCTATGCAATGGACAACCGACCTATTCCAATAGTAGGTGTTATGAAATATGTTGAAGTGAAACTAGGTACTTATCCTCAGGTGGCCTATAATATAGATATAACTGTAATTGATACCCCTCCTCAGTTTGGAATGCTTCTATCAAGACAGTGGATGAAGGTAGTTGGGGGAAACATCTAATTTGATTTATCTTATGCAACAATTCCAGTGAATGGTCAAGAAGTTAAGTTGTACAGGGAGCCAAGGATGAACCCAATTGTAGATTGTGTATCTCCAGATCAAGTCAATTGCTTTTGTGATGTGGATCTTGGGAATTTTAAGATAGAACCAGCCTAGGAAGAGTTAGTCAATGGTGATCCAATTGATAAACATGTTGCAAAAAACTATAATGGTGTGTGGAAAATGTAATTTGATGGAGCTTACAGCCAAGAAGGTAATAGAGTAGGAATAGTGTTTGTTTCCCCTGAAGGAGTTACTTTTAAATATTCATTTTTTCTGGCATTTGAATGCATGAACAATATAGCAAAATATGAAGCTTTGTTAATAGGTTTGAATATGGTTGTAAAACATAAGATCAAGCTGCTAGCTGTTCTAGGGGATTCTGAGCTAGTTGTTTCTCAAGTTAAATCAAAATATGCAGCAAAACACAAAAGGCTGAAGCAATATAGGAATGTTGTATGGGACACAATTGAGTTGTTTGATGCTTTCTCAATTGAGTGGATTGATAGGTCGAAGAATATAATGGCAGAATTTTTAGCCAATGTAGTATTGAGAAGAGATGATATCACATTGGCTGGAGTGTCTCAACTTGAATTCAAAGCAAGACCCATTGTGCTTGACAATATATACAGTTGGCGGGTTTTTAATGATGATGATGACCTCTTGAAATTTCTTCACTATATAGATCAATATGAAGCTCAAGAAGTAGATGGAAAGCATACAGTATTTGGGAAAGAGGTCTTACATCTTCGAACTAATAAACTTCCCAAAGGGCTAGTAGCATTGGAAAGGGTATATGATGGAAATGATTGGTCCCTCATGAAGCAGACACCATCCAAGAGGGAGGATATTGAAGAGTTCAATTTAGAGACCGAACTGGCACCAAAAAAGGTATACATTGGAAAGAAAATAAGCCCAACAATTTGAAGAATGTTGATTGCACTATTGAGAAAATATAAACATGTGTTTGCATGGTCTTATGAAGATATCAAAGCATATAGGGAGGATTTGTTTCAACATGAAATCCCATTGAAACCAGATGCAAAACCATTTAGGCAAAGACAAAGACCTATCAACCCAACATTGGAACCAAAAATGCAGGAAGAATTAGAAAAGCTTAGAGATGGGGGTATCATCAAACCAATCAGGAACTCAACATGGGTTTTGAACCTGGTTCCTATGAGGAAGAAGAACAGGGATATTAGATTATGTGTGGACTTTAGAAATCTAAACATGGAATCTCTCAAGGATAATTATCCTCTACCTAATATGGAAGCTATATTACATAAGGTGATAGGGTGTGAGCTGTTATCTATGATGGATGGGTTTTTAGGTTATAACCAGGTCAAAGTCAAAGAATCTGAGCAGTAAAAGATAGCCTTTACAACTCCATGGGGAACATATGTTTATGTGAGAGTGCTATTCGGTCTCACAAATGTGGGTGCGACCTTTCAAAGAGCTATGGACGTAGCATTTTCATACTTGATTAATGCTATCATGGTGGTGTATCAAGATGACCTTACTGCTTATTCAAAAAGCACTGAAGATCATGTAGAACATTTGGAAAAGGTATTTATTAAAGCTTTAGAATATGGTATTAGCCTGAACCCTAAAAAATGTCATTTTGCTTTCAGAGAAGGTAAAATCTTAGGACATATTGTGTCAAAGGAGGGAATTAGAATAGATCCTAAGAGGGTTGAAGCCATAGATAAAGTTCCTATTCCTAAGACCATCAAGGCCATACAATCATTTTTTGGATAGATCAATTTTGTTAGGAGATTTGTCTCTAATTTTTCTGAAATTATTAAGCCCATATCAAAGATGTTAAGAAAGGAACAAAAGATAGAATGGTCTGCAGACGCATTGGAAGCTTTCATATCCATGAAAAGGGCCATCAAGGAATCTCCTATCCTTAAATCTCTAGATTTTTCAAAACCCTTTCAAATATTTTCATTTGCTTCGCTACATACTATAGATGTTGTCATGTTACAGAAGAATGAGGAAGGTTATGAGAAGCCTGTGTCTTTTTTTAGCAAGTCATTGTAGGGGTCAGAATTGAAATATGATATAATGGAGAAACAAGCATTTGCACTGGTGAAAGCCATAAAATCTTTTAGACCATATCTTGTTGGAGCCAAAGTGATAGCTTATGTCCCTCATGCAGCTGTTAAAGATATTTTGACACAGTCAAAGGTAACTGGAAAGAGATGTAGGTGGATTAATAAAATTCAAGAATTTGATATGGAAATACAGATCACTAAACTAGTGAGAGGTCAGGGTTTGGCCAAGTTAATGCTAGAAACAAATATTGAAGAAAATCAAATTTATAATGTAGAAGATGAAGGAAATGCAATTGCAAGTATTGAGCATACTGCTTGGTATACATACATCATGTATTACCTTAGATACATGAAGTGCCCTAAAGGATTAAGTGACAATCAGAGAAGGAATTTGAAGTTGTAAGCATCCAAATATGTGTTCATGGAAGGTGATTTATTTTGGAAAAATAGGGATGGGATGTTGTTGCTATGTCTAGATGAGTCACAGGCGAAGCGTGTTTTGAGAGAAATGCATGAAGGGGTCTGTGGAGACCATTATTCTGCAAAGACAACTGAACATAAGGGTCTCAAGGCAGGTTATTACTGGCCAAAAGTCTTTAATGATTCTTTTTCATATGTAAGAAGATGTGAAGCATGCTAGAAGTTCTCAGGGAAAATGAAGTATCAGGGAACTTTACCACTCAGACCTTTGCAGGTTGAAGCCCCTTTTCATCAGTGGGGAATTGATTTTATTGGGGAGATACAAGAGAAATCAAGTGGAGGACATAAGTGGATATTGGTAGCTACTGATTACTTCACCAAATGGGTAGAGGCAGTCCCAACCAAGCAAGCAACAAGTAAAGTTGTAATCAATTTTTTAATGCATAACATCATTACTAGATTTGGTACACCATTGAGATTGATCACAAATAATGGGATGTGTTTCAAATCTGATGAGTTTAAATATTTTTGTAGTACATATGGTATCACTGTTTCTTATACAACTCCTTACCATCCACAAGCTAATGGTCAAGTAGAGTCCAACAACAAAAGTCTTCTGAAGATCATAAAGAGGATGCTAGGTGGGAATAAAAAGGCTTGGGATTCAAAATTGAGGTTGGCCGTGTGGGCTAATAGGATAACTGTGAAAAGGGAAATTGGAAAATCCCCATTTGAATTGGTATATGGAACACAAACTAGGATGCCTTTACAAAATTTGTTACTAGTTTATAAATTTATCCTTCAGGAAGATATAGACATTCCTGAACCAATGGAGGAAAGAATGGAGTAGCTGGCAGAGCTTGATGAGATAAGAAGAGTAGCTCAAAACCAGAATGTGAAATTACAGGCACAAATGAAGTATTTATTCGATAAAAGAGAAAAAGATAGAAAATTCGAAGACAATGATCTGGTGCTAATGTGGAATGCAAGGTGTCAAGAAAAGGGAAATCATGGGAAATATGAAGCTTTGTGGTTGGGACCCTTTATTGTTGTTGGAAAAAAAGGTGGAGATTCATATTATTTGCAAAACATGACTGGTGAAATTCAGGAGTTTCCTGTACATGGAAAATTCTTGAAGCATTTTTTGTTTTGAACCAATACAAAGGATTAAGGGTTGCCAGTGCATGGAAAACTCTTGACAATCCTCTCAAAATTTCTCTTCCATATACAGTAGTCTAGGAAATAAAAGAAACATGAATTGCTAGTACATGGACAATCTTGATATTTCTTCATTTTAAATAAATCTTTCCATGTACAGTAGTATAGGGTCATGTTCATCTCCATTTCCATTCATTCCATCCTGCTCATTGGTCTATCACCTTGAAAGTTTGGTCTGCTCAATGAGAGATCCGGATCCTTGTAATGATCTCACAATCATTCATACCCAGACAGAGCCACTATTAGAACTGTAAAATTTTGAAAATTTTATGGTTGTTTTTACCCATAAGTTTCCTAAGAAATCCATGCCATAAGCACAAGAATCCTCTCTTCATAACAATTTTTTCTATATTCTGTCATGTGATCCCATAGAATTCATCTAACCCTGAGTATTTCAATGTATAATTCATATCGGCAAGAGCTGGTGAGGGTCTCCCTGATCCATAAAGCATTTTATACTAACGTATATCTTTTGTAGTCTATCGGCAAGAGTTCGGGAATGACATGCCAATATGATTTCATATGAAGATGCATATGGGCAGGACACATTTCATTGTCTCAGCGACAAAAATATCTTATCAGCAAGACAATATGCATAGGGGTGAGTCTATTTGTATCTTACCGATTGAAGATATAGAGACATATTGGCGAGACAACAATCATCAGTGTAAGTCATAACGGGCTTATTTATGTCTTACCTCTCATGGTCCAATTCTGGAGCATCAAAAAGGAATCTAAAATATTCTCAATGGGTTTCCCGGAAAGGTGATCTTGTTAGTAGTATGATGTCATCGATGTGAGTTCGAGGAAGTCTTGCTGACCCACCATATCGCTATAGCGGAATTACATCGGTAGGGGGGACTTAACGAGACTCATAGTCTCGGCGATAATGAAATTCATCAACCGAACTAAAGCAATCGAAGTGAAGTCTCGTAGCATTCATTTGGTCTTGATGAAAAATAGAGGAGGGTTTTCTCATTGCCATCAATATGAAATCATGAAGTATCGTCAACCCCCTATGTCACATTGATAGAGTTGTATGGGATTTAGACTTGGCGATGCATGTGGAAGAAATAATTATCAGTAAGATAGGCTTCGTCGGAGAGAGCTAAGTGAGTCATACTGAATATCGCTTTATGGGTAGGATAATTATTATGTTTCGGCGATCAGAAGGTAGACTGAAAGAAATCTCGGCAAAACACAATGTAAGTTGTTGAATGTTTTTCCGACCCCCTAAGTTACAGTGATATTTTTCATCAGCGAGAGTCATAGCAATACTCAAACTGAAGGAATAGAGTGTCGGTGAGACTCAGAATATCATTGTGACTGCATGACATTGGAGCGATATATAATCTATTGATTGTCGGGAGGACTTGGAGTGTCGGTATGACTGCAGGACATCTCATCGGGTGTCTAATGAACATGGAAAAGGCCCGAACAAATGGATTTCCATAGATTGAATGTGAAAGAACGTGTCCTTTCATATTACTAATATATAAATACTCATTTTTGAAGTGAATGAGATATAGACTAGGGGGAAAACAAAAAAGATAGTAGATCAGAATGTTTATATTTTTTAGACTATGATGCATGTAAAAAATGATGGAGATTTCAATTGAATTCATTTGATGTGGTGACATTTTTCTGGTTTTAGTTGTTTGTCGTGTTAATTAATAGTACTGCTGAAGTTGTCTCCAAGGTTGATGTTTTCTAATTATTTAAATTGATATATCAAGATATTTTTTAGTTTATCAGTGCAGACTTGTTTTATCTGTATGGTTGGATTAATTGGTTCTTTCAAGGAGAGATTAAATCCTTTTAGTCAATCATAGTAATTAGGGAATCTCATTTGGATCATTAAGAAGAGCTCAGTAGTCACATTCCTACATGTTTATACCAGTTATAAAATAAAACCTATATGCCAAACAATTTGAGTTTCTGCCAGAAAGAAGTTACTCATTTCATATTTTCATTTGACTCCATACACCCAATAAGGCACTAGTCTCTAATATTTCAGTGTTTAATTTCATTCATTTTTTCATATGAACACATTAGATTTAGCCTTGATATTGCTTATACAATTTATACCAAAATAAAACTTATTTATCAACTCCTATTTGCTAGTGTGGGTAAATTGCTTTAGGAAGTTAACAAAGGTCAAGTCTACTTTATTCAAATAGGTATACCCACCTAGGTCTAGTATCACCTAAAGAGAATAAGGTTCAAACCATTTGGCCTTGTCTATTACCCAAAAACATT
Organism: Sequoia sempervirens; assembly: GCA_007258455.2. Taxonomy (NCBI): domain Eukaryota; kingdom Viridiplantae; phylum Streptophyta; class Pinopsida; order Cupressales; family Cupressaceae; genus Sequoia; species Sequoia sempervirens. The sequence goes on from VDFB02000009.1 coordinate 11,771,359, forward strand.
GTGAGAGCTTGGCAACCTCTCATGGTTCAAACCTACGTTTTTGAGAGCTAACATGGAGTAGTTGACTTACTTGCAAACATTGCATTGAGACATAATGATATAAATTTAAAAGGTATCTATAAAGTTGAGGTGCAAAAGAGACCTTCCATTCCTAACAGTGTGTACAACTGGCAGATTTTCAATGATGATGAGGACATTCTCAAATTTTTAAATTGTGTTGATGAATATGAGGGTTAGGAGATTTAATTTGGTGGATTTGTTGAAAATATTGATAGAAAGGACATAGTTTTTGGAAAGGAGGTTTTCTATTTGAGGAAAAATAAAATTTCAAAAGGCCTTGTAGCACTTGAAAGGGTCTTGACAACCAAGATAAAAGGAAGATTAAGACAATTGTTGCTCACCCAGAGGATCTAGAGGAAGTAAATTTGGGGACTGGCAATGCCTCTAAGAAACTGAATGTGGGAAAGAAGATGAAGCCAAAGGTAAAATCAATGTTATTTTATTTTCTTAGAAAATACAAAAATGTATTTGATTGGTAATACGATGACCTGAAAGCTTATGCATGAGATTCATCTAAAGGAGAATGCTAAACCTTTCAAGCAAAAGCAGAGACCCATCAATCCTACTATAGATCCCGAGATGCAATAGGAGTTGGTAAAGTTAAGAGATGTTGGAATTATAAAACCCATTAGACATTAATGGTGATATAAGGTTGTGCGTTGATTTTAGAAACCTAAATATATTCTCATTAAAGGATAATTACCCATTGCCAAATATGGAAGCAATGTTATAGAAGGTGATTGGTTGTGAGTTACTACCAATGATGGATGGCTTTTCAGGTTATAACTAAGTAAAGGTGAAGGTGTCTGAGCAGTATAAGATTGCATTCACTACTCAATGGGGCACCTATGTATATGTAATGATGCCATTTGGTTTAACAAATGTGGGTGACACTTTTCAAAGGGATATGGATGTAGATTTTTCTGATTTTATTGATTTATTTATGGTTGTATATCAAGATGATCTAACAACCTATTCCAAGAAGGAGGAAGATCATTGTATGCACTTAGAAAATGGTATTTGTTAGGCCTCTAGAGTATGGGATATCTCTGAATGCAAAGAAATGTGCTTTTGGGATCACTAAAGGTAAACTACTAAGGCACATTATTTCTAAAGAAGGAATATGGATAGACCCTAAAAGGGTAGCATCCATTGATAAAATCCCTCAGCAAAAAATTGTCAAGGGAATTCATTCATCTTTTAGACAAATAAATTTGTTGAGGAGGTTTGTGACCAACTTTGTAGAAATCACAAGACCTATCTCCAAGATATTGAAGAAGGGAGAGAAGGTGATTTGGAGTGAAGAGCCAAGTTAGGATTTTAAGAAAATCAAACAAACTATTAAGGAACCTCCAGTTTTGAAGTCTCCTGCTTTTTTAAGCCAATACACATTTTTTCTTTTGCTTCTTTTCATACCATTGCTACTGTTCTATTACAAAAAAATGAGGAGGGATTTTAACAATCAATTGCATTCTTTAGAAAATTTTTACAAGTTGCAGGGCTGAAATATGACATGATTAAGAAGCAAGTGTATGCTCTGGTTAAGGCTATGAAGAATTTCAGGACTTACTTATAGGGAGCTACTGTCATAGCTTTTGTACCAAGTGCTACTGTGAAAAATATTTTTACTCAGTAGGAGACTATAGGTAGAAGGTGTAGATGGATCAACATGATCCAATAATTTAACATTGATGTTCAAATCACTAAATTAGTAAGGGGGTAGGGCTTAGCTAAATTGATGGGATAAGCTAATTTAGAGGCTAACTATATTAATCAGGTAGAAGTGATTGATATCGCACCTACATGTGATATGGAAACATGTGGATGGTATCAAAGAATTGTTTAGTATTTGCAAACTTTGCAGTGTCCTACAAACATGGTTGATAATGATAGGATATTGAAATTGCATGCCATCAAGTATGTGATTATTGACAATGAGCTATCATGGAGAAACTTGGATGGTATACTACTTAAATGTGTAGATGGAAATTAGGCACTAGAACTTTTGCAGGAGATGCATAATGGCGTATAATGGAGTATCACTAAATTAGTAAGGGGGTAGGGCTTAGATAAATTGATGGGATAAGCTAATTTAGAGGCTTACCCAATTAATCAGATAGAAGTGATTGATATCACACCTATCTGTTATATGCAAACATGTGGAGGGTATCAGAGAATTGTTTAGTATTTGCAGACTTTGCAGTGTCCTACAAACATGGTTGATAATGATAGGAGGACATTGAAATTGCATGCCATCAAGTATGTGACTATTTACAATGAGCTATCATGGAGAAACTTGGATGGTATACTACTTAAATGTGTAGATGGAAAGTAGGCACTAGAAATTTTGTAGGAGATGCATAATGGATTATGTGGTGGTCATTACATGGCAAAGACCACTACACACAAGATTTTAAGAGAATGATTCTAGTGGCCTACTATTTTTAAGGATGCTCACAAGTTTTTCAAGAATTGTGATGCTTGCCAAAGGTTTTCAATAAAAATGAATTTCTCAGGAAGTCTATCACTTAGGCCTATAATTGTTCAAGCCCCTTTCCAACAATGGGGAATTGATTTCATTGGAGAGATACCAAAAAATTCTAGTGGAGGACACTCATGGATTCTTGTTGCTACTGATTATTTCACAAAATGTGTAGAGGAAATACGCACATGAAAGGAAACACGAAAAGTGGTGGTGGACTTATTATTGAATAATATCCTCATTAGGTTTGGATTCCTGGAGAAGATCATCTCAGATAATGCTATGTGTTTTAGATTTGAGGAATTTAAAGAATTTTGTGATAAACATGGTATACAAGTTTCTTACTCTTCACCTTACCATCATCAAGGAAATGGTTAGGTTAAATCTAGAAATAAGAGCTTAATGAAAATCATCAAAAAGGTGATGGAGAAGAATAGGAAGGCTTAGGACTCAAAGCTGAAGTTGGCACTCTAGGAAGATAGAGTGACTATGAAAAAGGATACTAGTTATTCACTCTTTGGCATGGTATACAATATAGATGCTATATTTCCATAGAATAACCTATTGAAGATGTCTAAGTTCAGGCAATAGTATGATGAGGAGATATGCGATGATATGTAGCAAAAAATTAATAATCTGGTGCAATTGGATGAGACTAGAAGAGAAGCTCATGCTAAGAATATGAAGATGCACAATTGCAATAAGCATCTACATGATAAGAGAGATTCTCCCAATTTTTTTGAGGTAAATAGTATGGTATTAGCCTAGAATGCAAGGGCCCAAGATAAGGGTAAACATGGGAAGTTTGAAGCATTGTGGGTAGGCCCTTATCCGATAGCCAACACACATGGGGATGATTCTTATTTCCTCCAAATCTTGACAGATGAACTTGTGGAACTGCTAATACATGGATAGTTCTTAAAGCCATACTTCTCCTAAGTATGCTGTATTTCCATGTATGTTGTAGGTTTTGTAAATTGTGTATATAGGTGTGTTTGCCTTGGTTGTGTTTGTTTTGGTCCTCCTACCTAGTTTGGGTAGCCCCTTGTTTTTGGTTTTCTGTGTCTTGTTGGTCTGCTTCAACCTGAGATTCTAGGATCTCACAATGCTTGCGAGAGGCATGCATCCCTAGTCGAAGCCACTGATGGAACCTAGAATTTTTTTTGTTCCATCTCAAAATATTGTCACATTTTGACTATTGGGTTGGTACCTAAAGGATTAGGGTTCTGCTTGTCATCACTATTGAAGGGTTTTTGTGTGAGCTTGGAATTCTTGCTTAAGAAACCTTTAGCTCTAAACGCTTGCAAGGTTCTAATTTTCTGTTGACCTCTTGTTTCCCATTGCTAGAAACATTAAAAAATCTGTTGTCATTAAAATTCGTGGGGTAACCAGCCCCTCATGCCTAGGTCTGAGTTTCTCATTTTATATATAAGGTTGAATTAAGGGCCTTTTTGGCCTTTATATCCTTTGCATTTTATGACTTAGAAAATTTTGAGACCCTTTTCTCATGTCATCCTAGAAGGTCCCCTTCATTAGAACAACTTGTGGGGATGTGCTTAAATTTTTTCACTTAAGTCCCATCACCCACCTCTCTTTATCACTCAATGCAAATTGTTTCCATAGTGGGTATGTGTAGGATCATCATGGAAAAAATAGGTCCTTAAGTGATAATTTAAAAAAAAAAATCAGAGTTAGGAAACTTGATGTAAAAATTTGAATAAGTTATCTATATTATTTCAAAAATATGTAAGAATAGAATCTGTAGAAAATTGAATGTAGTTTCTAAACTACTAGGTTTATTTAAAAAAATCTATTTGGTGAAAATTTGAAATTTCAATGCAATAGTACTTAAATTTCAAGGAAAAAAGAAGTAGGTGTCTATTTGACCACCCTAACCACAATAAAATGATAATATTTTATTATAAGATTTTAGAAATAAGTAAAGGACTCGTGTCTAGATGTGATGCATATTTTTTGTAATTTTTTCCAAGTAAATAATTAATTATGAATTTTTAATTACAACTTTTAAAAAATATAAAAGCTTGTATGTCTGACCACCTTAACTTGGTCAAAACTTCATGAAATTCAATTTTTATTTTTTTTAATCCTATAGTATGTAAATCATAGATTGTGATGCATGTTTTGGATTCAAAAAATGTAATACCATTTGAAAGCTATAGATGTTTTTAATCAGCCTATCAATAAACACTTTAGTCATAATTCAAATAGAAAATGAATGATAAATATTTATTAAAGTCAAAGTAAAGCATAATTTATATTGGTGGAAAGATGAGAATCTCCTTTAAAAACCCTTTTCATTTCATCGATTTTGGGTAAAAAAAATTCATTAGCCACATACCCTACAAATACCCATCATATTGCCACTTTTTGGCCCATCATGATCCTACACATACCCTAGTGTATGTTTTGAATCAATGATAAGTGATGAGCAGTATTGTTTTGGATTTGCTCGACGTGGATAAATTTTAGAGCTCTTAATATGAAATAGTGACTAACAATGTTCTTGCTTCTCCTTGTATTGTTCAAGATTCGCCTATCGCTAATGGCTTTTGAGCCTTGAGTTTTGTATTAGCGATCAACGATGGCCTCCAATCTTTTGTTCTTATTTACATCACTCATCGTGGATGATTATGTAATGGTAAATTTCAAAATAGTGATGAGAGATATGTGGTGTCTCATGTGTTTCATGCATCGTGGATTAGTTTTGAATGTCAAGTTCTATATTAGTGATACACAATGCAAATGTTCAATGTAATCACTGGGATATATCATCGCTAATTTCTTGCAAAATGTATGAGGATAATTAATGATGAGTGATGGACTTGATGCTTTTCTTTTATCGCTCATCATGGATTCATTCCAAAGCTTAAGTTTCAAAATAGTGATGAGCGATGGGGTTATCTATTCAAGTTTCTTTCAATAATTTGAATATATCTCATGTGTGATGTCTTTTGTATCATTCATTCTCATGTAGGTGCATGTGTCTTAATTTCACCTCTTCACCTCATCTCTTGTTGCTAATGTGATCCAGATTTCAAAGTATGAATCTATGATGCACAATGGGAAGGTGAACATGATCAAGGAGGGGCCATAGATCTAAGGGCTAAGATTTGATCACTTGGATGATTACATCACTCATAGAACTAGTAAGGGATGAAATCTATCAGAAATAAGTGATAACTATTGAAGGACAAGGAAACATGGCAATATCCTAAGGACATCATATAAAGCAAAGAAGAAAGTAGCAGGGAAAATTGAAAACCATTGATATGGTTTTAAAACAGAGTGATCAACGACTAGGGTTTGAACGCGAGTGGCTAGATGTTAGTTCGCTCACACGAACTTACTATAAAAAATTAATGGTAGCATTCATATCTCTTGGCCATAAAGAAGGTATATACCTAGTTGGACATTCATTTAGAGTTTCTTGGAAGTAGAGAGGAATACTAGAAGCTGAGGAAATAATGCAGAAAGCTCCAATGAAATATTACTGTAGAAAATTTGTCGATTGTTCACCTAGGTAAGAAAATTGTATATCTCCTCCTAGCTGAAATACTAAATTTCACTATTATAGAAAGGTGATAGGGAATTGGCGAGATAGTGTTCTTGTCTATTTGTAATATCCTCAATTTTGTGATAAATACTGGGTCAAATTGGGAAATATTTTGTTCTAGAAGTAGTCCTTTGAGTTTTTATACTTGGAAGGGTCTTTTCAATTGCGAGAAATTGTAAACCCTAGTTCTCCTGCATTGCAAACATGAGTGAACTAGAGCCCAGTGAATCTAGTATTAGACCTGAGAGGAAGCCAAAAAAAAAGGGTTAAAATGCTTAAAACTCAGGATGTTTCATCTGAGGGTAAGCCAGAATGACCTGTAGTATATAACCCTACACCAAGTACTCTTGTAATATGTACTAGGTATAGAAGTTGAAAAAAGGAAAAGGAAAGATTTATGAAGAAGGCAATGAGAGATATAAAGGAAGGAGGGTCACAAATTGGCAAGAGACCTACAGGTCAAGTTGTCGTGACCACCAGGTTAATTGATGGCACTGGTGAAATTGGTGAGTTGGCCCAACCTCAAAGTGGGTGGTAACTATTCCAATATGCTTTTAATAGGCAATATTCTAGTAAGCTTGTGTGTTACATATGGGGGCTAAACCTTGGAAAGATGGTCATGCTGAATGTGTTTGTAGAGGTGGACTTGATGATGGAACTAGCCAGACAATATCATCCCATTGAAAAAAGAAAAGGAGTGAAAATAGTGATGTGATCCTTGAAGTGACAAAGGACAAGATTGTGGAGATATTTGGGTTAAACCCCAATTACATTGTGAAATTTAAGCGTGTAGAGCTATATGTTGAATATGAGAAAAAAAGATTTGCATACAGAAATAGATTGCTTGTTCGACACGAAAAGGGCAAGGAGAGATTTCTCCCTCAAGATTTCTAGCCTTTTGAATGTTAGGAGTTTGTGGATTAGTTCAATATCACTTACTACTACCTAAATCAACTTTTGGCACAAAATTTTGAGGTAAGGATAAGTCCTAACTTATTGGTAATGGTGACGGATATACAGAGTCATAATCAGAACACTGGTTTTGATTATGCCAACTATGTTGTTGAATGAATGCATTAGTATTTCCTTAATTTAAAGAAGATTCTACCTTTGTATTTCCCTCATTATTCTTTGCTAATGCATATGATCTTATTTGAGGGTGATTATGGATGGAAAAGTGAGTTGAAATTGAGATTAAGAGATGATAAAAATAATATTTTTCTAGTACAAATGTGGAAACACATTTGGTATCAGTATTTTACCAATTTTGATTATCTTGTGTTTTCTAATAGTATAAGGTTTGGTATCTTTGAAGTGTTGGGTGTAGCACCTATTCATAGGCTTTCTCTAGCAATTAGAAGTATCATGCATCCAAAATATATACCAGGATCAAATGCAACACATAATTGGATAGATTGGTTTCTCCATGCAAATTATACTCTGATAAGAGCCTATAGGGCTAAGGTGGCACCACATTGTTTACCCCTGTATGTCCCTGATAGATTGGCCTTAATGGAACTGATGTGGCAGATTGATGTTATGGAATATGAAATGTTCACAAATCCCAAGAAGGGTACTGTGGTGAATCCCCAATGAACTTTTGTTTACTTCAATATTATTGCCCCCTAGGGGTATGAAAAGTTTGAGATCATGGTAATTAATCTTGTATTTTTTATTGATGAGGTTAGAATTTGTGATCTAAAAAAGTTTGTGTATGGAAAGAGAAAGGATAAAATGTTATTAGTGATACATCATCAATTCTTATACAAGGATGATGTATTGAGAAATTTGAAAGTGATGAGGTTGTCATATCTAGAAAGAAAGAGTGGACACTCATAATGGACATCAAAGAGAGTAACATGAAAAGGAATTCGTTTTATGTAAGTCCATATGATGTAATTATAGACCCATTTGAAAGAGCTTTCACAAAGCTAACGTACTATCAAAATGGTGATTTTAAGGTGAGGGTGAAGGAGGTTGTTGATTAAATGCAAGCTCTCCTAGAACAACCACAAGCTATGGATATCCTAGAGTAGCCTATAGATGTTTAAGAAGTTAGGAAGCAAAAAATGTCAGAGCATGTGCATGGAGATGATACGGTGAAGAAGAAATTTCCTCCCCCAAATATTGAAGAAACCTTTAGTTCAAAGTTCCCCCTAATAGAATTCTCAAGTGGCAATATGATAGGGAAAGTGATGATGATCCCAGGGTCAAGGAGTGTGATGAATTCCTTGCAGATGATAAGTATGTGCAATCCAATGAATTTCAAGAATTTATGGTTCAACAGAGGAGTAAAGAGATAAAGGAAAGGCTTGAACTAGCTCAGGCTAGTGTTGAACCTTCTCAATAGGAGGAAGTTGAAAAAGGAGAGGAAGAAAAGATCAAAGATGAAATTGCAGCTATTACTCCCGTTGAGGCTAGGAAAATTGTCACATATAGTGGAATCATGTTGTTACCTAGATGCACTATCACCTTAGCTATATCATATGATGTGGTAAGAAGATACTATTGGGATTCAATATCTAAGGAGCAGTTTGATGATAAGGAGTTTGGATTCAGATATAATCCAAATTTTCACACTCTCACAGTTTGGTCTATGGCACCTAATACTAGAAAGCATGAGTTTTCTAGGTCTATTGAAGAGGTTATAGGATCTTTGGTGGTCAAAAGGGACATAGATATAACTCCTATCCAAGTAGCTAAGTTAATTGCTCATGCTACAATGCTCAGTGTGGACACTACATAGATTTCTCAAAAAAAATATGATTCCCTAGATAAGGAATACAATAAGGCCTTGGATGAGATAAACAAGATGAGGGCCACTATTCAGGCTAGTCAGGTAATAAGGAAACTATCCTTACCATCCTCTTCTTCCTCAAACTTGTCTACATAGGATATAGAAACCTTGGCCTTGAGAATTAAAGATTTGAATGATCAGCTTAGTAGTGAAAAGCAAAATGTCAAGAAGACTAAACTTGAAACTGTTAAGGTGGAAAATGAGATCTTTGAGGATGTATTAAAGCATAAGGTGACCAAGTTGGTCAACAAGGATGATGATGTTTGGGCTACCTATAAGAATATTCATGAAGCAAACAAAAAGTATCTGCAGGTACAAGAAATATTCAAGAATGAATGGAGTAACTGGGGTACAAAGGTGGGTACTTTAAGAGAAATGATACCCAAAATGAAGGAGGATCTTGAGGCACCTACTAGCATCCCTGAAATCTTACAAAATATTGATTTGATTAATGAGATAACCACCTTTTATGGAAAGCTAGGTGTGCAAATCCAAAGTAAGCTGAAGTTATTTAAAGATAAGGGGGAATGTGGTATGCCTCGGTTATTGAGCCCTAAAGGTGAGTTGTAGCCATTTAACACCTGGAAGAAGGATTTGGGAGGAATGCTTGTAGTAGCTATGATGGTATTTATTGTCATTGACTACATCCTACCGAATTCAAATATTCATACAATTGTGGAGATTGAAACAAAGATGGAAATTTTTGTTAAAAAGGGCAGGGCCTTAACTAATGCTAGATACTCTCAACATAGTACTAAGGTGCAAAGTTTATTAAATGTGAGGTAGCCAACTGAAGAAGAGTATAACTCCTAGTTGGAAAAGTACACCGAATGAATCGGTGTGGGGATAAATAATAGATAGGAGAAAAATAATACATAGCCTAGATATAGTGTAGATTAGGATTTTGTTAAAACATTGCAAGATATTTTTCTCTCCTCAACTTAGAATGGGTAGCATAAAGTGTTGATGTGGATAAGTCAATTTGGTCTTTTATTTGCTTTCCATGTTTTGAAGTTTTGCTGACTGGTTTTCTTGTGGAGGACACTTTTTGAGGACATGGGGAATATTTTGAAGTTGTTATAAAAAATCTAATTATTCCTTTCTAAAGTGGGACCTGATCTCTATAATGAGTGAGGGTTAATTTTTCCTCATGTTTATTTTCACCGCCTAAAGGGTCAAGTATAACTGAAAAGGGAATATTTGTTACAGTGGTCTAATGAGGTTTTGACATGTGTTCTTCTTGGCCTGAGGCTTTTTTGTTGACTCTTAGTTGTTTGTGATGTGTGATGTTTCTCCTTGATGACAAAAATGGTTCTTATAATGGTGTTCTTTTATTGACATTGACAAGCTACATGATGTGGAGATTGGTTTCGAGGATGCTGATTAGTTGATTAGCATATTATGTTTAGATGGTGTATTCAGTTGCTTATGCTCATATGATATGCATATGGTGTATTTGGTTGCTTATGCTTGTTTTTCATTGAATGATATGTATCTATGACACTGTGAAAAAATATTTGGATAATACATGCACATAGTTTATACATATGGGATGATCTGATCTTGGTGGCATGTGATTTGGTTTAGTTTATATCATGATTTCCTTGGCTCTGTCTAATTTTTTTGATGGGATCTTGATGCATATTTGTACTGACAGTATTTATTTTTTAGGGTGCTACAAGTTAGGTTTCTTAGACATTAGGGATAGTGAGCATATAGTCTTCTAGCAAGGTATAATGTTTTATAAAGTTTTCTCTATTGGCATTGTGTTAAATACATATTTGAAGGTTCATGTTTATGCAAATTTTATCAGAAGTGCATCTGACATGAACATCATATATAAGGAAAAGATGCATGATGTTGTATTCAAGTTGATCATGGCACTAGTTATTTGATCATATTCTGTTTGAGCATTTGTGGGTTTAGTTTGTGCTTTAGGTGACAAAACATTCATTTTTTTAGATGCACAAGGACTCTATATTTTTGGTCTTGTTTATCACATTTTTTTGTGATGTGTGGATTATGCATATGTTCGGTACTATATTTGTGTCATTGGATATTAAAAATAGACACTATTATGTGAGCATAATTGGCATCAAAAGGTGATTCAAATGGTTTATATGTTTTCTTAAGAATCTCTTAGTTGATATGGCCTTTGCTAAGGCTATTGAAATATTTATATTTTACTCCATAAATGGTGTTGGGCACTAAAGAGATATAAATCCTTTGATAAATAAATCGGGCATGCTAAACATTGAGGAATTGATCATATTAAAGGTTTTAATGTTTGGGTAAGATATTGGTTCGATGCTTATGTTTTGGTCACATTAAGCATGTGACATCAGGTGTTATGATTAAAAGGTTTTTGACTTTTTTTAAAGTCACTTGGAAGTCACACGTATCGACAACCATCATAAATTAATGATTTAGTCTTTGATAGTGAATTCAAATGTTTTTGTGATGTTCAGATTTCAAATGATTATACTCTTTTGAAAAGTCTTCGAATCACTTGGGAGAAATATAGGAAAATGTTATTATTTTTTCATTGTATAGCATATGAAACCCTAGCCACCACTGTGGAGAGTCTATGGTTGCATATTTCTAATAAATTGCTTGACAGTGGAAGTTGAAAGTGAAGAGGCAAAGCTCATAGATGGAGGTCTTCAGCTGGACAGTTTTAAAATGGTTCTTCTAGATTCGTTTATTTTCATTCCTCCTTAAACAAGTATTAAGGTAAATACAATTTATGGGCTTGGAACATTATTTCTTTGTTAAAGCTTTAGTGGTTAATGTTATTCGAAACCCTTGATTATTTCTTAGCAAACAAATATAGGGTTAATGCATTCAGTTATTCCAATCTTGAAATTTTGATAAAGTTATGATTCTTGAAAGAGTTAGTTGAAAAAATATTTAGGGTTTTTCTTGTAATCCTAACCCGCGTTGATTTTTAGTTACTCAAACTGCATATAGAAGTTATCATTCACAATATCTTTAAAAGATGGTTTTCAGGCATTTTTCTAGTAATCTAAGAGAGGAATATGAAGCTTTAGTCACATGGTGCAAAAATAGTATTGCATTGAAAATATTTTATTATGATTCTCATATTATTGTATTAAATGAAGATGTTGATGCACAAAATTCTTCAATTTGCTTAATGAGGATATACATAGTCTTCTATTGAAATTCTAGAGTTGCAAAATCTACACTTCTAGGGTTTTGATAGGATGCTATAATTGTTATGTCTTAAAAGGGATTGGAGATCCTTGGAATGCATGTTCCTAAATCTGTAAGGGGTTGGTGCTCCTAGAGTTGGTGCTCTAAATTCTACTTGTAAGGTATTGTAAACATTGGTTTTATTTAAGCCAGTAAGGCATCATTTTGGAGTGGTTTTCCACCCCAAGAGGGTTTTCCACTCATCAAATTCATGGGCTTATAGTGTCATTTCTGTGTTATGATAATATTGCTAGATTGTGATGTTTGTCCTTATCAGTTCATAGTTGAATTATTCTTTTTCATTTCTACAAATGTTTACATTGAAGTTGTCCTGTTAATGTTATGAACTTTCATTCAAGTGAAAGCACAAATAGTTTAATTAAGTCTATCCATATCAATGTCTTATTCATATGCTTAATTGATATACAATTCAAATCTGGTTTTCAAATTGTCATTTGTTTTCTTGGTTTAAAAATGAACACTCAACTCAAAAAATATTGTGGCTTTTATAAATCATTGATTCACCCCCCTTCTCAGTGATTTTATTCTTCCAACATTTTTTTTATCTTTCATTTCTATAAGAAATAATTCAAGGCCAAAAGCAGTGGTTTTTTGAAAAATTGAATTGACACAGTAAATTGTAATAGGAATACATAGCATGTTTTACATTTTGTCTTAAGTTGAAAGTTGATTGTCATATATGTAATTTTAATAATAGTATAGTAAATACAATAAAAATTAATACCAATTTCATGGTTATTGTCTACCCCTATGCTTGTTTTAAGTTATGAATGAAAGAAATCAAGGATTCTTTTGTTTTTCTCTGTTGTTTCTCAATGGATGTTTAATTTCATTCTTTCTTATTAGTTCAATGAATTAATATAAATGCTTGGGTGAGATTATCAACTCATAGGAATTAAGTGCTAGGATATTTGTAAGTAGTAATGATCATGAATGTAATATGGGAATGTTGTAAAGCAGTGTTTCTTGAGATTGTAGGTTGCTATTGATAAAATGTTGTCTAGTTGCATAGGTTGATATTGACTCCATGCTTGGAATAAGAAACTGGTTTGTGCAAAGTATTCATAACTCATTTTCTTGGTTGATTCATTAGCTAATCACTTTCAAGATTACAAATCTACAAATGGATACCATTGTAGTGGTTTTATGTTGAGTTTTGAATTCTCATGCTCCAAGTATAATACATTAATGTAAGGGAAATTTAAGGCATCTCAGAGAAACCTCCAAGAATAGTAGTGCCTTCGGTAACTTTAATTCCGATTAGATTGCCTCAAAGACACGTACAACTATGTCCTAAAGTGGAAACATACACAATTCATTTCCCACATTAATCCTTTTGAGAGAAGCACATGTAAATTCAACATCAAGCAATAAAAAATTCTAGAAACATAACCAACACATATGAAAGATAAGACAGAAAATCATAACACATAGATTTACGTGGGGAAAACCCTTTCAGGTAAAAAACCCCACCCTCCAAAGTTTGAGCCATTGTATTACTCAGCAAAAAAAGGTTACAATACAAATTTAGGCTCTTAGCCCTTTTAGAGATTACATCTTGTTCATTCTGGAAAAAATCCTAGTAGAAAACTATCCCTCTGTACATTTCTTGATCAACCTCTCAAACCAAACAATCTTCGCACTGTTGCAATACCCTCAACAATATACAATACAGATCAACATGAAAGATGGACCATGGCATTTGATTCTTGATCAGGAGAGATTTTGGCAGCGTAACCCTACCTCTCTTTTCTCTGTTTTGGCCTCATGACCTCGACCTTCCAGCTAGCCACTCAGCCTTCACTCTATCACTCTCCTATTGCGAACACAACAATTCACTAGAACATAGTTGTTTTCATTTCCTCACAAACAGTTCATCTTCCATGCAGAAACAGTTGAAAAAAATAGTTCACATTCTGCCCACTCTGATAGGTCTAAGTCACACCACATAGGACAGTCTTCCAATCAGTCAACAATGTTCACCCTGTGTCGCATGTCGGTGAGACACTAACCATGTCTCCCCGACGCTACAAAGCCCAACCGTTGATATCGCCAAGAGTCATCACTATCGGCAAGAGGTTACACTGAGTTCAAAAGTAGTCGGCGAGACAAACCACATCGTTGAGATGTCATACCGATGACCACCACATGTAGTGCGATTCGACAAGACCAACATTATTCGATGAGAGGTCATACCGATGTTCAAAGCTCACATTGACATCAACATTCCCATCGGCGAGACTATCACTATTTGGTGAGAGTTATAATGAGTTAAGGAGTCATATCGATGTCCAATACACCCGTCGGCGAGACTTCCACATTCGTTAAGAGTTCCAACGAACCTTCATGTTACTCTGATCTGTCTTTCACCTTGAGTCACCCCGATGCACATCATCGGCTAGAGTCACATTGACAATCAATGGGGGCACCAACTCACATCTTATCGGCAAGAAAATATACATCAGAGAAAGGTTTCACTAAATTCCCAAATCACACCGAAAGCAGACCCATCGGCCAGACCAACACACTCAGTAGAGGGTCACACCGAACACAACAAGTCACACTGATGACATCCCTTGCCAAGAGTCTCCTTGACATCCAATAAGAGTATCCTATCGGCCAAACATCTCCCATCACCAGGACACATTCTGATAGGAACAAGTCATATTGATTACTGCATTGGCCAGACAGACCAAGGGTCATGCCGATATCGGCCAGACTTTCTACCATCATCGAAACATCATTCTGACTATCCAATGTTACATTGAAGATTCAGGTTATACCGATCACCAAGACATTCTAGAGGTCACAGCGTTAGTTTAGGATCAACTAGCAGATCAACCAGACATCTCAATAGTCACAATGACCATGCTTACTCAGAAGTTTCAGCCTGTGAGATTGAGGCACACAATTCCAACAATCTCCCACTTGACGAAGATCACATAGGAACCTCCAAAGCACTCAAAAACTAAGATCACACAAGCTCTACTAGTTTAGACCCTGCAACACTCAAGACACCCGACCAACAAGTTTCCACAGATAACAGTCCACCAGACAATTCTTTAACAAAGACCAGGTGTCCAACTGCAACTCACTATCCAACAAAGCAACCGAAATGCAACCGATCACAGCCTTCTAGGAAACCATATAGACCTCAAACATGCTCTCATGCTCCATTAAGAATTCTGCACCAACATCCAAGATGTCTACCATTCAGGCAACAAACCCTGTCATCTTCCAATATGCCATCTATGGAAGAAATATACAAGCCATAGTGAATAAGCACCAGTCCAACAAATAGAAGAAAAAGATCCTAGTGATATCATCAAAAAGATACTGCTACCACTTGACTGTGCTCAAATGCTATACAGAAGTAATATCAAATTCAAAGCCTCAAACATAACACAACAGTGAAGTCATTCTCCAGAAACAAGATAGAAGACACCAACTAGAACAACAATCAGACTGACTGCTTCCATCCAATTGATAAACCCACGTGACTGAAAACAACACCCACAACTCGTGCTATTCCATCCAATCCCACATACCTAAAAGGTATCAACATTAGTAAACTCATGCCAAACCATAACCAACTCAATAACAACAAATACAAGCTCCAAGTGCCAACCAATCGAAGAAGACAAAACACAATAGGAACTCCCACTGCTCGAGTAATTCCAAATCTGAAAGATCAAAGACATACCAAGTCTACCAATAACAACACATAGAAAATATAACCATGTAGTACCAAAAATATCCACAATGATATGCACAACCTGCAACAAACTGTTACAAGAAACATTTCTCTCACCACAAGTCATCACAGTTCTCCCAGGTTCTCCACACGCAATCAAAGGAAAAAGGATTTAGAACCTCCATGTCATCACCCATGAACTTGAGTGAAAAACACATGACCACAAGCAAGTGATCACTATAGCTCCAACCAAACCTCAAACTAATGAGATGTGAAACCAAACATCCAGGAAGTAAACCAGGACCAAAGAGAGAAACTATGCACATCATATTCCTGTAGAACATCCTCCTATATACAATTCTAATAGCCAACTGTGTCAAGAATGATCTCCTTCTCATCCCAAAAGAAAAGCCTTAACAACATCCAACCGTTCAATCACCAAGATCAAACCAACTTTAAAATCATGTAATCAACATGGATGTAAGCCTCTCATAGAAGATTAAGCTACTTCATTCCCCATTTCAGGAAATCAACCCATACATCATCTCCTACCAATTCTCATCAGTAAATAACATAACACAAAATCTCAAGGAGATAAACTAGCTATACATCTTCCACTATGAATCCTCTAGAACCATTAAACAGTAATTCAATATCCATATCATGAAAGTGAACATAAAACACATCTAAAAGATATAATGGGCCAAATACGTCTCAGATAAACTACCGAGCAGACCAAGAGTGGGAACAAGAATACTCCTTCAAGATATACAAGCTATCATGACTAGTCTAAGAGAAATCTTGTCATAGGTCTCTTATTGAACTCACATTCAACCAAGGTGTAGGCTTCTCAGACTTTCTGCTAAAAACTTTATCAAGAGTAACAATCAACAACACTTCTCTCATAAGAGAAAAACAACCTTACCTTATTCTTCATGTATCCATGAGTACTAGCAACTGATCATGTCATGCTAAATTTCAACTACATTACTGCACTATCACAAAGTATCAAGCAAATAATCAAAGCACCCAATACACAAAGAATTACCAGACCACTGTCAAAGCTCCAATCATCTAAATTAGGAACTTATCATGACACCAAGATCTACATATCCCCTTAGGAGATACCATACTTCAAGTGACTTCACCATGGTCTCAAGTACAATTCACAATCCCAAAACTCCAATGCACAAACAAGAGTATACCATGACATAAAGAAAACAAACTCAAAACCTTGACATCACCTATCAAGCACCACCAACACCTCAGCCAAAGACTCCAAGCATCCTCCATGGATCCAAGATGTTGCACATCTTCAAATTATGTCCATGCAAATGTGAAAGAACCCTTCTACAGAAACAGGATCTAAAAGCTCCCCCTTGAAACATTTGCAACACTAAAGAAGACCATTCACCACCATGTGATAAATGCATAGTTACTTCTAAAGCTCCCACTGAAACGTGACATCCAAGCTTTGCAAGCATCATGACCACTTGCTTCAGGTTCCCATAACTAACTATTCAGGTACTCAACAATATCCATCCTCTCATCTCAAAGCAATCACACCAATGCACAAGTGACCACAGACAAGGCCAGCTGACAAGCCTGCATCAACAATGAATCAACCTTGTGGATTAAGACAATCCACATCCAAGTTATCTCACTACAGCCAATGGGTAACTAATCCACCAACCGCATAACTCATAGATCACAAACATCAAACATGAAAACCCATCATTGCATTGGAAACTGCAACACTAAGATTTCAAAGAGAATAACCACATAGACAACATGACTCAAACACCAAATCACGCCAAACTTGATTTTCTAGACACGTCCACAATGAGCACCATAATCAAGGAACACACAAGCACCACCACAAGAATGCTGAGTGACAAATCATGTACCAACACTCCCATGAAAAGAAGAAATCACACCTCCTCAAACCATGCACAAAGCATGCATGCAAAACTGCAACTATCTCATCCAGCAACACCCCAAAAGCCAAGATCTAGAAAATAGTTTAACAAAAACTACACATAACCACAAGTTTTGCTTAACTATGTAAAACATGTATATGCATTCGAGAAAGAGATAGGCTATTTCAGAAGCTTGCAAATCAACTAATGATTAACTCCATAGCCTTTATGTATTCGAGGTTAACAGGAAACAGTGCCTTCCAACACTAGGAAACACCACCTGGCATAAGCACACTCTTCCATGGCTAAGAAACAACCTAGGATTCTCCATATCATCAAAGAGCCTCTCACACAGACACACAATATGAAAGCTTTACTGCTACATAGCCACAGAGCAAGAAAATTCACCTCATACACTAAGGTTATACCGCTAGCAACCAGGAGACACAAATCACAACAAAACAACATGATCAACTCCCTTTTCTCCATCTTCACCATCCTTCAAGCTACGTGTTGTCTCTAAATATCACAAGACTTCCACTAACCAAAGGATCAATAAATCAGACAATTCCTTCAGATTTCCTCCATGCTAACAAATTGAGAAATCTTCATAGGAGAAATACCCAGAACCAACAACCAAGAGAAGGCTCTAATACCACTTGTAAGGGAAATTTAAGGCATCTTAGAGAAACCTCCAAGAACAGTAGTGCTTTTGGTAACTTTAATTCCGATTAGATTGCCTCAAAGAAATGTACAACTATGTCCTAAAGCAAAAACAGACACAATTCATTTCCCACATTAATCCTTCTGAGAGAAGCACATATAAATTCAACAACAAGCAATAACATATTCTAGAAACAGAACCAAGATAGATGAAAGATAAGACGGAAAATCAGAACACACAGATTTACGTGGGGAAAACCCTTTCGGGTAGAAAACCTGACCCTCCAAAATTTGAGCCATTGTATTACTCAACAAAAAAAGGTTACAATACAATTTCAGACTCTTAGCCTTTTTAGAGATTACATCTTGTTCATTCTAGAAACAAACCTAGTAGCAAACTCTCCCTCTGTACATTTCCTGATCAACCTCTCAAACCAAACAATCTTCACATTGTTGCCATAACCTCAACAATATATAGTACAGATCGACAAGAGAGATGGACCATGTCATTCGATTCTTGATTAGGATAGATTTTGGCAGCATAACCTTTCCTCTCTCTTTTCTCTTTTTTGACCTCATGACCTCGACCTTCCAGCCAACCACTCGGCCTTCACTCTATCACTCTCTTATTGCGAACACAACAATTCACCAGAATATAGTTGTTTTCATTTCCTCACAAATAGTTCGTCTTCCATGCAGAGACGGTCGCAACAAATGGTTCACATTCTGCCCTCTTTGATAGGTCCAAGTCAGAGCACATAGGAAAATTTTCCAATTGGTCAATATTTATCACCCTATGTCGCATGTCGGTGAGACACTAACTGTGTCTCCCTGATGTCACAAAGCCCAACCGTCAATATTGCCAAGAGTCATCACTATTGGCAAGAGGTTACACCGAGTTCAAAAGTAGTCAGCGAGACAAACCACATTGCTAAGATGTCATACCGATGACCACCACATGTAGTGCTATTCAAAAAGACCATCATTATTCGATGAGAGGTCGTACTGATGTTCAAAACTCACATTGACATTAGCATTCCCATCGGTGAGACTATTGCTATTTGGTGAGAGTCATAATGAGTTAAGGAGTCATATCGATGTCCAATACACTCATTGGCGAGAATTCCACATTCACTAAGAGTTCCAATGAACCTTCATGTTACTCCAATCTATCTTTCACCTTGAGTCACCCCGAGGCAGATAATCAGCCAGAGTCACCTCGACAATCAATGGGGGCACCAACTCACATCTTATTGGCAAGACAATATACATCAGAGAAAGTTTTCACCAAAGTCCCAACACACTCAGAGTAGAGGGTCACAATGAACACAACAAGTCACACAGACGAGATGCCTCACCAAGAGTCTCCCCGACATCCAATAAGAGTATCTTGTCGGCCAGACATCTCCCATCGCCAGGACACATTCTGATAGGAACAAGTCATACCAACTATTGCATCGGCTAGACAGACCAAGGGTCATGCCGATATCAGCCAGATAAACCAAGGGTCACGCTGATATCAGCCAGACTTTCTACCATAGTTGAAACATCATTCTGACTGTCCAAGGTTACACTAAAGATTTAGGTTATATCGATCACCAAGACATTCTAGAGGTCACAACGATACTTTAGGATCAACTAACTGATCAACCAAAGATCTCAACGATCGCAACAACCATGCTTACTCAGAGGTTTCAGCCTATGAGATTGGGGCACACAATTCCAACAATTAATAAATAAGCTACCAACTTATTTGATTTATTATGTTGTTGATCATTTTTATGAGAAGTATCTATTATTGACAATGTATTTAATTAAAGTTGTGTGAATTCTTGAGTATATATTGTGGGCTCACCCTCCCGGGTTTCACAGAACCCAAAGTGTAGGAGTAGAAGTCTTGCCGCTTTTACTCATTCATTGGCCAATCCCTTGGAGTACCAAATATTGGAAATGGAAAAGTCCATAGGTATTTTTGGAGATCAGGTTGGTTCTTAAATAATCACCAATATATGTGTGTCAAAGTTTTGAAACAACCACACATAAGACTTCTTGATTAGTTACCTTCTAAGCCATGTTCCTGTAAAAAGTACTAACCTTGTAGGATACTAATGTTTTTGTTGAAAGTATGAAGTTTTTGTTATTGATGTTAACAAGTTGGTGTTGTTATTGATGTCAACTATGTGTTGATGAACATTTTTACAAGATTAAGATTTCAAAAATATTGAGAAAATTGTGACAAGGAGGGAAACAGGTTATTGTAGGTTATGTGTATGTATAGTTGAGATATTGAAGAACTGTTGTGAGTACATAGTGCTATCTTTGTGTTGTAGTGTCTTGAGATGTGTTTGAACAAACAATGTAATGTGAAGATGGTTTCTTTGGTACTTGGTTTCCAAGTGCTTTTTAGAAAATCTAATAAATAGAGAAAGCAATGTTGTGAAAGTGTTCAAAACATGCTCTGGGATGTGCTCCATGTTTCTTCTATATTGGCACTATTCCTGTGTGGATCTTATATGTTGTTCAACATTTTTTAGTATTTTCTATATCTAGAATTTGGGTTTCTAGATCGCTATGCAAAGTGAGATATTTTTGTTAGTGTGTTGACCATTTTTTTAATGGTATTTTTTGTGGTCTTGGAGAAATGTATTTTCTCCACAATTCTCTGCATTTTTGTTTTAGGTTGTGTAGATTTGGGAAGTTTCTTATAATGCTTATATCTTTCAAAATTCAAGGTTTCACTTGATTTGGTACTGTACAATGTGGGTTTCATGTATCAATGTGCATATAGGGTTAACTAGATTTTCTGGGTTGAAGTATTTCTATGATGTGAGTTTGGATGAAGTCTTTGTTGGATCTCAAGTGGTTCATGGATTATTCTATTTCATGTTAAAGTTAATTTTTTTTTTCAAAAGTTTTGGATTGATTTAAGGAAGTAGGTACTTAGTGTTTTATGGTGTTTAGCATGGGTACTGGTCGACCTACTGTTAACACTATATGTGAAGTTTATGAAAGTGTATTGAGGTGTGTTATGATTAATTTGGGTCCTAATTAAGTATCTATATGGGCTACTGTCATTCCTATCTACCATGGGAATGTTTGGGTGTTGACCAAATTTGAAATTTCAAATGTAATGTATAGTTGTCAAACTTGGAGAAGGTTTTCAAGTTGAGGATGATATAAAGGGTTTGTGCGGGATCATCGTGGAAAAAAATAGGGCCTTAAGTGGCAAAAGTTTAGAAAAATCAGATTTAGGAAACTTGGCGTAAAAATTTGAATAAGTTATCTATATTATTTAAAAAATATGTAAGAATAGAATCTATATTTCAAATTGAATGTAGTTTCTAAACTACTAGGTTTTAAAAAAAAAAAATCTATTTTGTGAAAATTTAAAATTTCAATGCAGTGGTACTTAAATTTAGTGAAAAAGTAATTAGGTGTTTGTCTAACCACCCTAAGCACAATAAAATGATAATATTTTTTATAATATTTTGGAGTATAGAGTAGAGGGACTCATGTCAGGATGTGATGCATATTTTTTTGTAATTTTTTTCAGAGTAAATAATTATTTATAGAATTTTTTATTTCAACTTTTAAAAATATAAAAAATCGTATGTCGACCACAACAACTTGGTTAAAACTTCATGAAATTCATTTTTTCTTTTTTAATCCTATAGTATCTGGCTTATAGAATGTGATGCATGTTTTGGATTCAAAAATGTGATCTTGTTGAAAGCAATAGATGTTTTTCAATCAGTCTATCAATCAAGAATTTAGTCATAATTTGAATAGAAAATGAATAATAATTACTTACTAAATTCAAAGTAAAGCATAATTTATATTGGTGGAAAGCTGAGAATCCCCTTTAAAAACCCTTTTCGTTTCATCAATTTTGGCTAAAAATAAAGTTGTCAACGACATACTCTACACATACACATCATATCACCACTTTTTGGCCCATCATGATCCTGCACATACCCTAAATAAGAGTGGTGTTGTTGTAAGATGCAAGAGAGAGACAAGATAAATTTGAGATAGATGTGAGTGATGAGTGTGATGTGAATTACAAAAGTATAAATGCGAATTTGAGTAGAGTAGTGTGAATTTCAAGTGTTGGATTCCTAAAGGCAGTGAGTTGAAGGTGTCCACAACCTTTCATGCAAGGTTGTACAAAAGTGTTGGAGAATTTGTGGTGGATTCCTTGTTGCATTGAGAAGTTGTTCTCTATGTAACATTTATCTTCTAATTTTATTCTTTTTGTGGTAGTGAGCCTTGACTGAGAGCCTTTTTGGATAGTGTATCCTATTTTGACAGTGAGCCCTTGTACTAGTTTTGCAATTACTTATATTTGGTACAACTGATTCAAACCCCCCTCTTAGTTGTCTTGTTCATTCAAAAATTGGTATCAAAGTAAGGTTCCTTGGAGAAGATCTTAACCTCTTGAGGTAAATCCAAGATGGTGAACAAGTTGGATTACCCTAGATTCAATGGAATAGACTATGCATTATGGAAGACAAAGATGGAAGGATATCTGATGTCTCATGGATTTTAGATTGAAAAGGCTATAAAGAATCAATATACTAAACCAATGAATGATCCAAGAACAAGTGATGAGATCAATGAACATGATTTAAATGATAAGGAAATATTTATTCTTGTAAATAGTATTTGAAATTCTAAATTGGTTAAAGTTATGAATCTTAAGACTACTAATGAAGTTTGGATAAAATTGAGAGAATTTATGAAGGAGATGATAAAGTCAAACAAGAAAAGTTGTAGAATTTGAAGCCACAATTTGACACCCTACGAATGTCTGAAGATGAAACAATTGTAGTGTACATGTAGAGAGTTGATGAGCTAGTAAGTGCTATGAGAGGTCTTGGTGCACAAGTCAAAGAACCTAGGGTGGTAAAGTGTGCAGTAGAAAAATGGCCCCTTTGTCATTTTCATGGCCTTTTAGGTCTTGTTTCATGGTTTTGGAACCATGTTGCTCTAATTTTATGTTGTATGATGGCTTGAATATGCTTATATAGGTACTAAAATGTAAAGAACGACATCTCGTGAAGGTGTTGTGAAGTGTTGTAAAACATTTCTACATTCTTCTAGACTTTATTTGATATAATTTACCTAAAAATCACCTTTTTTCTCATCAACAAGTCATATATTGAAGTGTTGTAAAGTCTTGTAACAATATTTCATGCTTTCTAGGCACATCTTCACTATTTACACCTTTCTCATGCTTTTATTTTTGTCTTTTTATGCCCTCATATGACTTAATTAAATGTATTTTTGAATGTTATCCTGACAAATAACATTAGAAAAAGCATTATTCTTGACACTTATTTTTAGGTCCTAGGTGGGATCCATTCACCATGGGTGGCGAATGAGTCCCCCTTGGCCCCAAATTCAAAATATTTCAAATATCCTTTTGGGATTTTACTCAAAAACACTTGATGTCAGCCTGTTATGAGGTATGAACGGATAGTAAGGCACAAGAATTGTATAAATAAGTGATTTCCACCTCATTTTACATCGCCTACAATCCAATTCATCAAATTCACTTATCCACCTATACATTCAAGCATTCAAGCATCTTACATCAACAATTAAAGCACTTTTCAAGCACTTTGAAGCTACCATTGACATTACTTTAGAATTACAAGATCAAGAGTTAGGTGAGTGGATATCATTTTCATGTTATTACTTT
>VDFB02000009.1:11795585-11833633 GCA_007258455.2 Sequoia sempervirens
TAGTGTATGTTTTGAATCAATGATAAGTGATGAGCAGTATTGTTTTGGATTTGCTCGACGTGGATAAATTTTAGAGCTCTTAATATGAAATAGTGACTAACAATGTTCTTGCTTCTCCTTGTATTGTTCAAGATTCGCCTATCGCTAATGGCTTTTGAGCCTTGAGTTTTGTATTAGCGATCAACGATGGCCTCCAATCTTTTGTTCTTATTTACATCACTCATCGTGGATGATTATGTAATGGTAAATTTCAAAATAGTGATGAGAGATATGTGGTGTCTCATGTGTTTCATGCATCGTGGATTAGTTTTGAATGTCAAGTTCTATATTAGTGATACACAATGCAAATGTTCAATGTAATCACTGGGATATATCATCGCTAATTTCTTGCAAAATGTATGAGGATAATTAATGATGAGTGATGGACTTGATGCTTTTCTTTTATCGCTCATCATGGATTCATTCCAAAGCTTAAGTTTCAAAATAGTGATGAGCGATGGGGTTATCTATTCAAGTTTCTTTCAATAATTTGAATATATCTCATGTGTGATGTCTTTTGTATCATTCATTCTCATGTAGGTGCATGTGTCTTAATTTCACCTCTTCACCTCATCTCTTGTTGCTAATGTGATCCAGATTTCAAAGTATGAATCTATGATGCACAATGGGAAGGTGAACATGATCAAGGAGGGGCCATAGATCTAAGGGCTAAGATTTGATCACTTGGATGATTACATCACTCATAGAACTAGTAAGGGATGAAATCTATCAGAAATAAGTGATAACTATTGAAGGACAAGGAAACATGGCAATATCCTAAGGACATCATATAAAGCAAAGAAGAAAGTAGCAGGGAAAATTGAAAACCATTGATATGGTTTTAAAACAGAGTGATCAACGACTAGGGTTTGAACGCGAGTGGCTAGATGTTAGTTCGCTCACACGAACTTACTATAAAAAATTAATGGTAGCATTCATATCTCTTGGCCATAAAGAAGGTATATACCTAGTTGGACATTCATTTAGAGTTTCTTGGAAGTAGAGAGGAATACTAGAAGCTGAGGAAATAATGCAGAAAGCTCCAATGAAATATTACTGTAGAAAATTTGTCGATTGTTCACCTAGGTAAGAAAATTGTATATCTCCTCCTAGCTGAAATACTAAATTTCACTATTATAGAAAGGTGATAGGGAATTGGCGAGATAGTGTTCTTGTCTATTTGTAATATCCTCAATTTTGTGATAAATACTGGGTCAAATTGGGAAATATTTTGTTCTAGAAGTAGTCCTTTGAGTTTTTATACTTGGAAGGGTCTTTTCAATTGCGAGAAATTGTAAACCCTAGTTCTCCTGCATTGCAAACATGAGTGAACTAGAGCCCAGTGAATCTAGTATTAGACCTGAGAGGAAGCCAAAAAAAAAGGGTTAAAATGCTTAAAACTCAGGATGTTTCATCTGAGGGTAAGCCAGAATGACCTGTAGTATATAACCCTACACCAAGTACTCTTGTAATATGTACTAGGTATAGAAGTTGAAAAAAGGAAAAGGAAAGATTTATGAAGAAGGCAATGAGAGATATAAAGGAAGGAGGGTCACAAATTGGCAAGAGACCTACAGGTCAAGTTGTCGTGACCACCAGGTTAATTGATGGCACTGGTGAAATTGGTGAGTTGGCCCAACCTCAAAGTGGGTGGTAACTATTCCAATATGCTTTTAATAGGCAATATTCTAGTAAGCTTGTGTGTTACATATGGGGGCTAAACCTTGGAAAGATGGTCATGCTGAATGTGTTTGTAGAGGTGGACTTGATGATGGAACTAGCCAGACAATATCATCCCATTGAAAAAAGAAAAGGAGTGAAAATAGTGATGTGATCCTTGAAGTGACAAAGGACAAGATTGTGGAGATATTTGGGTTAAACCCCAATTACATTGTGAAATTTAAGCGTGTAGAGCTATATGTTGAATATGAGAAAAAAAGATTTGCATACAGAAATAGATTGCTTGTTCGACACGAAAAGGGCAAGGAGAGATTTCTCCCTCAAGATTTCTAGCCTTTTGAATGTTAGGAGTTTGTGGATTAGTTCAATATCACTTACTACTACCTAAATCAACTTTTGGCACAAAATTTTGAGGTAAGGATAAGTCCTAACTTATTGGTAATGGTGACGGATATACAGAGTCATAATCAGAACACTGGTTTTGATTATGCCAACTATGTTGTTGAATGAATGCATTAGTATTTCCTTAATTTAAAGAAGATTCTACCTTTGTATTTCCCTCATTATTCTTTGCTAATGCATATGATCTTA
Source organism: Sequoia sempervirens (assembly GCA_007258455.2). Classification (NCBI taxonomy): domain Eukaryota; kingdom Viridiplantae; phylum Streptophyta; class Pinopsida; order Cupressales; family Cupressaceae; genus Sequoia; species Sequoia sempervirens. The sequence goes on from VDFB02000009.1 coordinate 11,797,896, forward strand.
TTTGAGGGTGATTATGGATGGAAAAGTGAGTTGAAATTGAGATTAAGAGATGATAAAAATAATATTTTTCTAGTACAAATGTGGAAACACATTTGGTATCAGTATTTTACCAATTTTGATTATCTTGTGTTTTCTAATAGTATAAGGTTTGGTATCTTTGAAGTGTTGGGTGTAGCACCTATTCATAGGCTTTCTCTAGCAATTAGAAGTATCATGCATCCAAAATATATACCAGGATCAAATGCAACACATAATTGGATAGATTGGTTTCTCCATGCAAATTATACTCTGATAAGAGCCTATAGGGCTAAGGTGGCACCACATTGTTTACCCCTGTATGTCCCTGATAGATTGGCCTTAATGGAACTGATGTGGCAGATTGATGTTATGGAATATGAAATGTTCACAAATCCCAAGAAGGGTACTGTGGTGAATCCCCAATGAACTTTTGTTTACTTCAATATTATTGCCCCCTAGGGGTATGAAAAGTTTGAGATCATGGTAATTAATCTTGTATTTTTTATTGATGAGGTTAGAATTTGTGATCTAAAAAAGTTTGTGTATGGAAAGAGAAAGGATAAAATGTTATTAGTGATACATCATCAATTCTTATACAAGGATGATGTATTGAGAAATTTGAAAGTGATGAGGTTGTCATATCTAGAAAGAAAGAGTGGACACTCATAATGGACATCAAAGAGAGTAACATGAAAAGGAATTCGTTTTATGTAAGTCCATATGATGTAATTATAGACCCATTTGAAAGAGCTTTCACAAAGCTAACGTACTATCAAAATGGTGATTTTAAGGTGAGGGTGAAGGAGGTTGTTGATTAAATGCAAGCTCTCCTAGAACAACCACAAGCTATGGATATCCTAGAGTAGCCTATAGATGTTTAAGAAGTTAGGAAGCAAAAAATGTCAGAGCATGTGCATGGAGATGATACGGTGAAGAAGAAATTTCCTCCCCCAAATATTGAAGAAACCTTTAGTTCAAAGTTCCCCCTAATAGAATTCTCAAGTGGCAATATGATAGGGAAAGTGATGATGATCCCAGGGTCAAGGAGTGTGATGAATTCCTTGCAGATGATAAGTATGTGCAATCCAATGAATTTCAAGAATTTATGGTTCAACAGAGGAGTAAAGAGATAAAGGAAAGGCTTGAACTAGCTCAGGCTAGTGTTGAACCTTCTCAATAGGAGGAAGTTGAAAAAGGAGAGGAAGAAAAGATCAAAGATGAAATTGCAGCTATTACTCCCGTTGAGGCTAGGAAAATTGTCACATATAGTGGAATCATGTTGTTACCTAGATGCACTATCACCTTAGCTATATCATATGATGTGGTAAGAAGATACTATTGGGATTCAATATCTAAGGAGCAGTTTGATGATAAGGAGTTTGGATTCAGATATAATCCAAATTTTCACACTCTCACAGTTTGGTCTATGGCACCTAATACTAGAAAGCATGAGTTTTCTAGGTCTATTGAAGAGGTTATAGGATCTTTGGTGGTCAAAAGGGACATAGATATAACTCCTATCCAAGTAGCTAAGTTAATTGCTCATGCTACAATGCTCAGTGTGGACACTACATAGATTTCTCAAAAAAAATATGATTCCCTAGATAAGGAATACAATAAGGCCTTGGATGAGATAAACAAGATGAGGGCCACTATTCAGGCTAGTCAGGTAATAAGGAAACTATCCTTACCATCCTCTTCTTCCTCAAACTTGTCTACATAGGATATAGAAACCTTGGCCTTGAGAATTAAAGATTTGAATGATCAGCTTAGTAGTGAAAAGCAAAATGTCAAGAAGACTAAACTTGAAACTGTTAAGGTGGAAAATGAGATCTTTGAGGATGTATTAAAGCATAAGGTGACCAAGTTGGTCAACAAGGATGATGATGTTTGGGCTACCTATAAGAATATTCATGAAGCAAACAAAAAGTATCTGCAGGTACAAGAAATATTCAAGAATGAATGGAGTAACTGGGGTACAAAGGTGGGTACTTTAAGAGAAATGATACCCAAAATGAAGGAGGATCTTGAGGCACCTACTAGCATCCCTGAAATCTTACAAAATATTGATTTGATTAATGAGATAACCACCTTTTATGGAAAGCTAGGTGTGCAAATCCAAAGTAAGCTGAAGTTATTTAAAGATAAGGGGGAATGTGGTATGCCTCGGTTATTGAGCCCTAAAGGTGAGTTGTAGCCATTTAACACCTGGAAGAAGGATTTGGGAGGAATGCTTGTAGTAGCTATGATGGTATTTATTGTCATTGACTACATCCTACCGAATTCAAATATTCATACAATTGTGGAGATTGAAACAAAGATGGAAATTTTTGTTAAAAAGGGCAGGGCCTTAACTAATGCTAGATACTCTCAACATAGTACTAAGGTGCAAAGTTTATTAAATGTGAGGTAGCCAACTGAAGAAGAGTATAACTCCTAGTTGGAAAAGTACACCGAATGAATCGGTGTGGGGATAAATAATAGATAGGAGAAAAATAATACATAGCCTAGATATAGTGTAGATTAGGATTTTGTTAAAACATTGCAAGATATTTTTCTCTCCTCAACTTAGAATGGGTAGCATAAAGTGTTGATGTGGATAAGTCAATTTGGTCTTTTATTTGCTTTCCATGTTTTGAAGTTTTGCTGACTGGTTTTCTTGTGGAGGACACTTTTTGAGGACATGGGGAATATTTTGAAGTTGTTATAAAAAATCTAATTATTCCTTTCTAAAGTGGGACCTGATCTCTATAATGAGTGAGGGTTAATTTTTCCTCATGTTTATTTTCACCGCCTAAAGGGTCAAGTATAACTGAAAAGGGAATATTTGTTACAGTGGTCTAATGAGGTTTTGACATGTGTTCTTCTTGGCCTGAGGCTTTTTTGTTGACTCTTAGTTGTTTGTGATGTGTGATGTTTCTCCTTGATGACAAAAATGGTTCTTATAATGGTGTTCTTTTATTGACATTGACAAGCTACATGATGTGGAGATTGGTTTCGAGGATGCTGATTAGTTGATTAGCATATTATGTTTAGATGGTGTATTCAGTTGCTTATGCTCATATGATATGCATATGGTGTATTTGGTTGCTTATGCTTGTTTTTCATTGAATGATATGTATCTATGACACTGTGAAAAAATATTTGGATAATACATGCACATAGTTTATACATATGGGATGATCTGATCTTGGTGGCATGTGATTTGGTTTAGTTTATATCATGATTTCCTTGGCTCTGTCTAATTTTTTTGATGGGATCTTGATGCATATTTGTACTGACAGTATTTATTTTTTAGGGTGCTACAAGTTAGGTTTCTTAGACATTAGGGATAGTGAGCATATAGTCTTCTAGCAAGGTATAATGTTTTATAAAGTTTTCTCTATTGGCATTGTGTTAAATACATATTTGAAGGTTCATGTTTATGCAAATTTTATCAGAAGTGCATCTGACATGAACATCATATATAAGGAAAAGATGCATGATGTTGTATTCAAGTTGATCATGGCACTAGTTATTTGATCATATTCTGTTTGAGCATTTGTGGGTTTAGTTTGTGCTTTAGGTGACAAAACATTCATTTTTTTAGATGCACAAGGACTCTATATTTTTGGTCTTGTTTATCACATTTTTTTGTGATGTGTGGATTATGCATATGTTCGGTACTATATTTGTGTCATTGGATATTAAAAATAGACACTATTATGTGAGCATAATTGGCATCAAAAGGTGATTCAAATGGTTTATATGTTTTCTTAAGAATCTCTTAGTTGATATGGCCTTTGCTAAGGCTATTGAAATATTTATATTTTACTCCATAAATGGTGTTGGGCACTAAAGAGATATAAATCCTTTGATAAATAAATCGGGCATGCTAAACATTGAGGAATTGATCATATTAAAGGTTTTAATGTTTGGGTAAGATATTGGTTCGATGCTTATGTTTTGGTCACATTAAGCATGTGACATCAGGTGTTATGATTAAAAGGTTTTTGACTTTTTTTAAAGTCACTTGGAAGTCACACGTATCGACAACCATCATAAATTAATGATTTAGTCTTTGATAGTGAATTCAAATGTTTTTGTGATGTTCAGATTTCAAATGATTATACTCTTTTGAAAAGTCTTCGAATCACTTGGGAGAAATATAGGAAAATGTTATTATTTTTTCATTGTATAGCATATGAAACCCTAGCCACCACTGTGGAGAGTCTATGGTTGCATATTTCTAATAAATTGCTTGACAGTGGAAGTTGAAAGTGAAGAGGCAAAGCTCATAGATGGAGGTCTTCAGCTGGACAGTTTTAAAATGGTTCTTCTAGATTCGTTTATTTTCATTCCTCCTTAAACAAGTATTAAGGTAAATACAATTTATGGGCTTGGAACATTATTTCTTTGTTAAAGCTTTAGTGGTTAATGTTATTCGAAACCCTTGATTATTTCTTAGCAAACAAATATAGGGTTAATGCATTCAGTTATTCCAATCTTGAAATTTTGATAAAGTTATGATTCTTGAAAGAGTTAGTTGAAAAAATATTTAGGGTTTTTCTTGTAATCCTAACCCGCGTTGATTTTTAGTTACTCAAACTGCATATAGAAGTTATCATTCACAATATCTTTAAAAGATGGTTTTCAGGCATTTTTCTAGTAATCTAAGAGAGGAATATGAAGCTTTAGTCACATGGTGCAAAAATAGTATTGCATTGAAAATATTTTATTATGATTCTCATATTATTGTATTAAATGAAGATGTTGATGCACAAAATTCTTCAATTTGCTTAATGAGGATATACATAGTCTTCTATTGAAATTCTAGAGTTGCAAAATCTACACTTCTAGGGTTTTGATAGGATGCTATAATTGTTATGTCTTAAAAGGGATTGGAGATCCTTGGAATGCATGTTCCTAAATCTGTAAGGGGTTGGTGCTCCTAGAGTTGGTGCTCTAAATTCTACTTGTAAGGTATTGTAAACATTGGTTTTATTTAAGCCAGTAAGGCATCATTTTGGAGTGGTTTTCCACCCCAAGAGGGTTTTCCACTCATCAAATTCATGGGCTTATAGTGTCATTTCTGTGTTATGATAATATTGCTAGATTGTGATGTTTGTCCTTATCAGTTCATAGTTGAATTATTCTTTTTCATTTCTACAAATGTTTACATTGAAGTTGTCCTGTTAATGTTATGAACTTTCATTCAAGTGAAAGCACAAATAGTTTAATTAAGTCTATCCATATCAATGTCTTATTCATATGCTTAATTGATATACAATTCAAATCTGGTTTTCAAATTGTCATTTGTTTTCTTGGTTTAAAAATGAACACTCAACTCAAAAAATATTGTGGCTTTTATAAATCATTGATTCACCCCCCTTCTCAGTGATTTTATTCTTCCAACATTTTTTTTATCTTTCATTTCTATAAGAAATAATTCAAGGCCAAAAGCAGTGGTTTTTTGAAAAATTGAATTGACACAGTAAATTGTAATAGGAATACATAGCATGTTTTACATTTTGTCTTAAGTTGAAAGTTGATTGTCATATATGTAATTTTAATAATAGTATAGTAAATACAATAAAAATTAATACCAATTTCATGGTTATTGTCTACCCCTATGCTTGTTTTAAGTTATGAATGAAAGAAATCAAGGATTCTTTTGTTTTTCTCTGTTGTTTCTCAATGGATGTTTAATTTCATTCTTTCTTATTAGTTCAATGAATTAATATAAATGCTTGGGTGAGATTATCAACTCATAGGAATTAAGTGCTAGGATATTTGTAAGTAGTAATGATCATGAATGTAATATGGGAATGTTGTAAAGCAGTGTTTCTTGAGATTGTAGGTTGCTATTGATAAAATGTTGTCTAGTTGCATAGGTTGATATTGACTCCATGCTTGGAATAAGAAACTGGTTTGTGCAAAGTATTCATAACTCATTTTCTTGGTTGATTCATTAGCTAATCACTTTCAAGATTACAAATCTACAAATGGATACCATTGTAGTGGTTTTATGTTGAGTTTTGAATTCTCATGCTCCAAGTATAATACATTAATAAATAAGCTACCAACTTATTTGATTTATTATGTTGTTGATCATTTTTATGAGAAGTATCTATTATTGACAATGTATTTAATTAAAGTTGTGTGAATTCTTGAGTATATATTGTGGGCTCACCCTCCCGGGTTTCACAGAACCCAAAGTGTAGGAGTAGAAGTCTTGCCGCTTTTACTCATTCATTGGCCAATCCCTTGGAGTACCAAATATTGGAAATGGAAAAGTCCATAGGTATTTTTGGAGATCAGGTTGGTTCTTAAATAATCACCAATATATGTGTGTCAAAGTTTTGAAACAACCACACATAAGACTTCTTGATTAGTTACCTTCTAAGCCATGTTCCTGTAAAAAGTACTAACCTTGTAGGATACTAATGTTTTTGTTGAAAGTATGAAGTTTTTGTTATTGATGTTAACAAGTTGGTGTTGTTATTGATGTCAACTATGTGTTGATGAACATTTTTACAAGATTAAGATTTCAAAAATATTGAGAAAATTGTGACAAGGAGGGAAACAGGTTATTGTAGGTTATGTGTATGTATAGTTGAGATATTGAAGAACTGTTGTGAGTACATAGTGCTATCTTTGTGTTGTAGTGTCTTGAGATGTGTTTGAACAAACAATGTAATGTGAAGATGGTTTCTTTGGTACTTGGTTTCCAAGTGCTTTTTAGAAAATCTAATAAATAGAGAAAGCAATGTTGTGAAAGTGTTCAAAACATGCTCTGGGATGTGCTCCATGTTTCTTCTATATTGGCACTATTCCTGTGTGGATCTTATATGTTGTTCAACATTTTTTAGTATTTTCTATATCTAGAATTTGGGTTTCTAGATCGCTATGCAAAGTGAGATATTTTTGTTAGTGTGTTGACCATTTTTTTAATGGTATTTTTTGTGGTCTTGGAGAAATGTATTTTCTCCACAATTCTCTGCATTTTTGTTTTAGGTTGTGTAGATTTGGGAAGTTTCTTATAATGCTTATATCTTTCAAAATTCAAGGTTTCACTTGATTTGGTACTGTACAATGTGGGTTTCATGTATCAATGTGCATATAGGGTTAACTAGATTTTCTGGGTTGAAGTATTTCTATGATGTGAGTTTGGATGAAGTCTTTGTTGGATCTCAAGTGGTTCATGGATTATTCTATTTCATGTTAAAGTTAATTTTTTTTTTCAAAAGTTTTGGATTGATTTAAGGAAGTAGGTACTTAGTGTTTTATGGTGTTTAGCATGGGTACTGGTCGACCTACTGTTAACACTATATGTGAAGTTTATGAAAGTGTATTGAGGTGTGTTATGATTAATTTGGGTCCTAATTAAGTATCTATATGGGCTACTGTCATTCCTATCTACCATGGGAATGTTTGGGTGTTGACCAAATTTGAAATTTCAAATGTAATGTATAGTTGTCAAACTTGGAGAAGGTTTTCAAGTTGAGGATGATATAAAGGGTATGTGTAGGATCATCATGGAAAAAATAGGCCCTTAAGTGGCAAAATATTCAAAAAAAATAGAGTTAGAAAACTTGACGTTAAAATTTGAATAAGTTATCTATATTATTTCAAAATATGTAAGAATAGAATCTGTAGCAAATTGAATGTAGTTTCTAAACTACTAGGTTTATTTAAAAAAATCTATTTGGTGAAAATTTGAAATTTCAATCTTTGTAGTACTTAAATTCGGGGAAAAATAAGTAGGTGTAAATAAATACACCTAACCACAATAAAATGATAATATTTTTTTTACATAATATTTTTAGATATAAGAGTAAGAGGAACTCATATCTGGATGTCATGCATATTTTTTTCTAATTTTTTTCCAAGTAAATAACTAATTATGAATTTTTTATTACAACTTTTAAAAAATATAAAAACTCATATGTTTGACCACCTTAACTTGGTTAAAACTTCATGAAGTTCAATTTTTATTTTTTTAATCCTATAGTATGCGAAGCATAGAATGTGATGCGTGTTTTAGATTCAAAACATGTGATACCGTTTGAAATCTATAGATGTTTTTCAACCAGCCTATCAATCAGGACATTAGTAGTAATTCAAATTGAAAATGAATAATATTTATTTATTAAATTCAAGGTAAAGCATAATTTATATTGGTGGAAATATGAGAATCTCCTTTAAAAACCCTTTTCGTTTCATCAATTTTGGCTAAAAAAAAAGTCATCAGCCACATACCCTGCCCATCATGATCCTGGACATACCCTAAGTAAGAGTGGTGTTGCTGTAAGATGAAAGAGAGAGACAAGGTAAATTTGAGATAGATGTGAGTGATGAGTGTGATGTGAATTACAAAAGTATAGATACGAATTTGAGTAGAGCAGTGTGAATTTCAAAGTGTTGGATTCCTAAAGGCAGTGAGTTGAAGGTGTCCACAACCTTTCATGCAAGGTTGCACAAAAGTGTTGGAGCATTTGTGGTGGATTCCTTGTTCCATTGAGAAGTTTTTCTCTATGTAAAATTTCTCTTCTATCTTCTTTTTTTCATTCTATGGTAGTGAGCCCTAACTGCAAGCCTTTTTGGATAGTATATCCTATTATGACAGTGAGCCCTTGTACTAGTTTTGCAATTAGTTATATTTGGTACAGCTAATTCAAATCCCCCTCTTAGTTGTCTTGTTCATTCAAAAATTGGTATCAGAGTAAGGTTCCTTGGAGAAGAACTTAACCTCTTGAGGTAGATTCAAGATGGTGAACAAGTTGGATTACCCTAGATTTGATGGAACATACTATGCATTATGGAAGTCAAATATGGAAGGATATCTGACGTCTCATGGATTTGAGATTGAAAAGGCTATAAAGAATCAATATACTAAACCAATGAATGATCCAAGAACAAGTGATGAGATCAATGAACATGATTTAAATGATAAGGAAATATTTATTCTTGTAAATAGTATTTGAAATTCTAAATTGGTTAAAGTTATGAATCTTAAGACTACTAATGAAGTTTGGATAAAATTGAGAGAATTTATGAAGGAGATGATAAAGTCAAACAAGAAAAGTTGTAGAATTTGAAGCCACAATTTGACACCCTACGAATGTCTGAAGATGAAACAATTGTAGTGTACATGTAGAGAGTTGATGAGCTAGTAAGTGCTATGAGAGGTCTTGGTGCACAAGTCAAAGAACCTAGGGTGGTAAAGTGTGCAGTAGAAAAATGGCCCCTTTGTCATTTTCATGGCCTTTTAGGTCTTGTTTCATGGTGTTGGAACTATGTTGCTCTGATTTTATGTTGTATCATGATTTGAACATGCTTATTTAGGTACTAAAACACAAAGAACAACGTCTTGTGAAGGTGTTGTGAAGTGAACATTTAAAACATTTATACATTCTTCTAGACTTTATTTAATAAAATATACCTAAAAATCACCTTTCTTCTCATCAACAAGTCCTATATTGAAGTGTTGTAAAGTCTTGTAACAATATTTCACACTTTTCTAGGAACATCTTCACTATTTACACCTTTATCATGCTTTATTTTATCTTTTTATGCCCTCATATGACTTAATTAAGTGTATTTTTGGATGTTATCCCGACAAATAACATTAAATACAAAATTATTCCCAACACTTATTTTAGGTCCTAGGTGGGACCCATTCACTATGGGTGGCAAATGAGTCCCCCTTGGCCCCAAATTCAAAATCTTTCAAATTTCCTTTCGGGATTTTACTCAAAAACACTTGATGTTGGCCTGTGATGAGGTATGAATGGATAGTAAGGCACAAGAATTGTATAAATAAGTGATTTTCATCTCATTTCAACCCCCATTCATCAAATTCACTTATCCACCTATATATTCAAGCATTCAAGCATCTTACATCAACAATTAAAGCACTTTTCAAGCACTTTGAAGCTGCCATTGACATAACTTCAGTATTACAAGATCAAGAGTTAGGTGAGTGGATATCATTTTCATGTTATTAATTTATCTTTCTCTTGCATTTCAATATCTTTTCAAGGGTTTAATTACCAAAAGTGGGGTTTGACCAAGGCAAACCCCTATTCACTAACCCTAATCATTTTTCCCCTTTTTCTTGTGTATTTGTAGCCTTTTGTTTGTAGATTTGGCATGTTATAAGGTGTTGAAGATTTATTTTCATGTCAACTAGGTACTTCAAGTCAACATAAGTCAAATTCAAGCTTGGAGAGACTTATTTGTCTATTTTCTACAGATTTGACTTCGACAACCCGATAAGTAGACATTTCGAGATCTGGTGTTGCAGAGTTGCCTCCTTGTTTTTCATAAATTTGGGAGAGGACTGATTCAACACCTATGGTGAATGAGTCCAACCTTAAGACTAGAACCTTGAACTTTGTCAGATTTTAGATCCGAATAGACATAAATCAACTCTCGATAGTTTTTCATCAGTAGGAGGACTGATTCACCACCCTGGGCGAATGAGTCCCACTATGAAAAATCAGTAAAATTCATCAGAATTCCAAACACTCTAAATAGTTCATATTTCATCCAAGTGGACTCAGATTTACCCGTGTACCTTATGTTCTGCATAATTTCTTCATTTTCATTGTTGTTTGCATATCACAATGTGTTTTCAAACATAGCTTAAATTGTACCTTTGCATTCATTTCAGATTATCTTAATTAGTCAATTGCATTTAGTCAAGTTCATTTACATCATATTACATATAACACATCCTAATTTGAGTGTTACATAAGCATTTTGGAAGCTAATCTCTCTCCTTTGAGGTGAAAAATCCTAGAAGTGCTAGAGCAAACATTTTAGGTTCCCAAAATCTATCACATTTTGGTGAACCTAATGTTTGAACACTTTAAATTTTTGATTGCATTCATATCTTGTATCCTATTTTCCCTTTGAACTAGCATTCAATTAGGGGATTGATTTGTTATTGCATTCTAGGACCTTTCATTTTGCATTAGTGAAACATTCATTTAGTTTTCATTTTTGCATTCAATTTCATTAAAAATGGTAAAAAATCTGCATTCTGCATCTATAATTGCATTCTGTAGAACATTTAAATCACTCTTAAAATTCTAAAAAACACAAAATTTTTTTTATCCTGGGACTCATTCGCCATCCAGGGCGAATCAGTCCCTCTACACTTTTTAGACAGTAGTTCTATGCTCTTTCTAGCATTTTTTTGCATTTCTATTTTTTGTCTTTGCATCTTTGTTACAATTAACAATTTTTTTGTTATTTGCATTTCAAATTCTTAGATTATCTTGTATTTCCATCCACCCTTCCTTTGTGGTAGTTGCATGAGTGTTTGGTGCCCCATTGACAATACTTTAGTGAGAAGAAGTTCTAGACTCATGACATCCCGCGATAACACTTTCATTGTGGACCTTGGGATCTCACGAGCTCCTACTCCTGGTATGTACAATGGTGCATTAGGCCCTGAAAATACCACTTCCATTCCTTCACCTTTCCAACCTATGCATGTTGACAACCAAAACAAATCCCTCCCGGAAGAAAATTTCATTAATATTCATGAGGACTTTGCACATTAACAACAAGATTTTTCACTTGAAAGAATTTCCACCACTGCTATACCTGCTATTGAGAAGCTTCATTGCCTAATTGAGAATGATGATGGCTTCCAAGTGCTGAAACAAATTTCTTATATTTACAATAAACTTGTCTCTTCAAATACCCAATCCACAAACATTCTTGTAAGCCAAGGAGTACCTCAAATTCCCCCCCCTCTTCAATTATAGCTTCCATACCAACTTAAACCAATTCTCGAGTCACTATGCATGAACCTAATTATTTGGCTACTTATTTCCCATTTTCTACTAGTATTCCTATTTCTTTTGTGGCATCACAATCTCCTTCCACCACTTTCACACCTCTTAGCATTCCTTTCACCTCCCCTAACATCACCTACACTCCATCACCATTTTCCCTTCCACCTCAACCCAATTATCTCGATCCTTTTATTACACAACTCCTTAACACCGCTTCATCCATGCAACACCAAATTTCCACTATTAGTCAAGGTCAAACCACTCCACCCACATATCTTGTCTACAACAACCCCTTATCATTAGAAATCTTACATACCTTGATGCCACAAGGGATAGAAATGTCGAGGTTTGAGAAATACGGAGGAAAAAGACCCTATCAACCATGTTAATGCTTATACCACTTTGTGTAGTGAATTTGTCCTTGATGATAAACTTTTAGCAAAACTTTTTCCAAGGACCTTGAAAGATACAACTTTAGAATGGTTTTTCAACTTTCGCAATCATTTTTTCCATTCATTTAATGAATTGGTGGAAGCTTTCATTAATCACTTTAAAGTGCATATGACACCTAAAAATACAATGGCTAACCTTATGAGATTTAGACAAAATACAGATGAAAAAGTGACAAATTTCATCTCTCGTTACCAATCCCTATATGCTCAAGTTGATGTCAAAATTTTAGATGCACATCTGTAGAAGATGTTTATTGATAATTTGCACACTAACCTTCAAGATAAACTTACCATGATGAAATTCCCTTCATTCATGAATTTGTGTACAACCTTATGTGATTATCAAAATTTGGTTTCAAGTTGTGAGTCAAAATCCACTTCTAGCTGAGTTGACAAACTTGAACATAACAATCAAAACCAAAAAAACACGCAAATTTTTTGAAAACCTAATAAATGATTTTTACAATTTAATCCATCTCCTTCGCCCCAACCATGACCAAATCCACAAGTTCAAAATTCCATGGCCGCTACTAAGACAACCATGCCTTATCGTTATGGCGATCAGAATAGACACTTCACCCTTTACCTAACACCCTCCATCATACAATGAACCAATTAATTCAAAAACTAATGCTTACCTTACCACCAATTTGACCACTTGATCCTAATCAACCCTTACCACCTACCTTCAAACCTAATGCTTATTTCAATTTTCATCATCAAAATGGCCATGAAATAAAACATTACAAGTATCTTAAACATTTAGTTGAAGACCCCACTGATTCAGATGAGTTGACCATTATGGGTGTTAATGATCAAGGCAATAAGTCCGTCGCACCCCCTAACCAAAATTTGTACATTTTCACCAACCCTATGCCTAAACATACTACCTCATTTGTCAAGGCTAGTGAACCTTCAAAGCTTGATGTAAGGACTGTTGATACACACAATGAACAACCTAATACACCACCTATTGTTACCCAAGCTAGTCATGTGGATAAACTTGTAGCTACAATAGACCTTATCCCTTGCAAGGGCCAAACCACTAAATCTTTTGATATTAGTTTTTCTGCTAAATACATACTACAAAAACTTCCTGATGGTCCTCTCTACATAGCTGGCAGAATCTATGATAAGACTACTAATGGGTTATTAATAGATCCCGCTTGTGGTGAGAATGTGATCACAAAAGAATTTATAGTATTACATGATCTATATCAGGATGATTATAATAAAACAACTACATGAATTAAGAAACACACTAGTTTTTCATGCCCTACGATTGGATCGATCATGCTACCTTGAAAATAGGACCTAAGACTTTGGATGTAACATTTTCCATTATTCCACAATCTGACCAATTTCGTTTACGACTAGGGCTTCCTTGGCTTCACTCAATGAAAGCAGTCCCATCAGTTGTTCATAAGTGCTTGAAGTTTCCACATGGAAATGAGGTATTCACCATACACCATAGTGTCATTAATCCTTTATCTTCCAAAGGTAACTTTTCATTAGAAGCCTTTTGGCCTAAACCCATGGAACCTATCACCCCTTGTAAGGACTTCTTTTACATTGCTTATCAAAAGTTTAAAGCCAAAAAGATAGTCGAATTGTCTCTTCGTAATGCATCCCCGTCTGCTTCCACATCTCCTATCATAGATGAGACCATGCTTCAACTTGAGTCTGAAATTGAGAAAACCATACAACCTCATGAACAACCATCCTTAGACACTTTCCCACCATCATTTAAATGACCAAGGGAAAATGAACAAACTCATGTCATCCCTCGTATTAAAAAAGTGTATAAAGAAAAAGAGAAAGTGGTTGATCCATCCTCTTCGGTTTCTCATACTCTTTCCCCTTTGGAAGTAGAAGAACCTATGATGAATCAATCCACTCTTAGACCTCACCAAATCCAAAACAAAATTAAACAAAACCATGGTGCTCAGGAATGTAGTCATCACTATCGTCTCCTTGCTCATCAATCTCGTATGGAAGACAATCAAGAAAATGAACCTCCACCCTTGATAGAAGCAATAGATGATCACCTTTCCTCTCCTGAATTTCCACATGATAACTCAGCCCGACACTCACAGTAAAACAAACCCATCCAACAACCAACACTCTTGATACATCCATCTTTAGAAATCACCCTTCGTCCTCCTGTTGTTATTAATCTTGATAATGATGATGATGATGCAACGTTCACTAAAATATATGAAGAAGTACACAATGATTTGAACTCTTTATTTTCATCCACAATGAGATTAAATGATAAATCATCTCCACCATGTGAAGAACCTAGTATCACTCCTAGTTTGACACTTGCACTTCTTCCTTTGGACAACCAACCACCTTTGCATTACAATGAACATGACTGGGAGGTGGATGACTTGTTAGATGAATTGCATTTTCCTAGCTATCCTTTTATCTTTCTCTCTTTCTTTTCTTTCATGTGTGTATTGTGCTCCCCTGTATCGTGTGTTTGATGTTTTCCCTCTTTGTCCACTTCTTCTATTCATACCTTTATTATTCTATTTGTCGTGCTTTGTTTTGTGTTTTCTTGTCAGGGATGATGCAAAGTGTAGAGATGCCCTATGTCTCTTCCATGTTGACCCAAATGGTCCTTTTTCCTTTGTTTCCTTTCTCCTTTCTTGTGTTTTCCTTTTGGGGATGATGCAAGGCATTGAGACCGAAATGTCTCCTTCATGTTGACCCAAAATATTTTTCATTTTCTTTCTCCTTTTCATTTTCTTTTCGCTTATATTTTCCTTTTGAGGACAATGTAAAGCATCAAGACTACAATGTCTCTTCCATGTTGACTCAAAATGGACTTTTTTTCCCCTTTGTTTTCACTCTCTTTGTGACATTCTTCCAATTCTATGTGTATTTGGGGGAATGATGACAATTCCACACTCTTTCACAAAAAAGCATTGCAGTAACGAGCATACTAACCCCAAATCCATAGATCCCTTATGTGTTTGGTGTGTTTTCTTTTCTAGTGAGTAACTCCCTTTCTTTCTTTTCCCTGACATGATGCAACCTAACTTTGAAATATATGACTTGGCATAGAGCTTTCTAGGTTGGCTCTCATGTCTTGTTTTCTTTTTGCATTTTCTTTTCTTCTCTACTTTAAAGTAATTACTCATGAAACGATGTGTAGTAATTCCCTTAAAGTGGGGGGCATACAATACCATAATTCATTTAAATTATTGGTTCCTAGTGTAGCCTTGTCATTTTTGTTATGCATTTGTCACTTTTTGGATGACATTGGGCGTGATTTCCTTCATAAGTGTGATCTATCTCAGTCTACTGCATTCATCTTGGTGGTTTGATGTGACACACTACATCCCCTAAGTTGTGAATATACTATTCTTTGATTGGTCCTCTCTTGGAGACATTAGACGCAATGTTCCCTAAGTGACTAACCTTTCATAAAATGAACAAGACTCCTTTGAACAATCTTTCACATTACATTTTTTCATTTTACATTGTTGCATTTCTTGGCCACCTTGCACAGGACAACTTGCATGCTTGTAGTGTCATACTATTTTTAAGCTTAACATTTACATTTTCTTTGGCTTTGTGGTGCCTTGTTAAAGTTATCAAGTGGTATAGCTTTAAGATGGTTGAGTCGGAAGCCCAACTAGTGACATGACTTTTCCCCATAGCCACCTTTGTGTTTGTGACTGCATACCAAGTAGCGTATGCATCTTACGTTTTGGGCTTTCTCACCTTGCAAAAAAACTAGTTTTGTGGCCCTAGAGTGAGTATACAATTGGGCCGTCTCACCCCATGGAAAACTAGTTCCATGGCCCCAAAGTGAGTACATATTCCTTTTTTCAAACAATCAACCTAGATCTCTCTTCACAACTAGTTGGATTGATGATTGAAGCTTCATTCATTCTTTTCAACACTTGTGTGTTCCTTTGTCCTTATGTTTAGTTTACCATGGGATCTTTATCCTGGGGGCTTGATCATCCCTCTTGATTGTTGTATTCCATCTTGCTAGCGTAATTACATTCAAACCCTCCCCTCAATTTTCATGGCTACTTTAGTGTGAGTTTGAAGTAGGTTTGTCCTCTCACTAAAGTGGGGGTTAAATGTGTTGTACAAAAATGGCCACTTTGTCATTTTCATGGCATTTTAGGTCTTGTTTCATGGTTTTGGAACTATGTTGCTTTGATTTTATGTTGTATCATGCCTTGAACATGCTTATTTAGGTACTAAAACTCAAAGAACGACGTCTTGTGAAGGTGTTGTGAAGTGTTGTAAGACATTTATGCATTCTTCTAGACTTTATTTAATACAATTTACCTAAAAATCACCTTTTTTCTCATCAAAAATTCCTATATTGAAGTGTTGTAAAGTCTTGTAACAAGATTTCACACTTTTCTAGGCACATCTTCATTATTTATACCTTTCTCATCCTTTATTTTATCTTTTTATGCCATCATATGACTTAATTAAGTGTATTTTTGGATGTTATCTTGACAAATAACATTAAATAAAACATTATTCCTGACAATTGTTTTTAGATCCTTGGTGGGATCCATTCCCCATGGGTGGGGAATGAGTCCCCCTTGGCCCCAAATTTAAAATATTTCAAATTTCCTTTTGGGATTTTATTTAAAAACAATTGATGTTGGTCTGTGATGAGGTATGAATGGATAGTAAGGCACAAGAATTGTATAAATAAGTGATTTTCATCTCATTTCAACCCCCATTCATCAAATTCACTTATCCACCTATACATTCAAGTATTCAAGCATCTTACATCAACAATTAAAGCACTTTTCAAGCACTTTGAAGCTGCCATTGACATTACTTCATAATTACAAGATCAAGAGTTAGGTGAGTGGATATCATTTGCATGTTATTACTTTATCTTTCTCTTGCATTTCATTATCTTTTCAAGGGTTTAATTACCAAAAGTGGGGTTTGAACAAGGCAAACCCCTATTCACTAACCCTAATCATTTTTCCCCTTTTGCTTGTGTATTTTCAGCCTTTTGTTTGAAGATTTAATAGGTTAGAAGGTGTTGAAGATTGATTTTCATGTCAAATAGGTACTTCAAGTGAACATAAGTCAAATTCAAGCTTGGAGAGACTTGTTTTTTTATTTTTTTTCTGATTTGACTTCGACAATCCTATAAGCAGACATTCCCAGATCTGGTGTTGCAAAGTTGTCTCCTGGTTTTTTAGAAATTTGGGAGAGGAATGATTCACCACCTATGGTGAATTAGTCCCACCTTAGGACTATAAACTTGAACTTTGTCAAATTTTAGATCTCGATGGACATAAATTAGCTGCTGACAATTTTTCATCAGTAGGAGGATTGATTCACCACCCTGGATGAATGAGTCCCACTGTGAAAAATCAATAAAATTAATTAGCATTCCAAACACTCTAGATAGTTCATATTTCATCTAGGTGCACTTAGATTTACCCCTGTACCTTTTGTTCTACATAATTTCTTCATTTTCATAGTTGTTTGCATATCACAATGTGTTTTCAAACATAGCTTAAATTGCACTTTTGCATTCATTTTAGATCATCTTTATTACTCAATTGCATTTAGTCAAGTTCATTTATATCATATAACATAGCATACATCCTAATTTGAGTGTTACATAAGGATTTTGGATCCTAATCTCTCTCCTTTTAGGTGAGAAACCCTTGAAGTGCTAGAGCAAGCATTTTAGGTTCCCAAAATCTATGTCACATAAAGAAAGTTCTCAGATCTCTTTCTGATTCTTACAGTGAAAAGGTTTCTACTATTTAGAAAGTTGCAAATTTTAACACTTATTCTAGAGATCAATTTATTGTTAAACTTACTTCATTTTAAATAAGAAAACCTGGCTTGAAAGATGGAACAATCATGGAGACTTCCTTCAAGGCTAGAAAATAAAAAAATATTGAAGATTCAGATGAAGATGATCTTGATAATATGGAAGCTAACTTTGTAAGAAGGGTGAAAAAGGGTTCCAGTAAGTACAAAGGTTTACAAACTACCTTTCAAATGTTTTAGTTGTGGAAATATATGTCATTATGCTTGAAGATGTCTAAACAGAGTTGTGAACAATAAAAGTGGGGAGAAAAAAGGAAAGATGATTGAAAGAAGTTACTATGTTGGAGAAGATGTTTGTATTTATGATGATGAATATGATTATGTAGATGCCAATGAAAATGAATACTTTTTATTAGCTTTAAAATAAGAATCTACTTCTGCTAACTCTGAAAGTTGTGTGAAGGAAAGTGTTCCAAAGAAGAAGGATAAGGTAGAATGTACTTTGGTTTCTACTTTTCATGGTAGAAATGATAAGAACTACTGGGTTGTT
This sequence comes from Sequoia sempervirens, assembly GCA_007258455.2. Classification (NCBI taxonomy): domain Eukaryota; kingdom Viridiplantae; phylum Streptophyta; class Pinopsida; order Cupressales; family Cupressaceae; genus Sequoia; species Sequoia sempervirens. The sequence continues at coordinate 11,816,498 of VDFB02000009.1, forward strand.
GATAGTGGCTGCTCTAATCACATCATACCAGAGACAAAATTAATTTTGTTAAACTTGAAAAGTATGATGGAGGATTAGTTAAATTTGGAGATGATTCATGAGCTAATATTTGTGGAATAGGTTCAATCAGTTTTGATGGCAAGCATAATAGTGAAGATGTTTACTATGTTAAAGGTTTAAGGCATATTCTTTTGAGTGTTGGACAAATGTGTAGCAAAGGATATAATCTTGTGTTTAAGGATGAAAGATGTGAGATCAAAAAAGGGTCTAGAATTGTGATTGTTGCTAGAAAGAGAACATATGGAAACATCTACCAACTTAAGGGTGTTGATGGTATTTCTTTATTTCTTAGAAATTAATGATAGTTAGTTATGGAATTGAAGGATGTGTCACATGAATTTTGATAATATGGTTATAATCAATTCAATTCATTTAGTGAGAGACCTACCAAGGATTACAAAGCCTATCAATGTTGTTTGGAAGAATTATCAATTTTGGAAAGCAAATAAGAAGTAGTTTCAAGGGAAAGGAACAATATGCTACTAGACTACTAGAATTAATATATACAAATATTTTGGCCATAAAAGAGTGAGAAGTCTTCAAGGTGACAAGTATTTCATGCTTTTGATTGATGATTACTCTAGAATGACATTGGCTACTTTTCTTAGACATAAATTTGATGCACTAGATAGATTCAAAGCATTTAAAGCTATGGTTGAGAATGAAATGAACTTGAAAATAAAATTTTTGAGGTCTAACAGAGGTGGAGAATTTACCTCTATTGATTTTAACATGTTTTGTGAAGTTCATGGAATAAAGAGGCACTTGTCTTCCCCTAGAACTCCTCAGTAGAATGAAGTAGTTGAAAGGAAAAACTGAACTATTCAAGAAGATGTTAGGACTATGATGAAATAATCTTTAACCTATTGGAAGTATAATAGAGAGAAGATAATCATATTATTGTTTACATACTTAATAAAGTTTAATCAAAATCTAACAACACAAAGACTCTATAATTTGTTGTATGGAAGGGTTCCTACTGTGAAGTACTTTAGAGTATTTTGAAGCAAGTGTTATATCAAAATAGATGAAGAAAACTTAGGAAAGTTTTATGCAAGGTTTGATGAAGGTATATTCCTTGGATATTCTACTAAAATCAAAGCTTACGAATGTTATAATAAAAAGCTAAGAAAGATTGTTGAATTTGAAAATGATAAGGTTGATGAAGATTTCCATAATTCAATGGTTGTTATTGATGGATATGTGTCAAATGAACCTCCTCATGGAGAAGAAGAAGAAGAAAACAAAATGAATAAAAATAAGTGCAAAATGAAGAGGAAGAAGCTCCAAGAAAGACCCTTAAGACCCCTAAGTATGTGCAAAAGAATCATTTTGAAGAATAGATTATTGGAGACAAGAGGAAAGGAGTACTGAAAAGAAGTAGAGATACTGAAGCTAAGGTAAATTTGTGTTTACATTCTAAATTTGAACCTAAAATAGTGAGTGAGGATGCATAGATGGACATTTGATGAAGGAAATGAGAGAAGAACTTAAGCACATTGAGAAAAATCAGACTTGGGAATTGGTTCCTAGACTGAAAAATAAGAACATAATTGGAACTAAATGGGTACTCAGAAATAAACTAAATGAGAATATAGAAGTTGTAAGAAATAAAGAAAGGATTATGTGTAAGGGTTACTCGCAAGTGGAAGGAATATAATTTGAGGAAAAAATTTCTCTGGTGGCTAGGATAGAAGCTATCAAATTTTTTTTGCTGTTTTTAGTATACAAGGACTTTAAAGTTTATCAGATGGATGTGAATACTACTTTTCTAAATGGTGAATTGGAAGAAGAGGTTTAAATGGAACATCTAGAAGTATTTTAGTTGTTAGATCAACTAGATAAGGTTTTTAAATTGAAGAAGGCCTTATATGGATTGAGGCAAGCTCTCAAAGCTTGGTATGCAAGATTGGATAGATATTTGATACAATAAGGATTCAATAAAGGAACTACAAGTAGTAATATTTACTTCAAAATTGAGGAAGACAAAATATTGATAGTGGTTGTGTATGTAGATGATATTATCTTTGTAGGAAATGAAGCTATGTGTAAGAAATTTGCATAAGAGATGTAGAAAGAGTTAGAAATGTCAATGTTTGGAGAGATGAATTTCTTCCTTGGGCTACAAATAAATCAAATAGATAAAGGTATTTGTATTTCACAATTAAAGTATGTCAAAGAGATGTTGAAGAAGTTTGGAATGTAATAATCCAAAATGGTATGCACTCCTATGGTGACTGGCTGCAAATTGAGGAAGGATGATGATTCACCTAAGGCTAATCAGAGCAAGTATAGATCTATGATAGGTGGACTGTTATATCTAACTGCTACTAGACCAGATATCATGCATGCAGTTTGTCTTATGGATAGATTTCAAGAAGATCCTAAAGAGACACATTTTGCACCATTGAAGAGGATATTCAAATATTTAAAAGGAACTCTAGATTATGGATTATGGTATCCTAAGGATAATAATTTCACATCAACTGCTTACACAAATGCAAATTAGGTTGGTTGTGTTGATGACATGAAAAATACAAGTGGTGGTGCATTATTTCTTAGATGTAGACTGGTGTCATGGTTGAGTAAGAAGCAATATTCAATTTCTTTATCCACTGTAGAGGCCGAGTATATTGCAACAACATATTTCTTCACACAATTTTTGTGGATGAGACATAAATTGAAGGATATCATGGTAGTGTTTGATGATCCTATATCTATCTTTTTTGATAATACAAGTGTAATTAACATTTTAAAGAATCCAGTGATGCATTCAAGGAAAAATCATATATCAATCAAACATCACTTTCTAAGAGAGAAGGTTATGGAGAATGAGGTGAAGCTTGAATATGTACCTACAAAGGATCATATTGATGACATATTTACTAAGGCTCTTCCTAAGGATACTTTTGAGTATCTTTGGGAGAAGTTGGGGGTTATTGCCCCTCCTTCATTGAACTAGATGCATATGGAGATGAAAATTACTCTAGTGGATCTATGGATTCATCTCTTTTCTAGATTGATGTTGGTGGCTACCTCTCAAGGAGAGTAGGTAGTGCCATTGTTTTAGTAAGGAATTTTGTCATTGTGCAAAGTTGATGATTTGGTTGGGTGTATTCTTAAGGGTTAGTATTCAAAGCAAGTATCTTGGCTCATTTTCAAAGGGGGAGATCAATGCAAAACACTTTATCCTCTTCCATTGATGTCAAAGAGGGAGAAAGAATCATGTGAAAATTTTTATCTACTCAAGGGGAGAGGAAAATAAAATAAAATCATAAGAAAGCGTATTCAAAGCTATTGTATTGTCTTTGATAGTTTTTCACATCATGTGTTGGGCCATCAATGACAAAGGGGGAGATTTTTTCAAGTATGAAGGTATTGTGCATTGATGTTAATAAGCTAGTGTTGTTATTAATTTCAACAATATGTTGGCTAAAATTGTTGCATGATGAAGATGTCAAAGATATTAAGAAAATTGTGGAAAGGAGGGAAATAGATTGTTGCAAGTTGTGTGCATGTATAGTTGAGATATTGAGGAAGTGTTGTGAGTACATGGAGCTATATTTGTGTTGTAGTGTCTTGAGATGTGTTGGAAGAGTGTAATGCGTTGAGATGGTGTCTCTAGTACTTGGTTTCCAAGTGCTTTTGAGAAAATTTGATAAACAAAGAAAACAGTGTTGTGCAAGTGTTCAGAATGTGCTCCGGGATGTGATACAAATTTATTTTGTATTGACACTATGCCTATGTATATTTGATATATTTTTAAAGGTTTTCAGTAGTTGATATATCTAAAATTTGGGTTTCTAGATCGTTGTGCAGAGTGAGATATTTTCACCAATGTGTGAACCATTTTTTTAGTGGTATTTTTTATGGTCTGGGAGAAATGTATTTGCTCCACATTTCTCCACATTTTTGTTTCATGTTTTTCAGATCTAGGAAGTTTCTCATAATTCTTGTATCTTTTATAATTCAAGGTTTCACTTGATTTGGTATAGTACAATGTGGGTTTCAACATTGCCAACCTTTTGCAATTAACAAAAACCTCCTCGACAAAAATAATGAGCTAAAAATATAGGAATGCAACATCCACAAAGCATAAACACTAAATCCCAAATCACAAGACCATATCTTCAACAACAAAGGAATGCAAAGCATTCTCCCAAATAGTCTTCAACACAACTTCTTGGAACAAAAAAATTTCGTCAACTTCCGAAGGCCAAAACAATCTTGCAACAATATTTACTTCCTCAAGAACAATAGAAGGAATAATATAACATATTATAGACCATAGAAACCATCTCTCCACCATCAACATTACTTCTAATCCTCATCTTAATATATCATCATGATAACATCTTTGTTGAGGGTATGTGCAGGATCATGATGGGCTAAAAAGTGGCAATATGATGGGTATGTGGCTGACCACTTTTTCTTTACCCAAAATTGATGAAATGAAAAGGATTTTTAAAGGAGATTCTCAACTTTCCACCAATATAAATTATGCTTTACATTGAATTTAATAAGTAATTATTATTCATTTTCTATTCAAATTATGACTAAAGTCCCGATTGATAGACTAATTGAAAAACATCTATAACTTTCAAACGGTATCACTTTTTTTGAATCGAAAACATGCATCACATTCTATGCTTCACATACTATAGGATTAAAAAAATAAAAATTGAATTTCATGAAGTTTTGACCAGGTTAAGGTGGTTAGACATACGAGTTTTTATATTTTTAAAAATTTGTAATAAAAATTCATAATTAATTATTTAATTGGAAAAAAAATACAAAAAAATATGCATCACATCGAGACATGAGTCCTCTAATTATATCTAAAATATTATAACAATTTATTGTGGTTGGGGTGGTTAGACAAACACCTACTTCTTATTTTTTCCCTAAAATTTAAGTACTACTGCATTGAAATTTCAAATTTTCACCAAATAGATTTATTTATTTTTTAAAGAAACCTAGTAGTTTAGAAACTAAATTAAATTTTCTACAAATTCTCTTGTTACATATTTTTGAAATAATATAGATAACTTATTCAAATTTTTATGTCAAGTTTCCTAACTCTGATTTTTCTGAATTTTTTGCTACTTAAGGGCCTGTTTTTTCTATGATGATCATGCACATACCCTTGAAAACAACCATACTCAATACACCTTTACTTGGCATAAAACACGGCATGCTATCCAACCACGAGCTTCAACAATGACATCATACATTCACAAAAACTAATTCCAAACAAGAACTTCACAAAAAATGTGCAACAAACTCACCAAGTGTTGACAACCAATGCCAACAAACACACCAAGTGTTGACATCAAAGACAACCAAGTTACCAAGTGTTGAAATCAATGACAACCAATACCAATAGTGACATGCATAAAAAGGTAGAAATAAAAATGGAATGTACCTTAAATTTTTGGATTCAATTTGACAAATTGCATAATTATGTTTAGTTTGTCTTCTTTTTCTTCAAACTCCTAAGAAAAATTATTTTTTCACCAAGTTCCTTCATTTTCAATGTTTAATTGTTAGAACATAATGTTATTAAGGGTCAAACCCTTGTAAAATTTATATAATGTTTTAATATAAGGTTATTAAACCTTATATATTATATGCTTTCTTAAACATATCCAATTTAAAATAGTTATAGTCTAATAACTAGTAGATTATTAATTATTTATGAATGGTTATTTTAAAAACGTGTGCTTGATATCCCTTAAAGTATTATGCCACCCTTTCTCATATATTTAAGGAGGTTCCCTCTCATTTGAGAGGTGGAGAATTTGGAGATTATATAGTGAACTATATCACTTTGTATATGAGGTATTTGTTGAGATGATGAATTGCACAGCCCCTGAAGCTCCAGAATCTTCAATGCAGGACTTTAGCCATGAAAGATAATCAACCACAAAGAGAAGTTTTGCAACAATGGAATGCTGATTAAAGATTCTATTGATAATATGAAAATGATATGATATGTTACAAATGAACAAGATGCCTGATTAAATAGGCAAGAGGTAAACCCTAATATGCATGAGATGTTGCCAAGTGTCTTGATCTAACAACATGTGAACCCTATGGTGATGATCATTAAATGATTAGATAAGTTCTAGAAGGAATCTTATCCCACAAACTAGGAAAGGGAATATTATCCCATTTATTAAATGATTGCAACCTAGGACTAAATGATTAAATGCAAGACCTAAGTTAACTTATGCTAGTGTAATAATTAATTAATTAATTACACCAACACTTATAAGTGTAACTTAGGGAGGAAAAATTCAATGATTATGCAAGATGATGATGGGTCCTGGCTACGAGGCCATGTTAGGTACCCATGTACATGAAGATGCAGAAAATCTCCCACAAACGGAGAAAAGGGGAAAACCCAGTAGGAACAAAACCCCTCTCCAAAAAGGAGATGAAAAAGAAAAATGTGAGATAAGATGGGAAGGATGGAGGACTCCCAAATACCCCCCAAGTACACCATCTGTCGCATGGATACAATACAATCAATGCCTCCCCATAGGAGGGAAAGAGAGAGACTATATAGCCCCCCCAGAAGATGAGATCACTTGCAAAAAAGGTAAGTGTCTGAAGAAAAAACAAGATCCAATGTCGACAAACAACTTGTCTCCCTTTCAGAAGAAACAAAAGCAAATGCAAGTGCAAAGATGCTTCCCATTCTAGATAGGAATTGAAGGAAGGAAGGATGAAGGTGGATGTCGATGATGTCTATTGCTCAAATGTATCCTTTCCTGATGAAGAAGAGGCCACAATCAATGAAGAGAGTGACAAACCAGGACGATGCAGAAACTGATGGGGAACAATATCCAAAGACAAAGATAGAATGGATATGATGGATGTGATGGAGACTTGATAGCCCCCCTTGAATGAAGTGTCCTCAAAACCACTGAAGGTAGTCTGAAACAAATCTAATGGTGGATGGTGAAGAAACTGCAAATCCTGAAAGGAATGACAGGGAAGAAGTCTTGGATATGAAATATCTGAAGAAAAAACAAGTGCCTCCAAGATAGTCTCTGGATTCCCAATCAAGGTAGAGACAAAGGAATGAGGAGACTCAAAACAACTCTCCAAAGCCAAATCTGAATAGAGGACTGATATCCCCTCAAGAATGTCCTCCAAACCTATAGAAGTGGCCAAGGAAGTGATACCTGAAACAAAGCCATCTTGTGATGTCAAGTCTAAAAGTGTCCTGATGGATAGAGATGGTGGTCGAAGCCTCAATCAATGATTCTGGACAAGGAATCATTGAATGTGAAGGGATACCAACTGTCTCTGATGAAGAAGAAGCACTGAAAGGAACCTTAACCTCTTCGGAAAGATCAAGGTAATCAACTTCCTACACAACAATAACATCATGGGGTACTTGATCCGATGAATGACATTTTGAAGCATGATCATCGGGGAATGGTGGAGTATTTGAATCTTCATATAGCTCCCAAAGCTTAATCCAAAGAATGTGAGGACAATCACAATGATCAATAGTACTCAGAACATCACAATCAACTTGCATCTCAAGAATCTCCAAAACAGTGTACCTACTGCAACTCCAAGCAAATTCATGAATACCTTCACTTGGATGAGGAACTATACCAAATAGATGTGGCAACAAATCAAGTGAATGAAGATGGTGGCAGATCCCATCTCGCCATTGTGAATAGTTACCCTTGTGCAACATAACCAAAGGAGAATAATATGCAAGCCCCATAATGAAATTTCTCCACAAAAATGAAAGACAAATGACCTTCAACAGAAAATAGAAGACTTCCAAATAGATATGCAACTAAGAATATGCCTCTGAGATCAAGATATTCTTCTTCAATCTTCAGGATGTCACAAGAATCAAAAAACCAAAAAAAAAGATACCTGGAGCTGAAACCAAAGAAGATGACTAGACTGATGAAAAAATGCACTGAAATATCTCTCGAATGCCACTGGAATCTTTGAAATCCGACAATCTGATGCGAAGATGTGTGCTTTTGAGTATAGAATGGAGGGTTGACTTCAGTTGACTTTAATATTTTATGACAGCATAATCTTGAAAAATAGAGTGCACCACTGAAAAGTAGACTTCAATAGCTTTCCAATGGTATATCGTGTGCAAATTTTTGATATCGTATGTGGAAGATACGACCTCTGGAAGAATTCTGCAATTTGAAATGAACTGGCTAAATAGGCGCAAAAAATAAGCACCCTAGGGAAAAAAAAATTTTGGCCCTTGGTCACTGTTGTGACCGTGGGTGGCGTCGGCAGTTTAGAAAAAAAACATTGTCGGGCGGGCGGCGTCGGAGCGGCGGGCCGGAGGCGGAGAAGGTGGCGCGGCCGGGAGGAGAAACCACCGCTCGGCAACGAATATAGCCCCAGTCACCGATAGAACCAGGGGCATCGACAAAGGGTTGGAGACTTCGATGGAGTAGAGGAAGCGGTCGCCGGGTGATGTGGACGGCCACTAGTCGGTGCCGAAGACTGTGTTAGCGATTAGACGGTGACCGATGGTGGCAGGGCCAGATGATGGCAGATGATGCAGACGATGTCGGCGAGGTCTGCGGTCCGTCGGTGAATATGCTGACAGAAAAATTTGAATATTGCAAAATATTTGCAGTTCAAATTTAATTAAAAATGCCAAAAATTTATATGCCAATGGATGAATATATAATGCCCAAACTATATCCGTAGAAAAAATAATTAAACTGACCCATAAATTTAATTGCCAGTCGCCCTGCAGATTTAAATTTTTGCGAATACTATAGAAAAATTTTGCCCAAAAATGCCAAATATTTTTTTGATTTTTCTAAAAAAATTTTGCCTTGATGGAGGACTTACAGGGATGATTTTTTTCTGCAAACATGTATGGATTTGTACAAAAAATGCAAACCCTAGATGTACCTCACAGGCTCCCGGTTGAATCTACTTCGATTTTGGCAAATGAACAGGCGATCTATGGGTTTTGAGGCCTTCTGGACGCAATGGAAAGGTTGGAGAGAGCCTGATTTGCACCAGAAATCAGCTTGGCTCCCGGGTAGAGCCAACTAGCCTGCAACATAAAACTCCAAGCCTGCTTGAATCTTGCACTCCAAACTTCCTGGATATAGGGTTGATGTTTCAATGGACTAGCTTTGATACCATGTTGAGATGATGAATTTCACAGCCCCTGAAGCTTCAGAATCTTCAATGCAGGACTTTAGCCATGAAAGATAATCAACCACAAAGAGAAGTGTTGCAACAATGGAATGCTAATTAAAGATTCTATTGATAATATGAAAATGATATGATATGTTACAAATGAACAAGATGGCTGATTAAATAGGCAAGAGGTAAACCCTAATATGCATGAGATATTGCCAAGTGTCTTGATCTAACAACATGTGACAACATGTGAACCCTATGGTGATGATCATTAAATGATGAGATAAGTTCTAGAAGGAATCTTATCCCACAAACTAGGGAAGGGAATATTATCCCATTTATTAAATGATTGCAACCTAGGACTAAATGATTAAATGCAAGACCTAAGTTAACTTATGCTAGTGTAATAATTAATTAATTAATTACACCAATAGTATTATTGGCCATGTGGAAGTATGGAGAAGTGTTCCCTAGATTTGATCTATGTTATAATAGACCATTATTGTAAGTGTTTTAATAAAATGACACTTTATGGGGTTCCTTACTTGAAATGGGTTTTCTCCATGTATATATTATGTAATGTGTAAAATCTATGCTTATGTGATTCTTAATTTATTTATGTTATATTTTTTTATAATGATTAGTATCATAAGATCTTAATTTCTAACATGGTACCAGAGTGCATTAGGCTATACTAATCATTTTTATAGGTTATAGAAGCCATGCTGAACTTGATAGGAAACCTCTTTATGTTCATTCAACACATGTGTAAGGCCATTTGTTCAATGTATTTAGTGTGCATTTTTTATATTTAAAAAAAATCAATTTATAAAAGCCAAGCTACAAAATTCTAATTAGTCTTTAGTATAAGTGATATATGAGAGAATTTTTCATATTATTTTTCCTAAAAAATTCATATAGAATAGGATTGTAATTGCCAAGTATTTGATTATTAGATGATGTATGATGTTTATTTTTTTAGTATAAAATTTGACGATCTAATTAATTCAAAATTATTCCTTTATAATAGAAATACTTTATCACAATATGTCTTAGTTCCCATTCTATAGTAATTTATGCTTCTTTTAATAGATCAATGTCATTCATAAAAGTCAAAATATGTATGTTTTAATAAGAGGGAAATAGTCATAAGTCATTATCTTTTCTAGCCTCCTCTCATGTGGAGAGACTGTGTTTCCAAATAACTTGAAATAGTCTCCAATACATTGAAAATCTTCAAAATAAATAGTATAGTATTTTTTTAGTTTAGAATCTAAAACAACCAAAAAAATTTATCTTCAAATTTTAGAATATAATAATTATATACTAATTTTATTAAAAAAATGTCATCCCAACAAATTTAGAATAAGGAATACTCCATATTCACATGTCTTCTTACTAGTATTCAACTAACATAAAATAGTGATTGTCAACTATTTAAATGTTAAGTATCTTAAATACAAATAACAAAAAAATAAATAAAAGAAATCGTTCACTTAATTGATATTAAGTTTAAATCAAGTAAAAAATTATCCAAACAATAAATACAACTATATATATATATTTAACCCTAAAACTATCATATTATTATTCAATCTTACTAAATATATGCATATATATTGTTTTATAACCAAATGATCTTAGACGTGTTGAATTCAACAATCATGTGCTTTCTTTAATATATTAAAAACAAAAAGACGTGTATTTGGAGATAACAAGTGTGGGTAACGAATACCATCAAAATAAATGATTAAGTCTATAATTTAAGAAGTATTAGGAGCCCAAAGACTACCTCTCTAGTGGTCATTGAGCACATTGAAGGAAGCTTTCTTTATTTGTCAGCCCTTTATACAATCAGAATATTTAGGAGATTTAGCATCAATTCCCTTATTGAGAAATATTGTTTAAAGCTACGTGCACTTTTCTTTTTTCTATAGAATAATTCGCATTCCATATTTATTTTAAGAAATGTTATTGTTTAAAGCCACATCCACTTTTCGTGAGGAGACAAGTGTATTTTAGAGAATAATTCACATGATTTGTCAATTTGTGTACTTTATAGATAAAAGTGTTTTGGAATTGGATATTAATTGTAAGTTTATTGGATATTAAGCCTACCCACTATGGGACCCACTCAGACCTACTTCTATACCCACCATTGGACCCCTACCCACTATGGGCCCCTTTCCCTTACAATTTCTTTCTAGTGGCATGTCAACTTTGAGAATTAGTTAAAACCTTAGTTTGATTCTATGTTTTAAAAAATAGGAACTCGAGTTCTATTATAATGTCACAATCATGATTCTATGTTTTAAATAATAGATTTAAATATTCCCATTAAAATATGAAAGTGAAAGTCATTTTTTGGAGGTAACTATTTATCATAGACCTATGGCAATTATCATCTTTACAATGGAAGAATTATCATCCTAAATTGTAATTGTTTTTTTGTGTACTCGATTATAATGAAATTCCTTATAACATTAAGAATAATTTTAATCTAGGATATTCTCTTATGTGTGTTCTTCAACATTACACAATATCTTTCACATGCTTATATAACTCAAATTTGAAATTAGATACTTTCTAAAACATCTTCAAGTAACTCAATTTTAAGAATATTTTTACTATTGAACTATACCATATTATATAGAATGTAAATTTAGGAGTCTCCTCTCTCAAAGTTTTTCTTCTTTAAATATAGATTATGATTAATTTTTTGCCTTGTGAAACACATTCTTCAGAAGACATGTCTGCAATATTTGAAGATATGAATATTCTTCAAAGGGGTTGTGTGTAGTTTCTCTTTCACAATGTTATGGGAGATGGTGTAGACTTGTAATTTATAAGATCATCTATTGTAAGTGATCTATTCTTCAAATATTTTTTGCACATCTTTCACATTGTAATATTCAACATTTTTTCATATTTTAGTACTAGTTGTGAATGACATTAATGATTTACAAATATTTATATATACATTTGTTAATACTTCATAGAGTTTAAAATCTATTACTTGATCAAGTCAAGTCATGAATGCTAATCTTCATTTTATCAATAATTTATTATATTCATACAATCATACTTTCTTTAAGATTGATAAGGTTGAGATTTGGATATTCATATATCTATTCAAATGGTTATTTTTACCCGATCATTAAATATAACAAAAAATATTCTCTAACCACTTTGGAGTACTTATTATTTTTTCTCATTATTCCCACATATATCATATGACATGAAGTTTCACTTAGTATGTCCTATATTCTCACATTAGAATTGTAGGGATGTTAATGTTTTTTTTTAGAGATGAAACTTTATAGGCAACACTTTTTGGAAGTGAAATAAGAAATAAAATATCATTTTTTATTTTTAATCACTGTATTAAATATTAGAGATATTCATAGTTTTGATGTCATCTATCTTTCATTATCATTAAAAGAGATCATGGACATTAGGTTTTCAAGGAATATTTATAAATATGCAGTGCATATATTATTTTACTAGATTCATATTTATGATGAAGTATCCATACTTTAGATATATAAAAATCTTATACAAATATTTATTTCATACTCCTAAGTCTAACCTTTATTCTTTTTGATATATTAAGAAGCATTTATAGGGTGTTGTACCCTTAACACAATGGTCCAGAAGGGAAAAAAAAGATCAGGTCCAAAGAATTAAAACATTAACCACCAAAAAAATAGAACACAAAAATAGTAGACTGACAACTGATAAACAATGACCCAACAGACATGACATAACAGTAGCAGACTAACTAGTACCCTCCCAATTCTGAAAGTGGAGGTTAATAACATCCTCCCGAACCCAGTTCGTGCCCTCCTCCATAGCTTTCTTATCCATTTCATCCTTGAGCATAGTAGAAAGGGTACCAGTTGCACAGTGGGTCATCTTGACAATGAACCAAGTCAATCCAGTGAATTTCTTCTCAAGCATCTCCACCCACACAAGCAACATGTTATAATCCACCACTTTGTCCATGGTATTCGCATTATCTTCTTCCATAGCCTGGGGTTCTAAGGACTGGTTCATCGAGTCATCCTTGAGCATCTCATTGAAGTTGGAAAAGTGACTAGGCCCTTCAATGAATTCCTCTTCGTCCACCTCTATGTCTTCCTCCTTCCTCTTGCCTTTACTATCAAACTGCTCCTCTTCACTGGAAATATCATTAACTGAAACTTTCTTACTATTTTTTTCTAGCTTGTGTGATCTCCTAATGTTGGTATTCTTTAACTCTGCCCCCATAGTAGTAGCCACCATGGTGTCCCCCTTGGAATCTTTACCAACAATATTCTTCCCTTCGATGTCTATGGTTGAAAACTCCACCTTCCCTTTCCCCTTTTCTTTCACTTTTTTCTTAGTTGCAAGTTTGTTGGTTATCTTGCGGGGAGCAGTTTTGAGCTCATAAAGTGCAACTGCTGCTTTTGATTGAGAAATCCCTGCACCACCCTTTTTCTTTTTGGTGGAAGGTTTAGGCTTGGGGATTTCAGCATTCACTAGGGGGGTTTTCCTTATGGGGTCCTTAGACTAAGCTAGAGAGGGACTCACATTGGTCTAAACAATGGGCCCGACTTCCTTAATAGAAACAACATAAATGGTTTTGGGCAAGCAAAGAGCCAGATGGAAATGGTAAAGCCTTAGGATGAGGCCTTGGTGGAGTGGAAGGGGTGGTGTTTCTTCAAGGTTTTGGGTAGGAGTGTCCAAAAATTTCACAACAGATATTTCTAAATCATTAAGTAGGAAAAATAAAAAAATCAACAGTATTTTGTGGCGAAGATGATTTAAAAGAGGTAGGTGATAATAATAGAAAACCCTATGTCTACCCTCCAAAGTCACATACTTCATTAGAGCCAGGAAAACCTAGTCGCACATCCAAGGGAGCACTTCTCTTTCAAAACCAGACTCAAAGTGGACTATTTTTCATTTTCTTTAAAGAAAGCATTGAGGATTTCATTATCCTAGGTCTTAGTGTGCTTAGTGTACTTCTTCCCAATGCAAGAGTACACAATCACCTGAGAAATTACCTCCTCATTGACCTTGAAGGAGATACCTCCCATCGTTACCCTCCTATCTTTCCAAGAGCTCGTGAATTACACTGACATCCTTGCATCATGACCAACCAAGCATTCCATTAATGATGTCAACCCTCCTTCGACGTAGATATGCCAAACCAAAGAATGCTTTTAGAATTCCTCACAATTATATAGCTTTTTCCTAACCCTATCACCACCCATTTTCCCACAATTCACTTTGAGAACCTAGGAATTCTACGAGAGAAAGAAGTTAAATTTTTTGTCAATGTGAGAGGTCACCCAAAAAGCACTTCTTTTAAGCCATCCAAGATGAATCAGGGTAATGAAGATGATCTACAGATTACACGCTTCAGGAGTTATTTCCAAAAGGGAAATCTCTGTGGGCCCATTATTGAAAATATTTAAACACTAGTGGCAAGGTTTGCAAAAAATGATGACATTGATAGTTTTTCCTTCCAAGTTGCAATTGCACAAGTACCGATGCAAAATGGTCGTGGGGAGAAATTTAGACTTCCCTAAGTATCTACCTTTTATCTTAAGAAAATTTTGAGCAATGTCGATGGGACTTAGCATGAGCCCCATGCGATAAGAATTAATCACAACAAATTTGAAATTGGAAGCATAAAGATATGTGGGGGCTATGACAAGACCACAAATTAAATTTATGTATATGGCCCAACCAAACTTGGTCATTAACTCGTTGTACTTCCCATCACTCCTCATTATTAGCTTTGTAACCACAACCTTTGCCCCATTATTCAAATGCTACCATGTATTTAACACCTCATCATCCATCTTCATCCACATCACCCAAAGAAAAAATATGTGGAACACCCATAAAGCCTTGACAATTGCAATTTTAGATAACATCATGGGTAACTAAGGTGCCCTATTCCTTAAGAATAATACCTTACAATTATGGTGGTAAGTTACAATACTCCTCCAACACTTGGAAATTCTCTAATAGGAGCCAAGATTAGCTAAGGAATCAACAACTTGATTTCCCTCCTAAAAGATGTGAGTAAAGATCTTCATATCTAGCTTCAACACCATGTGATTTATGTCTAAAAAATTATCTCTGGCGTTCCATCCTAATAATCTACCAAATTTGATAGAATCAATACCAACTTGGATTCCCCTTCTATGTGCAATTTCTATATCCCCATTGTAACAACTAACTGGACACCCTTTAGCAGTTCCCTAGCTTCTGTAATCATGGAGGTCTAAATCCCTATGCTCTCAAGTAACCAGTCACAAAGTTACCCCTGCTATCTCTGATAATTCCCCCTTTGCTATCCCTACCTCAGTTCCCCTTGGACGCACCATCAAAATTGAGTTTGTGCCACCCATGATCCGGGGGTTTCCAAACCATGTCCAGTCTAGCTTGGGCCTTGGAGTTTTCAAAGGAGGGCGAGTGCATGAAGTTGGTTGCACTTTTGTGGCCAAATGGGAAAAAAATGGGGAAACACATAACGCGCTCGCATTATAACACGAGGGCTTTATGTGCTTTTAAAAGAAAAGAAAATTGAAATGTGTATCATTTGCTTTTCATTGTTTTTCAACTCTGCCCGCGGCCAAAAGCCCTCAATTTCGTGCTTGCATTCAAGGAGGAAGGACTTCTACAAATTTCATCAAGAACAGTTGGATTTTCTCTACAAATATGGCACCACGACGATGAAGAGATGCAGGAGGTAAGTATTGTTTACTATTTGTTTTGAATTTGTTAGTTTGAAATTGATTTTGTTTGTTTTAGGTTAGATTTGATTGGTTTTTTTAAAATCTATAGGAAATCCTGCAAATCCTCAACAAGAAGAGGAGGTAAATCCTCAACAACAAAATCCTCAACAAAATCAACCTCCCCACCATTCTCTCAATTCCCTCCGGCACTCAAGAAAATTTGAGTGAAATTGAGAACAATAGAAAAAAAATTGAGGATCTTATCAGTAGGTTGAGTGATCCAAATGCTTAAACCACAAAAAAATGCTTCTAGCAAATTCATTGAAAGACATGTTAAAAAATTTAGATGCAATCACCCAACAAATATCTGGATGGCAAGATAGGAGGCAGACAGCTAGGGCATATTATGCAAACAAATTATCATATAAACAAGTAAAAGATTTAAAAATTACTAAAGGTGATTTGTGCTCTCTATTCACTGACCCTAAAACAAATCAAAATCTTACCCTCAATGCAAAGAGGTTTCCTATTCATTGGTGCCACCACCAAGAGATTAAGAACCATTTTTATGGAAGATGGTATATGGTCTTTGATTACCCACAATAATTGTGAAGTCCCCCAATATTTTCTTAGGAAACTATATAGTGAGTTTGTATTGAATCAAATCCAAATTATACACGTATGGGGGAAGAGGTGCAAGGGGTCAGCTCAGGATAGATGACCCGATGCACAACCCGGATCCTCTGCTTGTAGGGGAGGCGACCTCTGGCTAGGCCGCCTCGGTGAGTAGATTGTGATGTATGTCATTGCGAAGGAGAGGCCGACATAGAGACATTGTAGGTGATCACAACTTTGACCCAGAGTGTCATCCATCACACTATCCCTATTGTACAGCGTCATCCAGGGGAGTCTTCAGGTGGTGGCCTTCGAACCCATGTGTGTCAATCTTACGGGGTGACTTGTTCGTATGACCCTACCGACACTCAAGAGGGTGCTATGTAGGATCCATATACTACTACGCAGCCTAATCTGTATGCATCTACAATGATGGAGAGGATGGCTGACATTTTGCATGATGCATATGGCATTAGCACTCAGGTAAAATTCAGCATGTTCATTGAATTTAATTTTATTAAATTCGATTGTGAAATGCAGATTAACTAATTTAGTTTTA
>VDFB02000009.1:11833733-11887696 GCA_007258455.2 Sequoia sempervirens
AATACTTGTTACAATGGTCTAATGAGGTTTGGACATGTGTGCTTCCTGGCCTAAGGCTTGTTTGGCTCTTTCGTCTCTGTAAGAAAGAATTCAGGGCTAGAAGCAGTGGTTCATTGAAAAATAGAATTGACACAATAAATTGTAATAGGAATACAGAGCATGTTTTGTGTTTTGTCTTAAGTTCAGAATTCATTTTCATATATGTAATTTTGGTAACAATATAGCAAATAGAATACAAACTGATACCAATTTCATGGTTATTGTCTCTCCCTGTGCTTGTTTTATGAGTTATGAATGAAAGAAATCAAGGATTCTTTTTTTTGTCTCTATTGCTTCTCAATTGATGTTTAATTTTATTCTTTCTTATTAGTCCAATAAATTAATATAAATGATCGGGTGAGATTATCAACTCATAGGAATTAAGTGCTAGGATATTTGTAAGTAGTAATGATCATGAATGTAATATGGAAATGTTGTAAAGCAATGTTTCTTGAGATTGTAGGTTGTTATTGATGAAATGTTCTCTGGTTGCATAGGTTGATATTGACTCCATGCTTGGAATTAGACACTGGTTTGTGCAAAGTATTCATAGCTCAGTTTCTTGGTTGACTCATTAGCTAATCACTTTCAATATTAAACAAATCTTTAAATGGATACCATTGTAGTTGTTTTGTGTTGAATTTTGACTTCTCATGATCGAAGTATAAGACATTAATAAATGAACTGCCAACTTATTTGATGTAGTATGTTGTTGAGCATTTTTATGAGAAGTATCTATTGTTTACAATGTATTTAATTAAAGTCATGTCAATTCATGAGTATACATTGTGGGATCACCCTCCCAGGTTTCACAGATTCCAAAGTGTATGATTAGAAGTCTTGCCACTTGTACTTGTTTGTTGGCCAATCCCTTTGGAGTACCAAATATTGGAAATGGAAAAGTCCATAGGTATTTCTGGAGATCATTTTGGTTCTTGAAAAGTCACCAATAAAATGGTGACTCTATTGGGGACTAGCTAAGTATGAAGTCTCTAGTCTAGATCTGGTACAATTAGAGTCAATTGTTTTGTTATGATATTCTTTACTGTTTCAAAAAGAATTGGTTTAAATTCTATTGAATTAGTCATGTAATATCTAGTCTTATGCATCAGGTATTGGTTTATTCAGTCACTTTGTGTCAGGTTATGTTTAGCATCCTTTCTGAAGTTACAAATACAAAATCAAAGTGCAATCACATTCTATTTCCTAGCATTATAGGTGGTGACTTTGAAATCTTTAATACTAGTGTAAAGATGAGAAAGAAGAAGGATTCTAGAATTTTTGACATCATGAAGAAGACTAGAAGTTATGCAAAGAAGCATCTTGAGAATAAGGTAGAATCTGAACTTGCAAAAGAGAAACAACCCACCTAGGTCAAGAAAAGCTCTGACTCAAGTAAGTATGTTGATTCCCTTGTTGATGCATCTCCTAATTTTAATACTGACATCAGTAGTGCCAGTATCCATGAAAAGGAACATGAAATTGAAGGATCTAACATAGGCCAAGGAATTTTTCTTGTTGAGCATGTGTTTGATAATGAGTTTAATATTTCAAGAGAGAAGGATAGATGGGAGTTTTGGGGAAAGAATAAGAAGTTTTTGGAGCCTTCAATCCTTGGAGCTGGATTTGTTTTTAATGGAAATAATTTTAATCCAAGAGGTGAATCTCCTAATGTACAAGTACACCTTTCTCTTGAGAAAGATCATATTGACCAGCCTTACTATATTCCTTCTCCTAGTGAGCCTGGAGATGTTCTAGAAAATGAAGAAGACATAGATAAAGATATGCAAGCCATAGAAGAGGAAGAACTAAGGCTTAAAGAAGAGGAGGAGAATAAACTAATGGAATTAAAGGAGAGGGAAGATAGGATTAGAGATAAGAAACTTGAGAGAGATGCTTAAAAACAAAATTTGGAGAAGATGGGAGAAGATGCTGCTAGGCGTAAGACCTTTGAGGAAAATGTTCTTAAATTTTCTGCTAAATTGACCAATGATATTCCTAAAGTAATAGTCCCAATGGGGACCTCTGCTACTAATACCTATACCACATTTGTCTCAACCACCAGAGCCTTAGATCCTCTTGTTATTTCTAAGAATACATCATTTTTAGATCATGGGAAGAGGCCTATTGATCAGCCCAAGAAAACTACCTTCAATACTAGTACCACTACCCATGCTTCATCTATTGAGAGCCCCACACACAAGGACAAAACTAATCCAACTCCATCTACTCCACCTCCAAATACTAAAAAATTGATATTACAATTAGAGAATGAAAAATTGCAAGAAGATTTGAAGAAATCTGAGATAGTAGCTTCTAATGTAGAAATGGCTTGGAAAATTGTTTTTCTTAAAATGTCCACACCCACCCTAGAATCTTCGAGCTCTAGATATACTATTAGTGAGACACACAAAAATAAGTTGTAAGGACATTATCCTAGTGGAGGTGGTGATGGTGAAAGTGGAAAGGGTAAGGATAGTAATGAATTGGACAACAAAAGAGATGATGAACAAATAGATGTTCATAGAGATCAACATACTAGGAGGCCACTCCAAGTAGATAGATACTGAAAGTTGTGTTTCATCATAATACCTAGCTACCCTAACCCATTCCCTGAAGACTTCAAACCTGCTTTGTTCAAATTCTTTGGAAATAATGCCTTGAGTGGTGAAGACCATCTTAAAGCATTTGGTAATGTTATGAATGATTTTGAGGTAGAGGAAAAAGATGTCGTAATGAATCTGTTTATGTAGTCTCTCATTGAAGATGCTCAAGAATGGTATAGGAGTTTTCTAGTTGAAAGTATTGGCTCTTGGGAGGAATTCAAGAGGGTATTTAGAGAGAAATATGGTGACAAGAATGATTCAAGTTTCTTATTGAATTAGTTTAATAATATTTCTAAAGGTTCTAATGAATCTATTACTAAGTTCAATATGAGATTTCAAAAGGCTAGGAGGAGGTTTCCTCCTCATTTACAATTGAATGACCATGTTTTCTTGGTAAATTAATATAATGCTTTTGATGCAAAAATGAGTTACCATTTGCTAGATAAGAATCCTCAGACATTGAGGGAAGCCTTCAAGATGGTGTAGTGTATTGAGAATATTATCAGAGCAATTGGTAAAGTTGGTAGAAGAGATGATGCAAAACTCCTCTGAAATTCAAAGGAGGACAAGAGTTCGAGAGCTAAAGGAAACACTTTTGCGGATAAGATTGATAATTTTATGAAAACTATAAGTGACAAAATTGTAAAGCAAGAAAAGGCTCAACCAAAAAATTATTAGAGGAATGAAAGAAATCCTAGGTTGCAAGATCACCCATATAATATGAATTGGTATAATGGGAATCCTGTTCCTAATAATCAGAGAAATATTTCGAACAAGGTCCCTCCATACCCTTTGCAGAAGAATTCAAGAAATTTTGTTGAAGAAACTAGTTTGTGCAAAGTATTCATAGCTCAGTTTCTTGGTTGATTCATTAGCTAATTACTTTCAATATTACAAATATTCAAATGGATACCATTGTAGTTGTTTTGTGTTGAGTTCTAACTTCTCATGCTTCAAGTATAAGACATTAATAAATGAACTGCCAACTTATTTGATGTAGTATATTGTTGAGTGTTTTTATGAGAAGTATCTATTGTTGACAATGTATTTAATTAAAGTCATGTGAATTCCTAAGTATACATTGTGGGATCACTCTCCTGGGTTTCACAGAGCCCAAAGTGTATGATTAGAAGTCTTGCCACTTTTACTCGTTCATTGGCCAATACCTTTGGAGTACCAAATATTGGAAATGGAAAATCCCATAGGTATTTCTAGTGATCAGTTTGGTTATTAAAAAATCACCAATAGAATGGTGACTCTTCTAGGGACTAGCTAAGTATGAAGTCTCTAGTCAAGATCTGGTACAGTTAGAGTCAATTTTTTTGTTATGATATTCTTTACTATTTGAAAAAGAATTGGTTTAATTTTTTTTGCATTATTCACATCATACCTAGTCTTATGCATTAGGTATTGGTTCATTCAGTCACTTTGTGTCAGGTTATGTTTATCATCTTTTTCTGAAGTTACAAATACAAAATCAAAGTGAAATCACTTTCTATTTCCTAGCATTCTAGGTGGCGACTCTGAAATCTTTAATACCAGTGTAAAGAAAAGTTCACAAAAGGAGCGAAAGAAAGATTCTAACATTTTTGACATCATGAAGAAGACCAAAAGTTATGCAAAGAAGCATCTTGAGCATAAGGCAGAATCTGAACCTACAAAAGAGAAACAACCCGTCTGGGTCAAGAAAAGCTTTGACTCAAGTAAGTCTGTTGATTCCCTTGTTGATGCATCTCCTAATTTTAATATTGACATAAGTAGTGCTAGTATTCATGAAAAGGCACACAAAATTGAAGGGTCTAACATAGACCAAGGAAGTTTTCTTGTTGAGCAAGTGTTTGATAATGAGTTTAATATTTCAAGAGAGGAGGATAGATGGGAGTTTTGAGGAAAGAATAAGAATTTTTCAAAGCCTTCAATCCTTGGAGTTGGCTTTATTTTTAATGGAGATAATTTTAAGCCAAGAGGTGAATCTCTTAATGTACAAGTGCAACTTTCTCTTGAGGAAGATCCTGTTGACCAACCTTACTATACTTCTACCCCTAGTGAGCCTGGAGATGTTCTAGAAAATGAAGAAGACACGGATAAAGATATGCAAGTCATAGAAAAGGAAGAAGTAAGGATTAAAGAAGAGGAGGAGAATAGACTGATGGTGTTAAATGAGAGGGAAGAAAGGATTAGAGCTAAGTAACTTGAGAGAGATGATTGAAAACAAAATTTGGAGAAGATGGGAGAAGATGCTGTTAGGCATAAGACCTTTGAGGAAAATGTTCTTAAATTTTCTACTAAATTGACCAATGATATTCTTGAAGTAATAGTCCTGATGTGAACCTCTTCTACTTATACCTACACCACATCTGTCTCAACCACCAGAGCCTCAGATCATCCTATTATTGCTAAGAAGACATCATTTGTAGATCATGTGAAGAGGCCTATTGATCAACCCAAGAAAACTAACTTCAATACTATTATCACTACCCATACTTCATCTATTGAGACCCCCACACACAAGGCGAAAATTAATCCAACTTCATCTACTACACCACCAGATCCTAAAAATTTGAGATTACAGTTGGAGAATGAAAAAATGCAAGAAGCTTTGAAGAAATCTAAGATAGCAGCTTATAATGCAGAGATAGCTAGGAAAATTTCTTTTCTTAAAATTTCCACACCCATCTTAGAATCTTTGAGCTCTAGAGATACTAATAGTGAGACACACTAAAAGAAACTATAAGGACATACTCCTAGTGGAGGTGGTGGTCAGGATCAAGGTGGTGGAGGTGGATGAAATAATAAGAATAAGAATGCTTATTTCAAAGATGATGATGGAAACAAGAAAGGAGGTGGTGATGGTTAAAGTGGAAAGGGTAAGGATAGGAGTAAATCAGACAACAAAAGAGATGATTAACAAAGATATTTTCATAGAGATTGACATAGTAGGAGGGCACTCCAAGTAGATAGATACCAACAATTGTGTTTCATCGGAATACCTGGCTACCCTAACCCATTCCTTGAAGACTTCAGACTTGCTTTAGTCAGATTCTCTAGAAATAATGACTTGAGTGGTGAAGACCATCTTAAAGTATTTTCTAATGTTATGAATTATTTTGAGGTAGAGGCAACAAATCTCATGGGGTATGTACAGGATCATCATGGAAAAAATAGGCTCTTAAGTGGCAATTTTTTTTGAAAAATCAGAGTTAGGCAACTTGACATAAAAATTTGAACAAGTTATCTATATTATTTCAAAAATATGTAAGAATAGAATCTATAGCAAATTGAATGTAGTTTTTGAACTACTAGGTTTGTTTAAAAAAATAAAATCTATTTGGTGACAATTTGAAATTTCAATGCAATAGTACTTCAATTTTAGGGAAAAAAAAAGTAGGTGTCTGTTTGACCACCATAACCACAATAAAATGATAATTTTTTTTTATAAGATTTTAGATATAAGTAGAGGACTCATGTCCCGGTGTGATGCATATTTTTTTGTAATTTTTTCCAAGTAAATAATTAATTATGATTTTTTATTACAACTTTTAAAAAATATAAAAACTCGTATGTCGACCACCTTAACTTGATCAAAACTTCATGAAATTTAATTTTTTTTTTTAATCCTATAATATGCAAAGCATAGAATGTGATGCATGTTTTGGATTCAAAAAATGTGATACCGTTTGAAAGCTATAGATGTTTTCCAATCAGTCTATCAATCAGGACTTTAGTCATAATTTGAATAGAAAATGAATAATAATTACTTATTAAATTCAAATTAATGTATAATTTATATTGGTGGAAAGTTGAGAATCTCCTTTAAAAACCCTTTTCATTTCATCAATTTTAGGTTAAAAAAAAGTCGTCAGCCACATACCCATCATATTGCCACTTTTTGGCCCATCATGATCCTCCACATACCCCATGATGAAGTTTTTTATACAGTCTCTCATTGAAGATGCTCGAGAATGGTATAGGAGTTTTCCTGTTGAAAGTATTGGCTCTTGGGAGGAATTCAAGAGGGTATTTAAAGAGCAATATGGTGACAAGAATGATTCAAGTTTCTTACTGAATTAGTTTAATAATATTGCTAAAGGTCATAACGAATCTGTTGTTGAGTTCAATATAAGGTTTTAGTAGGCTACGAAGAGGTTTCCTCCTCATTTACAATTGAATGACCATGTTTTCTTGGTAAATTACTATAATGCTTTTAATGAAAAAATGAGTTACCACTTGCTAGATAAGAATCCTCACACATTGAGGGAAGCCTTCAAGATGGTGAAGCATATTGAGAATATTAGAAGATAAATCGGTAAAGTTGGTAGAAGAGATGATGGAAAAATCCTCCAAAATTCAATGGAGGACAAGAGTTCCGGAGCTAAAGGAAACACTTTTGAGGATAAGATTGATAATTTTATGAAAACTATAAGTGACAAAATTGTAAAGCAAGAAAGGGCTCAACCAAAAAATTATCAAACGAATGAAATACCTCCTAGGTTGCAAGATCATCCATATAATACCAATTCGTATAATGTGAATCATGTTCCTAATAATAAGAGAAATAATCAGAACAAGGTGTTGGAAGACTAAAATCACTGAGAGGGGGGGTGAATCAGTGATTTATAAAAGTCACAATTTTTTTTAAAACAAAGAATTTATGTTTGCTTTTGAACCAAGAGGACAAATGATAGTTTGTGAAGCAAACTTGACTTTTAAATCAAAACACCAAATGACAGTTCAAAGAAAAAAAATGATTTGTGCATGAACAAGATTGTATTTGCATGAAATATGAATTAAACATAAGACATTAACAGAGGTGGAACTTAACACTTTCACATGTATTAGAGCTCACATTAAATCAAAACATTTTATGCATGAAATTTGACATAAACATTGGCAGATATGGAAGACTGATAATTATGCATTTGGTGACACATTAAAATCAGAAAGATAAGAAAAATCACACACATAAAACAATATATGTCCTGAGTGGAAAACCCTCTTAGGGAATAAAAACCACTCGAAAAATATCTCTTTATTCACTTAGAGCACCAACTCTTTAAAGTTTAGGAGCACCAACTCCTTTACAATGCAAAATAGTTACAGTATTCTATTAGAACCCTAGAAGTGCAATTTGCAGTCCTAGAATTTCAATAGAAGACGATAAATATTTTCAATAATAACATTGAAGAATGTTGTATGAGAATGATAACATCTTCCTTAAATACAATAATTTGAGAATCACTATTAAATATTTTCAATGCAATACAACTTCTGTACAATATGTATGAAACATCATATTCTTCTTCCAGGTAAGCCGAGAAATGCCAAAAATCCACCTTTTAAAGACACTACAAGATAACCTCTAAAAGCAGTTTGTGTAACTGTAAACTAACTCAGGTTAGGGTTTAAATGGAAAACCCTAAATAATCCTTCTTCAAACAAACCCTTAAACGAAATAAAACCATTTTAGTTATAGTTCATGAAATATTTCTTTTAAAAAATCCTTTATAAAAAAATTTACAAATATCACCACAATGAAACTATTCAGTTATAGTCGAGTATTGTCATCCAAAAACCCTAATCGGCTTTTCACAATCTATCAAGGATTAATCCCCTTAAAAATAAAAGTCCTTAACAATAGAAATTTCACACAAATTTTATTCACAAAATAAAAATTCTTAACCACCTGCTTAAACAACTATTCAAAGCCTATAAGTTGCAAGTAGAGCATTACCTGATTTGGTGAAAAAACAAACTAAAAAGTATACCTTAAAAACCTGATAATTGTCTAGCTAGTAGAAACCAACTACCACTATCGTTTTCTTGTCCAACATCCATAGTCACTTAAGCTCAAAATAATTCCAAATGCCTGACCATTCTAATCCTAGCTCATATTGTGACCTAACCTTACATACCCATAGCATATTGGCTGAAAAACTTAAAGAAATTGCAAACACCAGAATAACCATAGTGGCTAAGGTTCCAAAATGAAACAACAATAATGCATTTTACCCTAATCGAGCTTCAAATGTTTTAGAATATTTTTCAAAACAAAATAACTATTTGAGATCCAGTACAACAAAACATCATAATTCCCCTGCCAAAGAGTTTACCAAAATACTGACATCATAATAGTATTGACAATGATACCCGATATCACATGTTTTTTTATTGTGATCAAACAAAATGCCAAACAAGCTGCCCGAAACCTCATTAAAAATGAGTTCAATAAAAAAATTGTCGATCACCTAGTCACCATGACTACTAATATAAACACTTTCTTGAATGATTTTCCAAGTGACTTTAATAAATTCAATTTCAATGAAAAATTTCAAAGTGTCTTCTAATTAAGCCAAAAAATATGAATTGCAATGAGACCTGAAATACTTAAAGTGCAAAGATGACTATGATATCAATGATGCTAATGCAACCAAACAAAGACAAAGTCATATCAAGAAGCCAAATGTAAACACCATCATACAAATGAAGTATAAATACCATGAATTCCTTAAAAAAATATAGTAGTGCAATAATATGAGATTAATAATGCACTAATATATCATTCAAAGACAAATTGATAATAATCAACTAAATATACCTGTGACTTTTAACCTTGAAGGATCAAACTGAAAAACATCCTGTCAAAATGATAAACACTATCAACATCATCATATGTAAATACAAAATTTGGTAACTACATATCATAACACCAACCAATGTGAATAAACCAAGTTGCATATCATATATCAACCAAAACTTGTAACTGCATATGAAAAGAAAACCTCAACCATGTAACTAGTTTTGTCATCAAGGAAAAACTACAACCATGATAAACAACTAAAAGCCAACAAAATCCCCCTTTGTCCTTGATGGAAAAACACATATCCCCTCTCCCCATTTTTGCCTCAATGATAAAGAATGAAAGAAGATAATGTGAAATGCCATGAATATAAACAACTAAAACCAACCAACATAGTAACCAGCTGCATAAACAATGTTCACCAATAATTAGCCTTGCTCCCCTTGAACCATTGCACTAGGTAAAGGATAACTATGACTATCACTATAACTCATCAACTTGTCACTTTCAAAAACATTAATAACTGCAGTCATGTCAACTAGGTAATAACATCTTTTGAACATCTGTGATGAATGCCAAACACCAAAACTTGTTGTACTATCATCATACTTGTAAGAGCATTGCATTACACAGGGTAGTATCACTGTCATCAAATAACCACAACGACAACTGTAAATAAAGAAACCATGATATGAACCAATGCTTAGGGAAAAAAATGGTGTCGACAGATAAGAGTGATTATACATTGGTAAAACAGTAGTAGTGTATCATCATAATACCAATATGTATCATAAATTTACAAAAGCATACATAAGAATAGTTGAACCAGGGGTGTAGAATGGACATAAAGTCTCCCCCTAAGACCATGCATACTTTTAAGAGCATTTATACAATCTTGACTATTTCAAGAAGCATTGAAATCTTGTAGATAAACAATCAAAATTGTTGTAGCTTTCATTGTTATTCCAACAATATGCACTGTACTGTACTTTCATGTTTTAAAGCCTACTTGAATGCAACTGTAAAACTAGTATCAAATGATTTCCCAAAATTTTCCATACCTTTGTCACCAATGATATTGAAAAGAAAACTCTGTCTATTACCTTTACAACATACCTACTAGCATTAAGTAAGACAATGTGAATTCATAATACAAACTAATCATGTTTCAAGAAATGTTGTTGTCACACAATGAAAAGACCATTGTCCTAGCAGTAAGAGCAACATATTAAGTATATACCACTGTAAGCATTAAAAAACCTCAATTTCAAGCAACATTCACTATGTAAATAGTAATAGCATGTGAATAACAAATGAACAGAAAAGAGTATAGCCAAATTTCTTTATTAATTGCTTCTTGGAGATACTTTACACAAGAGTTTCATAGAGCACTGTCAACCTGTCAAGCTGAGATTTTTTTTTTTCCACTTTTAAAGACATTTGCAAACTCACCATACAATTGGATTGAGGATAGGCACTAAATATATAGTCCAAGAAAGAATCACATGCATATAGCCATTATATGAAACAATATGAGATACTCAACCATTGAGTTCAAGCAACATCATCTTCATCATAAATTAGCACCACTTTCATATCATAATAAGAAGCATTACTAAATAGTGTATAAGGAAATGTGTAAACTCACTGTCACCTGAAGTTGTAACATAGAACAACATTGTCACCTTTTTCTCATTATGCTGACAAATCACAATAAAAAAAAACTATATTTTTCAAACAAAAATGCCAAAACAAATCTATCCTTTGAGTCTTCCCAAAAAATTCAACGATAGAGCATCACTTTATTAATTAGAACTGCACTAATAGAATCGAATTCAACAATCTAATCATAGGGATGTATAAAAAATACTTGAAATGCACCTTGAAACTGCAATATAGATGATTTAGTGATAGAAATATGAGGAAAATCATTCACTGTCTCCCTCAACTGAGCACTCATTTTCACACACCGTGTTTCTTGTAGATTGTAAATACTCCCTTGAGTTATTGAGCTTGCACCAACAATTTCACCTGTTTTCTTTCTAATCTCACACCCTAGAGCATTAAAAAGAACGTAAAAACCCTGATCATAGATTTGAGTTATGCTAAGAAGATTATGCTTGAGTTTTTCTGCATAGTACACATCCTACAAACACATGTTATCATTCAAATAAACTATTCATTTTCCAATGATCTGAATACAATCATCATTTCCAAACCAAACTGAACTACCATCACAATATTCAAAATTGATAAATCTACTTTTGTCACCTATCATATGGTGTGAACACCCACTATCTAGAATCCATTCATTATTCACCTTAGAATGTAAAATTGCTTGACTAACTATACCTTATGTCTTTTCATTAATTTTCTTTGGTTTCCAAATCAACCTTGTTTGAGTAGTATCAATAAAAGTTTTGGACTTATAACTCTTTGCTACCTTGTTATGCTAGAACCTATCATAATAAGAGCATTGACCTTTCATAAACCCAAGACTGGTTTTATCATTGTAATGTCTTTTTTTACCTAAAAGTTTTGCTAGTTTATTACTATTGTCACATTTATCAAGTTATTTCCTTAGGTCAGCAACCTTTGCCTCTAGAGTGCAACATTTTTTTACTTTGATTTCTAATTGCACTTTTTTAATTTATAGTATTTCAATTTGAAGTTTTAGGTCAGCAATTTGTTTCTAAAAATTATTCTTCTTTACCACAACTTCCTGTTTGAGTTTTTGAATGTCTCGTAAAGCACTATTTAATTCACTCTCAAGGTTAACATCTTCACTTCTTGATGTGCCACAATCTGTATCAAATTTTGAGGATGTTCCTTCTTGCAACTCATCATTTTGATGCATTTCAATCAGTTTGTTCTGAACCTCATTTGCATCCTTGCAATAAATGACCTTAGCAATAATTTCATTTGGAAAACTATTAAAGATAACATCCACAACCCTAGCATTGTATTCAAGATCCTTCTTTTCATCTAGTGTAGGAGTAGATGTTGTAGATACTAAATTTTTTTTTCAACTACTTCCCACACATTAAATCCTAAAGAAGATAAATAGGTCTCCATCCTATGTTTCCAAAAAAAAAAATTTGTGCCTTCAAACTGAGGTATTCTAACTACAAGATATTCATCTATTTTTGAGCAATTGTTCATAACATTTTCAATCTCCTTATTATGATCTTGACTTGGATTAGTAACTGTCATAAACAGTGTTTCATTTGCTTCCTCAATAGATGCATCTTCTAGATCTACTTCACCATCTTCTAAATCAGTCTTGATGTTTATATCCTCTTGTTGTTTGACTTCAACCATAAATAGAGTCTCTTCTTCTTCATCTAAAGAGTCTTTTGTCTCACTGTCCCATTCATCCTTGATGAACAAACTCTTTTTCTTCTTGAAATTGAATTTCCTTTTAGGTTTATAGAACTTCTTCTTAAGTTGCTTGTTAGGTTTTTCATCATCATTATTTTGTTCAACATAGGGACATTTAGCTGCAAAATGGCCAATTTTGCCACAGTTGAAAAAATTAAAGGGAATTTTTCCTTTGTATTTTTTTAATTCCTTTTTGAGTTTTTTGACAACATGAGACTCTTTTGTATCAAATTCGTCTAACTCACTTTCAACTACATTTTCCTTTTTTCTTAGTTTTAAAATCAGTTTCTTTTCCTATTTGATTTCTTTTTCTTGTTCTCATTTAAAAATTAGTAAGGGTTCCTTGTAGATCATCTAAGGTAAGCTTGTAAAAATGTTTCTTTCCTTCAATGGCTAAAACCTTAGTTTCATATTTAGGATGTAAGGTTCTAATGACCTTTTTTACCACATCAAACTCTTCTACTTCTTCTCCTAACCCTCTCATTGCATTAGCACCTTCATCTATTCTTAGAAATTATTCAACCACTTTTTCATCATCATTCATTCTCATTTCCTCAAACTGAGTTTTAGGAGTAAGGATTTTTTACTGTTTGACTTTATCATTTCCTTGATAAATATTTTCAAGTTTTTCCAAAATTTATTTAGCTTATTTGAAATGCATGACTTTAACAAATACATCTTTGATTAACCCACACAAGAGAGTATGTTTAGCTCTAGTATTATTTTCATACTTCTTCTTCTTAGCAGAGTCAGAGGGAATTGTGGATGGAACAACATATCCATTTTGAGCTATGCTGTATACATCAATATCAATTGAAATTAGATATGTTTCCATTCTAATTTTCCAAAACACATAGTTTGTACCATCAAACAATTGAGCTCTAGACACAGAAGTACCTTCTTGAGCTTGTGACATGTTTGACAGACTTCCAAAACTAGAATCTATCCTAGGTGTATTAGACCTATATGAGGACTCTACGCTCTGATACCAATTTTTGGAAGATTGAAATCACTGAGAGAGGGGGAGTGAATAAGTTATTTATGAAAGTCACAAACTATTTAAAAATCAAGAATTTATGTTTGTTTTTGAACCAAGAGGACAAATGACAGTTTGTGAAGAAAACTTGACTTTTAAATCAAAACACCAAATGACAGTTTAAAGAAAAAAATTGATTTGTGCATGAATAGTATTGCATTTCCATGAACCATGAATTAAATATAAAACATTAACATAGATGGAACTTAACACTTTCACAGGTATCAAAGCTCACATTAAATTAGAACCTTTTATGCATGAAATTTGACATAAACATTGGCATATATTGAAGACTGATAATTATGCATTTGATGACACATTAAAATCAGACAGATAAGAAAAATCACACACATAAAACCATCACATAACATAATATATTTCCTGAGTGGAAAACCCTCTTGGGGAATAAAAACCACTCGAAAAATCTGTCTCTTTATTCACTTAGAGCACCAACTATTTAAAGTTGAGGAGCACCAACTCCACAAAATTTAGGAGCACCAACCCCACAAAAATTCAGAAGCACCAACTTCATAAGATATAGGAGCACCAACTCCTTTACAATGCAAAACATTTACAGTATTCTATTAGAACCTTAGAAGTGAAATTTAAAATCCTAGAATTTCAATAGAAGACCATAAATATTTTCAATAAGCACATTGAAGAATGGTGTATGAGAATGACATCTTCCTTAAATACAATAATTTGAGAATCACTATAAAATATTTTCAATGCAATACAAATTTTGTACAATATGTCTGAAACATCATATTATTCTTCTAGGTAACCCAAGAAATGCCATAAATCTATCT
The DNA here is from genome assembly GCA_007258455.2 of Sequoia sempervirens. NCBI lineage: Eukaryota > Viridiplantae > Streptophyta > Pinopsida > Cupressales > Cupressaceae > Sequoia > Sequoia sempervirens. The sequence goes on from VDFB02000009.1 coordinate 11,848,182, forward strand.
TTTAAAGACATTGCAAGATAACTTATGAAAGCAGTTTGTGTAACTGTAAACCAACTTAGGTTAGGGTTTAAATGGAAAACCCTAAATAATCCTTCTTCAAACAAACCCTTTAACGAAATAAAACCATTTTAGTTATAGTCCACAAAATTCTTCTTTTAACAAACCCTTTATAAAAATAATTACAAATATCACCACAATGAAACTTTTTAGTTATAGTCAAGTATTATCATCCAGAAACCCTAATGGGTTTTCTACAATCTATCAAGGATTAAGCCCTTTAAAAATAAATTTCCTTAACAATAGCACTTTCGTACAAATCTTATTCACAAAATAAACATTCCTAACTACCTACTTAAACAATTGTTCAAAGCCCATAAGCTGCAAGTAGATCATTATTTGATTTGCTAAAAAAAAAAACCAAAAAGTATACCTTTAAAACTTGATAACCATCCAACTAGTAGAAGACAACTTCCATTGTCATTTCCTTGTCTAACATCCATAGTCACTTAAGCTTAAAATCACTCCAAATGCCTGACCATTCTCATCCTAGCTCATACAGTGAGCTAACCTTACATATCCATAGCATATCGGCTGAAAAAATAAAAGAAATTGCAGACACCAGAATAACCATGATGGCTAGGGTTCCAAAATGAAACAACAATAATGCATTTTACCCTAATCGAGCTTCAAATTTTTTAGAAGCTTTTTCAAAAAAAAAAAACTATTTGAGATCGGGTACAACAAAACATCATAATTCCACTACTAAATACTTTACCAAAATATTGACAGCATAATAGTATTGAATATTAACCCAATGAGTTGTCAATGATGGCTCTTAGCAATGATACGTGAGATCACATTTTTTTTATTGTGATAAAACAAAATTCCAAACAAACTTTCCCAAAACCTCATTAAAAATGAGTTCAATAAAAAAAATTGTTGATCACCTAGTCACCATGACTACTAATATAAACACTTTCTTGAATGATTTTCCATGTGACTTTTATAAAGTGAATTTCAATGACAACTTTCAAAGCGTCTTCTAATTAAGCCAAAAAATATGAATTGAAATGAGACATGAAATACTTCAAGTGCAAAGAACACTATGATATCAATGATGCCAATGCAACCAAACTGAGCCAAAGTCATCTCAAGAAGCTAAATGTAAACACCATCATACAAATCAAGTATAAATACCATGAATTCCTTAAAACAATACAACAGTGAAATAATATGAGATTAATAATGCACTAATATATCATTCAAAGAAAAGTTGATAATAATCAACTAAATATACCTATGACTTGTAACCTTGAAGGATCAAAGTAAAAAAACATCCTGTCAAAATGATAAACACTGTCAGCATCATCATATATAAATCCAAAATATGGTAGCTGCATATCATAACACCAACGAATGTGAATAAACCAATCTTCATATCATATACCAACCAAAACTTGTAACTGCATGTGAAAACCTAAAATCAACCATGTAACCGGTTTCGTCATCAAGGATAAACTACAAACGTGATAAACAACTGAAAGTCAACACAAGGTCCCTCTGGACCCTTTGCAAAAGAATTTAGGAAATTTTATTGAAGACACCCCTTGGTGCATGGTTTTCCAAATGCTACACTCTTCGTAGAAATGTGTAGTTGCATAGATGGTTGAGGTGGATGAGGATATGCCAAACAACTGTGATTAGCAAAATGAGGAGGATATTGATGAACTTATGGTTATGAGTGATTTTGATGTTGCCAATAGTGAATGCTCTTCTGATATGAACTCTTATGAAGTGGATGTAGATAATCAAAGGAAAATTGCTAGTACATATCATTAGCAAGTTCTCTTTGATGAGGATATTGATAGTTATACCAAGGTGTATAATTTGGAAGCAATTAAAGATGGTGTGTCACTAAGAAGACCCACAAATGAGGAGATTCCAAAATATACTACAGTCTTGGCTACACAAGTTAGAAGTTCCTATCATCCAATGAATAGAATAGTTGGTGGTGAACAAGGTAGTCATGCTGGTCTTTTCATAAAGGAGCAGAATGCCAAAGAAAAAGAGAACATGCTTGATGAAAAATTGGAAGCAATCAAAGCTAAAGAAGGCAAGGGAGATAAAATATGTGCTAAAAGGGTAGGTAAACCAAAAGCTACTAATGAATTCAAATCTCCTACTGTGAAGATAAAGACACAAAAGAATAATCTTGAAATTACAAAGAAAGATGCTAAGCATCAGGCTGAGGTAACAAAAAATCAACAAAAGGAGAGCAACAATGAACAAGGTATACTCCCAATTGAGTTACTAAAATATACTCGTATTGATATGTTTCAATTACTTAGCCAAGTAAAAGTATCTGTTCCTTTTCTTGAAATGATGAGAATAGAGGAACATAAGTAGAAGGGAGTAGCCCTTACCAATGGTGCTACTATAGCCTGTAATGATTTATTAGTGTCAACTCCACTCAAACTAAGTGAAAAAGATAAGAAAGACAAGGAAGTTGAGGGAGTTATCATTGAGATTCCCCATATCTTCTTAGGAAATTCAGTAACTACTTGTCCTAAGAAGATTGGCCCATTTTTTCTCACTCTGATTGTTAGTGAAAATTTTATAAAAAAATGTATTATTGACTCTAGAGCATCAAATAATCCCATGCCATCTAAAATCATGGAGTCACTAGGATTGAAAGTTGACAACACTCATGGTAAGTTTTATGCCATGGATTCAAGAGAAGTGCATATTTTTGGTGTGATAAATGAGCTTCCATACAGATTAGCAGCCCACCCAGATAAAGGGTTTAAGATGAGTGTTGTGGTAGTGGATATCCCACCTAATTATGGAATGCAACTATCTTGGAAATGGAGTACATCTATGGGATGCAATATGCAATGTGACATATCTTATGCCACATTTCCCATTGATGGTAAAGATGTTCATGTAATGATAGAACCAAGGGCCCCATATATGTTGGAACATATTCCTGAGAATGGTACATTTATTTTTGTAGAAACTAATATTAGGGATTTCAAGATGGAAGAAGTATCAAGAGAAATTGATAAATTCCCTGCGCCAATAGAAAATGAAGTTTTTCAAATTTTTTTGACAATAATGGACTTTGGAAAATGTACTTTGATGGTGCGAGTTCCAAAGAAGGGTTTGGTGTAGGGATATTATTGGTATCACCTAGTGGCAACACTTATAAATTTTCTTTCACGTTGTCTTTTTTCTATACGAATAATGTGGCAGAATATGAAGCATTATTGCTAGGATTAAGATTGGCTGAGAAGCACAGAATAAAAAAGTTAGTGGTAATTGGTGATTCTAAGCTTGTGATATCCCAAGTAAGGGACAAATATGCTTGCAAGAACAATATACTGAAGCAATACAAAAGTGTTGTTTGGGATTCCATCGAGAAGTTTGATGCTTTTGGAATTGACTGGATGGAAAGAGGACACAATAGAGTAGTTGAATTACTTGAAAACATTGCATTGAGACCTAATGATATAAATTTAAAAGGTATCTCTAAAGTTGGGGTGAAAACAAGACCTTCCATTCCTAACAATGTGTACAACTGGTAGATTTTCAATGATGATGACCTGACATTCTCAAATTTTTAAACTGTGTTGATGAATATGAAGGTCAGGAGATTGAATTTGGTGGATTTGTTGAAAATATTGATAGAAAGGACATAGTATTTGGAAAGGAGGTTATCTAGTTGAGGACAAAAAAAATTCTAAAAGGCCTTGTAGCACTTGAAAGGGTCTTTGATAGCCAAGATAGAAGCAAGATTAAGACAATTGTTGCTCACCCAGAGGATCTAGAGGAATTAAATTTGGGGATTGACAATGCCCCTAAGAAAGTGTATGTGGGAAAGAAGATTAAGCCAAAGGTAAAATCAATGTTAATTTCTTTGCTTAGAAAATATAGACATGTATTTTCTTGGTATGAATGTGATGACTTGAAAGCTTATAGAGAGGAGTTGTTTTAGCATGAGATTCCTCTAAAGGAGAATGCTAAAACTTTCAAGCAAAAGAAGAGACCCATCAATCCTACTATAGATACCAAGATGCAAGAGGATTTGGTAAAGTTAACAGATGTTTGCATTATAAAACCCATTAGACATTAATGGTGATAGAAGGTTGTGCATTGATTTTAGAAACCTAAATATATTCTCATTAAAGGACAATTACCCATTGCCAAACATGGAAGAAATATTATAGAAGGTGATTGGCTATGAGTTATTGTCAATGATGGATGGCTTTTTAGGTTATAATCAAGTAAAGGTGAAGGAGTCTGAGCAATACAAGATTGCATTCACTACTCGATAGGGAACCTATGTCTATGTAATGATTCCATTTGGTTTAACAAATGTGGGTGACACTTTTCAAAGGGATATGGAAGTAGCTTTTTCTGATTTTATTGATTTATTTATGGTTGTATATCAAGATGATATAACAACCTATTCCAAGAAGGAGGAAGATCATTGTATGCACTTAGAAAAAGGTATTTGTCAGGCCTCTAGAGTATGGGATATCTTTGAATCCAAATAAATGTGCTTTTGGGGTCACTGAAGGTAAACTACTAGGGAACATTGTGTCTAAAGAAGGAGTATGGATAGACCCTAAAAGGGTAGCAACCATAGATAAAATCCCTCAGCAAAAAAATGTCAAAGGGAATTCAGTCATGTTTTGGACAAATAAATTTCTTGAGGAGGTTTGTGACCAACTTTGCAGAAATCACAAGACCTATCTCCAAGGTGTTGAAGAAGGGAGATAAGGTGATTTGGAGTGAAGAGATGAGTCAAGCTTTTAAGAAAATAAAACAAGCTATTAAGGAAGCTCCAGTTTTGAAGTCTCCTGACTTCTTTAAGCCAATACAAATTTTCTCTTTTGCTTCTTTTCATACCATTGCTGTTGTTCTATTACAAAAAAATGAGGAGGGATTTGAACAACTGATTGCATTCTTTAGCAATTTTTTACAAGTTGTAGAGCTGAAATATGAGATGATTAAGAAGCAAGTGTATGCTCTAGTTAAGGCTATGAATAATTTTAGGACTTACTTATAGGGAGCTACTATCATAGCTTTTGTACCAAGTGCTACTATGAAAATATTTTCACTCAACAAGAGACTATAGGTAGAAGGTGTAGATGGATCAACATGATCCAATAATTTAACATTGATGTTCAAATCACCAAATTAGTAAGGGGGTAGGGCTTAGCTAAATTGATGGAAGAAGCTAATTTAGAGGATAACTAGATTAATCAGGTAGAAGTGATTGATATTGCACCTATCTATGATATGCAAACATGTGGATGGTATTGGAGAATTGTTTAGTATTTGCAGACTTTGTAGTGTCCTATAGACATGGTTGATAGTGATAAGAGGACATTGAAATTGCATGCCATCAAGTATGTGAATATTGACAATGAGCTATCATGGAGAAACTTGGATGGTATACTGCTTAAATGTGTAGATGGAAATCAGGCACTAGAACTTTTGCAAGAGATGCATAATGGAGTATGTGGTGGTCATTACATGGAAAAGACCAATGTACACAAGATTTTAAGAGAATGATTCTGGTGGACTATTATTTTTAAGGATGCTCACAATTTTTTCAAGAACTGTGATTCTTTCCAAAGTTTTTCAATAAAAAAGAAGTTCTCAAGAAGTCTACCACTTAGGTCTATAATTGTTCAAGCCCCTTTTCAACAATGGGGAATTGACTCATTGGAGAGATACCAAAAAAGTCCAGTGGAGGACACTCATGGATCCTTGTTGCTACTGATTATTTCACAAAAGGTGTAGAGGAAATACTCACAAGAAAGGCAACAAGAAAAGTGGTGGTGGACTTATTATTGAATAATATCCTCATTAGGTTCAGAGTCATGGAGAAGATCATCTCAGATATGCTATTTGTTTTAGATTTGAGGAATTTAAAGACTTTTGTGATAAACATGGTATACACGTTTCTTACTCTCCACCTTACCATTCTTAGGGAAATGGTTAGGTTGAATCTAGCAATAAGAGCTTAATGAAAATCATCAAAATGGTGATGGAGAAGAATAGGAAAGCTTGGGACTCAAAGCTAAAGTTGGCACTCTAGGAAAATAGAGTGAATATGAAAAAGGCTACTAGTTATTCACTGTTTGGCATGGTATATGGTCTAGATGCTAGATTTCTATAGAATAACTTGTCGAAGATGTATAAGTTCATGCAAGAGTATGATGAGGAGATATGTGATGATATGTATAACAAAATTAATAATCTGGTGCAATTGGATGAGACTAGAAGAGAAGCTTATGCTAAGAGTATGAAGATGCAGTTGCAATAAGCATCTACATGATAAGAGAGATTCTCCCAAAAAGTTTGAGGTAAATAGTATGGTATTAGCCTGGAATGCAAGGTCCCAAGACAAGGGTAAACATGGGAAGTTTGAAGCATTATGGGTAGGCCCTTATCTGATAGCCAACACACATGGGGATGATTCTTATTTCCTCCAAATCTTGACAGATGAACTTTTTGAACTGCTAGTAAATGGATAGTTCTTAAAGCCATACTTCTCCTAAGTATGTTGTATTTCCATGTATGTTGTAGGTTTTTTACATTGTGTATATAGGTGTGTTTGCTTTGGTTGTGCATGTTTTAGTCCTGCTACCTAGTTTGGGTAGCCCCTTGGTTTTTGGTTTTCTCTGTCTTGTTGGTCTGCTTCAACTTGAGATTTTAGGATCTCACAATGCCTGCGAGAGGCATGCATCCCCATTCAGAGCCACTGATGTAACCTACAAATTTTTTATGTTCCATCTCAAAATCTTGTCACATTTTGAATATTGGGTCGGTACCTGAAGGCTTAGGGTTTTGCTTGTCGTCAATGTTGAAGGGTTTTTGTGCTAGCTTGGAATTCTTCCTTAAGAAACCTTTAGCTCTAAATGCTTGCAAGGTTCTAATTTTATGTTGACCACCTGTTTCCCGTTGCTAGACACATTAAAAAATCTCTTGTCATTAATGGTCGTGGGGTAACTGGTCCCTCATGCCTAGGTCTGAGTTTCTCATTTTATATATAAGGTTGAATTAAGGACCATTTTGGCCTTTATATCCTTTGCATTTTATGACATAGGAACTTTTGAGCCCCTTTTCTCATGTCATCCTAGAAGGTCCCCTTCATCAGAACAACTTGTGGGGATGTGCTTAAATTTTTTCACTTAAGTCCCATAGACCACCTCTCTTTATCACTCATTGCAATTGTTTCCGTAGTGTATGTTTTGAATCAATGATAAGCGATGAGCGGTATTGTTTTGGCTTTGCTCGACGTGGATAAATTTGAGAGCTCTTAATATGAAATAGTGACTAACAATGTTCTTGCTTCTCCTTGTATTGTTGAAGATTCACCTATCGCTAATGGATTTTGAGCCTTGAGTTTTGTATTAGTGATTAATGATGGCCTCCAATCTTTTGTTCTTCTTTACATCACTCATCGTGGATGATTATGTAATAGTAAATTTCAAAATAGTGATGAGTGATATGTGATGTATGATGTGTTTCATGCATCGTGGATTATTTTTGAACGTCAAGTTCTATATTAGCGATACACAATGCAAATGTTCAATGTAATCACTGGGATCTCTCATCGCTAATTACTTACAAAATGTATGAGGATAATTAATGATGAGTGATGGAATTGATGCTTTTCTTGTATTTCTCATCATGGATTCTTTCCAAAACGTAATTTTCAAAATAGCGATGAGCGATGGGGTTATCTATTCAAGTTTCTTTCACTAATTTGAATATATCTCATGTGTGATGTCTTTAGTATCATTGATTCTCATGTAGGTGCATGTGTCTTAATTTCACCTATTCACCTTATCTCTTGTTGCTAATGTGATCCAGAGTTCAAAGTATGAATTTGCGATGCACAATGGGAAGGTGAACGTGATCGAGGAGGGGCCATAGATCTAAGGGATAAGATTTCATCACTTGGATGCTTGCATCGCCCATAGAACTAGTAAGGGATGAAATCTATCAGCAATAAGTGATAACTATTGAAGGAAAAGGAAACATGGAAATATCCTAAGGACATCATATAGATCAAAGAAGAAAGTAGTGGGGAAAATTGAGAACCATTGATATGGTTTTAAAACAGAGTGGTCAACGACCAACGTTTGAACGTGAATGGCTAAATGTCAATCCACTCACATGAACTTACTATCAAAAATTAATGGTAGCATGCATATCTCTTGGCCATATAAAGAAGGTAGATACCTGGTTTGACATGCATTTGTAGTTTCTTGGAAGCAGAGAGGAATACTAGAAGTTGAGGAAATCATGAGGGAAGCTCCAGTGAATTATTACTGTAGAAAATTTGTCGATCGTTCACCTAGGTAAGAAAATTGTATATCTCCTCCTAGCTGAAATACTAAATTGCACTATTCTAGAAAGGTGATAGGGAATTGGGGAGATAGTGTTCTTGTCTATTTGTAATATCCTCAATTCTATGATAAATACTGGGTCAAATTGGGAAATATTTTTTTCTATAAGTATTCCTTTGAGTTTTTATACTTGGAAGGGTCTTTTCGATTGCAAGAAATTGTAAACCATAGTTCTCCTGCATTGCAAACATGAGTGAACCAGAGCCCAATGAATCTATTATTAGACTTGAGAGGAAGCCAAAAAAAAAGGCTTAAAAGGCTTAAAACTTAGGATGTTTCATCTGAGGGTAAGCCGAAATGACCTGTAGTATCTAACCCTACACCGAGTACTCTTGCAACATCTACTAGGTCCAGAAGTGCAAAAAAGGAAAAGGAAAGACTTATGCAAGAGGCCACTAGAGATATAAAGGAAGGAGGGTCACAAATTGGAAAGAGACCTATGAGTCAAGTTGTCATGACCACCAATTTAATTGATGGTGCTTGTGAAATTGGTGAGTTGGCCCAACCTAAAAGTGGGTGGTAACTATTCCAGTATGCTTTTAATAGGAAATATTCTAGTAAGCTTGAGTGTTACTTATGGGGGCTAAACCTTGGAAAGATGGTGGTGCCAAATGTGTTTGTAGAGGTGGACTTGATGATGGAACTAGCTAGGCACTGTCATCCCATTGACAAAAAAAAGGAGTAAAAATGGTGATGTGATCCTTGAAGTGACAAAGGACAAGATTGTGGAGATATTTGGGTTAAACCCTAATTAAATTGTGAAATTTATCATGTAGAGCTATATGCTAAATATGAGAAAAAAATATTTGCATACAAAAATAGATTGCTTGTTCGACAAAGAAAGGGAAAAGAGAGATTTATCCCTAAGGATTTCGAGCCTTTTGAAAGTTAGGAGTTTGTGGATTATTTCAAGAAAAAATACTACTACCTAAATCAAGTGTTGGACCAAAATTTTGAGGTAAGGATAGCTCTTGACTTATTGGTAATGGTGACGGATATATAGAGTCATAATCAAAACACTGGTTTTGATTATGCCAACTATATTGTTGAAAAAATGCATTAGGATTTCCTTAATTTAAAGGAGATTCTCCCTTTGTATTTCCCTCATTATTCTCTGCTAATGCATATGATCTTATTTGAGGGTTATTATGGATGGAAAAGCGAGTTGAAATTGAGATTAAGAGATGATAAAGATAATGTTTTTCCAGTACAAATGTGGACACACATTTGGTATCAGTGTTATCCCAATTTTGACCAATTTTGATTATCTCACGTTTGCTAATAGTATAAGGTTTGGTATCCTTGAAGCATTGGGTGTAGCACCTATTCATAGGATTTCTCTAGCAATCATAAGTATCATGCACCAAAAAGATATACCAGGATCAAATGCAACACATAATTGGAATGATTGGTTTCTCCATTCAGAATATACTCTGATTAGAGCCTATAGGGCTAAGGTGGCACCACATTGTTTTCCCCTATATGTCTCTGATATATTGGCCTTAATGGAAATCATGTGGCAAATTGATGTTATAGAATATGAAATGTTCACGAAGCCAAAGAAGGGTACTGCGGTGAATCCCCAATGAACTTTTGCTTACTTCAATATTACTGCCCTTGAGGGGTATGAAAAGTTTGGGATCATGGTAATTAATTTTAGATTGTTTATTGATGAGGTTAGAATTTGTGATCTGAAAAATTTTGTGTATGGAAAGAGAAAGGATAAAAGGTTATTAGTGATACATCATTAGTTCTTCTACAAGGATGATGTATTGAGAAACTTGACAAGTGATGAGGTTGTCATATCTAGAAAGAAAGAGTGGACACCCATAATGGACATTAAAGAGAGTAACATGAAAAGGAATTCATTTTATGTAAGTCCATATGATACAATTGTAGACCCATTTGAAAGATCTTTCACAAAGCTAAGGTACTATCAAAATGGTGATTTTAAGGTGAGGGTGAAGGAGGTTGTTGATAAAATGCAAGCTCTCCTAGAACAACAACCAGAAGCTATGGATATCCTAGAGTAGCCTATAGATGTTTAAGAAGTTAGGGAACATTAACCAGAAGCTATGGATATCCTAGAGTAGTCTATAGTTGAGGAGGTGAAGAAGAAATTTCCTCCCCCAAATATTGAAGAAACCTTTAGTTCAGAAGTTCCCCTTGATAGAATTGTCAAGTGACAATATGATAGGGAAAGTGATGATGATCCCAGGGTCAAGGAATGTGATGAATTCCTTGCAGATGATAATTTTGTGCAATCCAAGGAATTTTAGGAATTTATGGTTCAACAAAGGAGTAAAGAGATAAAGGAAAGGCTTGAACTAGCTCAGGCTAGTGTTGAACCTTCTCAATAGGAGGAAGCTGAAAAAGTAGAGGAAGAAAAGATCAAAGCTGAAATTGTAGCTATTAATCCTACTAAGGCTAGGAAAATTGTCACAGATAGTGGAATCATGTTGTTACCTAGACGCACTATCACCTCAGCTATATCATATGATGTGGTAAGAAGATACTGTTGGGATTCAATATTTGAGGAGCAGTTTGAGGATAAGGTGTTTGGATTGGGATATAGTCCAAAGTTTCACACTCTTGCAATTTGGTCTATGTCACCTAATACTAGAAAGCATGACTTTGCTAGGTCTATTGAAGAGGTTATAGGCTCTTTGGTGGTTAAAAGGGACATAGATATAACTCCTGTCCAAGCAGCTAAGTTCAATTTAGATAGAGCCAAGAAAATCATGATATAAACTGAACCAAATCATATGCCACCAAGATTAGATCATCCCATCTATATAAACCGTGTGCATGTATTCATGTTGATCATGACAAAAGTTATTTGATCATGTTCTGTTTGAGCATTTGCAGGTTCAATTTATGCTTTAGGTGACAAAACATTCATTTTTTTAGATGCATAAGGACTCTATATTTTTGGTCTTGTTTATCACATTTTTTTGTGATGTGTTGATTATGCATATGTTCGGTACTATATTTGTGTCATTGGATATTAAAAACATACCTATTATGTGAGAATAATTGGCATCAAAAGGTGATTCAATTGGTTTATATGTTTTCTTAAGGATCTCTTACTTGATATGGCCTTTGCTAAGGATATTGAAATATTTATATTTTACACCATAAATGGTGTTGGGCACTAAAGAGATATAAAGCCTTTGATAAAAAAATCGGGCATGCTAAACATTGAGGAATCGAGCATATTAAAGTTTTAAATGTTTGGGTAAGATATTGGTACGATGATTATGTTTCGATCACATTAAGCACGTGACATCAGCTGTGATGATTAAAAGGTTTTTGACTTTGTTTAAAGTCCCTTGGAAGTCACAAGTATCGACAACCATCATAAATTAATGATTTAGTATTTGATAGCAAATTCAAATTTTTTTGTGATGTTCGGATTTCAAATGATTATACTCTTTTGAAAAGTCTTCGAATCACTTGGGAGAAATATAGGGCAGTGTTATTATTGTTTCATTGTATAGCATATGAAACCCTAACTGCCACTGTGGAGAGTTTATGGTTGCAAATTTCTGATAAATTGCTTGACAGTGGAAGTTGAAAGTGAAGAGGCAAAGCTCATAGATGGAGGTCTTCAGCTGGACTGTTTTAAAATGGTTCTTCTAGTATTTGTTTCTTTTCATTCCTTCTTGATTATTTCTTAGTAAACAAATAAAGGGTTAATGCATTCAGTTATTCCAATGCTAAAATTTTGATAAAGTTATGATTCTTGAAAGAGTTAGTTGAAAAAATCTTTAGGGTTTTTCTTGTAATCCTAACCTGTGTTGATTTTCAGTTACTCAAACTACATACATAAGTTATCATTCACAATATCTTTAAAATATGGTTCTCATTTTTCTGGTAATCTGAGGAATATGAAGCTTTAGTCACATTGTGCAAAAATAGTAGTTCATTGAAAATATTTTATTATGATTCTCATATTATTGTATTGAAGGAAGATGTTGATGCACAACATTCTTCAATTTTCTTAATGAGGATATACATAGTATTCTATTGAAATTCTAGAGTTGCAAAATCTGCACTTCTAGGGTTCTGATAGGATGCTATAATTGTTATGTGTTAAAAGGGGTTGGAGCTCCTTGGAATGGGTGTTCCTAAATCTGTAAGGGGTTGGTGCTCCTAGATTTGGTGCTCTAAATTCTACTTGTAAGGAATTGTAAATAGTGGTTTTATTTAAGCCAGTAAGGCATCATTTTGTAGTGGCTTTCTACCCCAAGAGGGTTTTCCACTCGTCAAATTCATGGGCTTATAGTGTCATTGCTTTGTTATGATAATATTGCTAGATTGTGATGTTTGTCCTTATTAGTTCATAGTTGAATGATTCTTTTTCATTTTTGCAAATGTTTATACTGAAGCTGTCATGTTAATGTTATGAACTTTCATTCAAGTGAAAGCATAAATAGTTCATTTAAGTCTATCCATATCAATGTATTATTCATATGCTTAATTGCTATACAAGTCAAATATGCTTCTCAAATTGTCATTTATTTTCTTGGTTTAAAACTGAACACTGAACTCAAAAAAAATTGTGGCTTTTATAAATCACTGATTCACCCCCCCTTCTCAGCGATTTTAGTCTTCCAACATTGTTTTTCTCTTTCATTTCTATAAGAAAGAATTCAAGGCCAAAAGCAATGGTTCGTTGAAAAATTGAATTGACACACTAAATTGTAATAGGAATACAGAGCATGTTTTGAATTTTTTCTTAAGTTGAACGTTCATTGTCATGTATGTAATTTTAATAATAGTATAGTAATTAAAATACAAATTGATACCAATTTCATGGTTATTGTCTCTCCCTATGCTCATTTTATGAGTTATGAATGAAAGAAATCAAGGATTCTTTTGTTTATCTCTATTTTTCTCAATGGATGTTTAATTTCATTCCCTCTTATTAGTTCAATGAATTAATATAAATGCTTGGGTGAGATTATCAACTCATAGGAATTAAGTGCTAGGATATTTGTAAGTAGTAATGATCATGAATGTAATATGGGAATGTTGTAAATTAGTGTTTCTTGAGATTGTAGGTTGATATTGATAAAATTTTGTTTGGTTGCATAGGTTGATATTGACTCCGTTCTTGGAATAAGACACTAGTTCGTGCAAAGTAATCATAGCTCATTTTCTTGGTCGATTCATTAGCCAATCACTTTCAATATTACAAATCTTCAAATGGATACCACTGTAGTGATTTTATGTTGAGTTTTGAATTCTCATGCTCCAAGTATAAGACATTAATAAATAAGTTGCCAACTTATTTGATGTATTATGTTGTTGAGCATTTTTATGAGAAGTATTTGTTATTGACAATGTATTTAATTAAAGTCATGTGAATTCCTGAGTATGCATTGTGAGATCACCCTCCTGGGTTTCACAGAGCCCAAAGTGTAGGAGTAGAAGTATTGCCACTTTTACTCGTTCGTTGGCCAATCCCTTTGGAGTACCAAATATTGGAAATGGAAAAGTCCATAGGTATTTCTAGAGATTAGGTTGGTTCTTAAAAAATCACCAATAGATGTGTTTCAAAGTTTTGAAATAACCACACATAACACTTCTTGATTGGTTACCTTCTAAGCCATGTTCCTATAAAAACTATTGACCTTATAGGATACTCAATGTTTTTGTTGCAAGTATGAAGTTGTTGTTATTGATGTTAACAAGATGGTGTTGTTATTGATGTCAACTATGTGATGATGAATATTTTTACATGATTAAGATGCCAAAAATATTGAGAAAATTGTGACAAGGAGGGAAATAGGTTATTACAGGTTGTGTGTATGTATAGTTGAGATATTGAAGAATCTGGGATGTGCTCCATGTTTCTTCTATATTTACACTATGCCTGTGTGGATCTCATATGTTGTTCAATGTTGTTAGTGGTTTCTACATCTATAATTTTGGTTTCTAGATCGCTATACAGAGTGAGATATTTTCACTAGTGTGTTAACCAGTTTTTCAGTGGTATTTTTTATGGTCTTGGAGAAATGTATTTTCTCCACATTTCTCCACATTTTTGTTTTAGGTTGTGTAGATTTGAGAAGTTTCTTATAATGCTTGTATCTTTCAGATTTCAAGGTTTCACTTGATTTGGTACAGTACAGTGTGGGTTTCATGCATCAATGCGCATATAGGGTTAACTAGATGTTCTGGGTTGAAGTATTTCTATGATGTGAGTTTGGATGAAGTATTTGTTGGATCTAAAGTGGTTCATGGATTATTATACTTCATGTTCAAGTTAATTTTGTTTTTTAAAAGTTTTGGATTGATTTAAGGAAGCAGGTACTTAATGTTTTATGGTGTTTAGCATGGGTATTGGTCAGCCTACTGTTAACACTACATGTGAAGTTTATGAAAGTGTGTTGAGGTATGTTATGATTAATTTGGGTCCTAATTAAGTGTTTATATGGGCTACCGCCATTCCTATCTACCATAGGAATGTTTGTGTTGACCAAATTTGAAATTTCAAATGTAATGGATAGTTTTCAAACTTGGAGAAGGTTTTCAAGTTGAGGATGATATAAAGGGTATGTGTAGGATCATCATGGAAAAAAAAGGGCCTTAAATGGAAAAAAATTCAGAAAAATCAGTGTTAGGAAACTTGATGAAAAAATTTGAATAAGTTATCTATATTATTTATAAATATGTAAGAATAGAATCTATAGCAAACTAAATGTAGTTTCTAAACTACTAGGTTTTAAAAAAAAAAATCTATTTGGTGAAAATTTGAAATTTCAATGCGAGTGATACGTAAATTTCAGGAAAAAATAAGAAGTAGGTGTCTGTCTAACCACCCTAACCATAATAAAATGATAATATTTTTTATAATATTTTAGATATAAGTAGAACTCATATCTGGATGTCATGCATATTTTTTCTAATTTTTTTCCAAGTAAATAACTAATTATGAATTTTTTATTACAACTTTTAAAAATATAAAAACTCATATGTTTGACCACCTTAACTTGGTTAAAACTTCATGAAGTTCAATTTTTTTTTTTAATCCTATAGTATGCGAAGCATAGAATGTGATGCGTGTTTTAGATTCAAAACATGTGATACCGTTTGAAATCTATAGATGTTTTTCAACCAGCCTATCAATCAGGACATTAGTAGTAATTCAAATTGAAAATGAATAATATTTATTTATTAAATTCAAGGTAAAGCATAATTTATATTGGTGGAAATATGAGAATCTCCTTTAAAAACCCTTTTCGTTTCATCAATTTTGGCTAAAAAAAAAGTCATCAGCCACATACCCTGCCCATCATGATCCTGGACATACCCTAAGTAAGAGTGGTGTTGCTGTAAGATGAAAGAGAGAGACAAGGTAAATTTGAGATAGATGTGAGTGATGAGTGTGATGTGAATTACAAAAGTATAGATACGAATTTGAGTAGAGCAGTGTGAATTTCAAAGTGTTGGATTCCTAAAGGCAGTGAGTTGAAGGTGTCCACAACCTTTCATGCAAGGTTGCACAAAAGTGTTGGAGCATTTGTGGTGGATTCCTTGTTCCATTGAGAAGTTTTTCTCTATGTAAAATTTCTCTTCTATCTTCTTTTTTTCATTCTATGGTAGTGAGCCCTAACTGCAAGCCTTTTTGGATAGTATATCCTATTATGACAGTGAGCCCTTGTACTAGTTTTGCAATTAGTTATATTTGGTACAGCTAATTCAAATCCCCCTCTTAGTTGTCTTGTTCATTCAAAAATTGGTATCAGAGTAAGGTTCCTTGGAGAAGAACTTAACCTCTTGAGGTAGATTCAAGATGGTGAACAAGTTGGATTACCCTAGATTTGATGGAACATACTATGCATTATGGAAGTCAAATATGGAAGGATATCTGACGTCTCATGGATTTGAGATTGAAAAGGCTATAAAGAATCAATATACTAAACCAATGAATGATCCAAGAACAAGTGATGAGATCAATGAACATGATTTAAATGATAAGGAAATATTTATTCTTGTAAATAGTATTTGAAATTCTAAATTGGTTAAAGTTATGAATCTTAAGACTACTAATGAAGTTTGGATAAAATTGAGAGAATTTATGAAGGAGATGATAAAGTCAAACAAGAAAAGTTGTAGAATTTGAAGCCACAATTTGACACCCTACGAATGTCTGAAGATGAAACAATTGTAGTGTACATGTAGAGAGTTGATGAGCTAGTAAGTGCTATGAGAGGTCTTGGTGCACAAGTCAAAGAACCTAGGGTGGTAAAGTGTGCAGTAGAAAAATGGCCCCTTTGTCATTTTCATGGCCTTTTAGGTCTTGTTTCATGGTGTTGGAACTATGTTGCTCTGATTTTATGTTGTATCATGATTTGAACATGCTTATTTAGGTACTAAAACACAAAGAACAACGTCTTGTGAAGGTGTTGTGAAGTGAACATTTAAAACATTTATACATTCTTCTAGACTTTATTTAATAAAATATACCTAAAAATCACCTTTCTTCTCATCAACAAGTCCTATATTGAAGTGTTGTAAAGTCTTGTAACAATATTTCACACTTTTCTAGGAACATCTTCACTATTTACACCTTTATCATGCTTTATTTTATCTTTTTATGCCCTCATATGACTTAATTAAGTGTATTTTTGGATGTTATCCCGACAAATAACATTAAATACAAAATTATTCCCAACACTTATTTTAGGTCCTAGGTGGGACCCATTCACTATGGGTGGCAAATGAGTCCCCCTTGGCCCCAAATTCAAAATCTTTCAAATTTCCTTTCGGGATTTTACTCAAAAACACTTGATGTTGGCCTGTGATGAGGTATGAATGGATAGTAAGGCACAAGAATTGTATAAATAAGTGATTTTCATCTCATTTCAACCCCCATTCATCAAATTCACTTATCCACCTATATATTCAAGCATTCAAGCATCTTACATCAACAATTAAAGCACTTTTCAAGCACTTTGAAGCTGCCATTGACATAACTTCAGTATTACAAGATCAAGAGTTAGGTGAGTGGATATCATTTTCATGTTATTAATTTATCTTTCTCTTGCATTTCAATATCTTTTCAAGGGTTTAATTACCAAAAGTGGGGTTTGACCAAGGCAAACCCCTATTCACTAACCCTAATCATTTTTCCCCTTTTTCTTGTGTATTTGTAGCCTTTTGTTTGTAGATTTGGCATGTTATAAGGTGTTGAAGATTTATTTTCATGTCAACTAGGTACTTCAAGTCAACATAAGTCAAATTCAAGCTTGGAGAGACTTATTTGTCTATTTTCTACAGATTTGACTTCGACAACCCGATAAGTAGACATTTCGAGATCTGGTGTTGCAGAGTTGCCTCCTTGTTTTTCATAAATTTGGGAGAGGACTGATTCAACACCTATGGTGAATGAGTCCAACCTTAAGACTAGAACCTTGAACTTTGTCAGATTTTAGATCCGAATAGACATAAATCAACTCTCGATAGTTTTTCATCAGTAGGAGGACTGATTCACCACCCTGGGCGAATGAGTCCCACTATGAAAAATCAGTAAAATTCATCAGAATTCCAAACACTCTAAATAGTTCATATTTCATCCAAGTGGACTCAGATTTACCCGTGTACCTTATGTTCTGCATAATTTCTTCATTTTCATTGTTGTTTGCATATCACAATGTGTTTTCAAACATAGCTTAAATTGTACCTTTGCATTCATTTCAGATTATCTTAATTAGTCAATTGCATTTAGTCAAGTTCATTTACATCATATTACATATAACACATCCTAATTTGAGTGTTACATAAGCATTTTGGAAGCTAATCTCTCTCCTTTGAGGTGAAAAATCCTAGAAGTGCTAGAGCAAACATTTTAGGTTCCCAAAATCTATCACATTTTGGTGAACCTAATGTTTGAACACTTTAAATTTTTGATTGCATTCATATCTTGTATCCTATTTTCCCTTTGAACTAGCATTCAATTAGGGGATTGATTTGTTATTGCATTCTAGGACCTTTCATTTTGCATTAGTGAAACATTCATTTAGTTTTCATTTTTGCATTCAATTTCATTAAAAATGGTAAAAAATCTGCATTCTGCATCTATAATTGCATTCTGTAGAACATTTAAATCACTCTTAAAATTCTAAAAAACACAAAATTTTTTTTATCCTGGGACTCATTCGCCATCCAGGGCGAATCAGTCCCTCTACACTTTTTAGACAGTAGTTCTATGCTCTTTCTAGCATTTTTTTGCATTTCTATTTTTTGTCTTTGCATCTTTGTTACAATTAACAATTTTTTTGTTATTTGCATTTCAAATTCTTAGATTATCTTGTATTTCCATCCACCCTTCCTTTGTGGTAGTTGCATGAGTGTTTGGTGCCCCATTGACAATACTTTAGTGAGAAGAAGTTCTAGACTCATGACATCCCGCGATAACACTTTCATTGTGGACCTTGGGATCTCACGAGCTCCTACTCCTGGTATGTACAATGGTGCATTAGGCCCTGAAAATACCACTTCCATTCCTTCACCTTTCCAACCTATGCATGTTGACAACCAAAACAAATCCCTCCCGGAAGAAAATTTCATTAATATTCATGAGGACTTTGCACATTAACAACAAGATTTTTCACTTGAAAGAATTTCCACCACTGCTATACCTGCTATTGAGAAGCTTCATTGCCTAATTGAGAATGATGATGGCTTCCAAGTGCTGAAACAAATTTCTTATATTTACAATAAACTTGTCTCTTCAAATACCCAATCCACAAACATTCTTGTAAGCCAAGGAGTACCTCAAATTCCCCCCCCTCTTCAATTATAGCTTCCATACCAACTTAAACCAATTCTCGAGTCACTATGCATGAACCTAATTATTTGGCTACTTATTTCCCATTTTCTACTAGTATTCCTATTTCTTTTGTGGCATCACAATCTCCTTCCACCACTTTCACACCTCTTAGCATTCCTTTCACCTCCCCTAACATCACCTACACTCCATCACCATTTTCCCTTCCACCTCAACCCAATTATCTCGATCCTTTTATTACACAACTCCTTAACACCGCTTCATCCATGCAACACCAAATTTCCACTATTAGTCAAGGTCAAACCACTCCACCCACATATCTTGTCTACAACAACCCCTTATCATTAGAAATCTTACATACCTTGATGCCACAAGGGATAGAAATGTCGAGGTTTGAGAAATACGGAGGAAAAAGACCCTATCAACCATGTTAATGCTTATACCACTTTGTGTAGTGAATTTGTCCTTGATGATAAACTTTTAGCAAAACTTTTTCCAAGGACCTTGAAAGATACAACTTTAGAATGGTTTTTCAACTTTCGCAATCATTTTTTCCATTCATTTAATGAATTGGTGGAAGCTTTCATTAATCACTTTAAAGTGCATATGACACCTAAAAATACAATGGCTAACCTTATGAGATTTAGACAAAATACAGATGAAAAAGTGACAAATTTCATCTCTCGTTACCAATCCCTATATGCTCAAGTTGATGTCAAAATTTTAGATGCACATCTGTAGAAGATGTTTATTGATAATTTGCACACTAACCTTCAAGATAAACTTACCATGATGAAATTCCCTTCATTCATGAATTTGTGTACAACCTTATGTGATTATCAAAATTTGGTTTCAAGTTGTGAGTCAAAATCCACTTCTAGCTGAGTTGACAAACTTGAACATAACAATCAAAACCAAAAAAACACGCAAATTTTTTGAAAACCTAATAAATGATTTTTACAATTTAATCCATCTCCTTCGCCCCAACCATGACCAAATCCACAAGTTCAAAATTCCATGGCCGCTACTAAGACAACCATGCCTTATCGTTATGGCGATCAGAATAGACACTTCACCCTTTACCTAACACCCTCCATCATACAATGAACCAATTAATTCAAAAACTAATGCTTACCTTACCACCAATTTGACCACTTGATCCTAATCAACCCTTACCACCTACCTTCAAACCTAATGCTTATTTCAATTTTCATCATCAAAATGGCCATGAAATAAAACATTACAAGTATCTTAAACATTTAGTTGAAGACCCCACTGATTCAGATGAGTTGACCATTATGGGTGTTAATGATCAAGGCAATAAGTCCGTCGCACCCCCTAACCAAAATTTGTACATTTTCACCAACCCTATGCCTAAACATACTACCTCATTTGTCAAGGCTAGTGAACCTTCAAAGCTTGATGTAAGGACTGTTGATACACACAATGAACAACCTAATACACCACCTATTGTTACCCAAGCTAGTCATGTGGATAAACTTGTAGCTACAATAGACCTTATCCCTTGCAAGGGCCAAACCACTAAATCTTTTGATATTAGTTTTTCTGCTAAATACATACTACAAAAACTTCCTGATGGTCCTCTCTACATAGCTGGCAGAATCTATGATAAGACTACTAATGGGTTATTAATAGATCCCGCTTGTGGTGAGAATGTGATCACAAAAGAATTTATAGTATTACATGATCTATATCAGGATGATTATAATAAAACAACTACATGAATTAAGAAACACACTAGTTTTTCATGCCCTACGATTGGATCGATCATGCTACCTTGAAAATAGGACCTAAGACTTTGGATGTAACATTTTCCATTATTCCACAATCTGACCAATTTCGTTTACGACTAGGGCTTCCTTGGCTTCACTCAATGAAAGCAGTCCCATCAGTTGTTCATAAGTGCTTGAAGTTTCCACATGGAAATGAGGTATTCACCATACACCATAGTGTCATTAATCCTTTATCTTCCAAAGGTAACTTTTCATTAGAAGCCTTTTGGCCTAAACCCATGGAACCTATCACCCCTTGTAAGGACTTCTTTTACATTGCTTATCAAAAGTTTAAAGCCAAAAAGATAGTCGAATTGTCTCTTCGTAATGCATCCCCGTCTGCTTCCACATCTCCTATCATAGATGAGACCATGCTTCAACTTGAGTCTGAAATTGAGAAAACCATACAACCTCATGAACAACCATCCTTAGACACTTTCCCACCATCATTTAAATGACCAAGGGAAAATGAACAAACTCATGTCATCCCTCGTATTAAAAAAGTGTATAAAGAAAAAGAGAAAGTGGTTGATCCATCCTCTTCGGTTTCTCATACTCTTTCCCCTTTGGAAGTAGAAGAACCTATGATGAATCAATCCACTCTTAGACCTCACCAAATCCAAAACAAAATTAAACAAAACCATGGTGCTCAGGAATGTAGTCATCACTATCGTCTCCTTGCTCATCAATCTCGTATGGAAGACAATCAAGAAAATGAACCTCCACCCTTGATAGAAGCAATAGATGATCACCTTTCCTCTCCTGAATTTCCACATGATAACTCAGCCCGACACTCACAGTAAAACAAACCCATCCAACAACCAACACTCTTGATACATCCATCTTTAGAAATCACCCTTCGTCCTCCTGTTGTTATTAATCTTGATAATGATGATGATGATGCAACGTTCACTAAAATATATGAAGAAGTACACAATGATTTGAACTCTTTATTTTCATCCACAATGAGATTAAATGATAAATCATCTCCACCATGTGAAGAACCTAGTATCACTCCTAGTTTGACACTTGCACTTCTTCCTTTGGACAACCAACCACCTTTGCATTACAATGAACATGACTGGGAGGTGGATGACTTGTTAGATGAATTGCATTTTCCTAGCTATCCTTTTATCTTTCTCTCTTTCTTTTCTTTCATGTGTGTATTGTGCTCCCCTGTATCGTGTGTTTGATGTTTTCCCTCTTTGTCCACTTCTTCTATTCATACCTTTATTATTCTATTTGTCGTGCTTTGTTTTGTGTTTTCTTGTCAGGGATGATGCAAAGTGTAGAGATGCCCTATGTCTCTTCCATGTTGACCCAAATGGTCCTTTTTCCTTTGTTTCCTTTCTCCTTTCTTGTGTTTTCCTTTTGGGGATGATGCAAGGCATTGAGACCGAAATGTCTCCTTCATGTTGACCCAAAATATTTTTCATTTTCTTTCTCCTTTTCATTTTCTTTTCGCTTATATTTTCCTTTTGAGGACAATGTAAAGCATCAAGACTACAATGTCTCTTCCATGTTGACTCAAAATGGACTTTTTTTTTCCTTAGTTTTCACTCTCTTTGTGACATTCTTCCAGTTCTATGTGTATTTGGGGGAATGATGACAATTCCACGCTCTTTCACCAAGAACATTGCAGTAACAAGCATACTGAGCCCAAATCCATAGATCCCTTATGTGTTTGGTGTGTTTTCTTTTCTGGGGGGAAACTCCCTTTCTTTATTTCCCACATGATGCACCTAACTTTGAAACATATGATCCTTGGCATAGAGCTTCAGGGTTGGCCTTTATGTCTTGTTTTTTTCTCATTTTTCTTTTTCTTTCTCTACTTTTAAAGTAATTATTCACAAAATGATGTGTAGCAATTCCTTTAAATTGGGGAATATACACCATAATTTATTTACATTCTTGGTTCCTAGTACCTTGTAATTTTGTTATGCGTTTGTCACTTTTGATGACATTGGGTGTGATGTCCTTCATAAGAATGATTTATCTCAGTATATTGCATTCCTCTCAGTGGCTTGATGCGGCACACTGCATCCCCTAAGTTGTGAATATACTATTCTTTGATTGGTCCTCTCTTGGAGACATTGGAAACAATGTTCCCTAAGTGACTGACCTTGCATAAACTGAACAAGACTCCTTTGAACAATCTTTCACATTACATTTTTGCATTTTACATTGTTGCATTTCTTGGCCACCTTGCATAACAAAACTTGCATGCCTGTAGTGTCGTACTATTTTTAAGCTTAAAATTTACATTTTATTTGGCTTTGTGGTGCCTTGTTAAAGTTATCAAGCGGTATAGCTTTAGCATGGTTGAGCAGGAAGCCAACTAGTGACATGACTTTTCCCCATAGCCACCTTTGTTTTTGTGAGTGCATACCAACTAGCGTATGTATCTTAATTTTTGGGCTTTCTCACCCCACAGAAAACTAGTTTCATGGCCCTAGAGTGAGTATATAGTTGGACCTTCTCACCCCATGGACAACTAGTTCTCTGGCCCCAGAGTGAGTACATATTCCTTTTTTCAAACAATCAGCCTAGATCTCTCTTCACAACTAGTTGGATTGATGATCGAAGCTTCATTCAATTCTTTTCAACATTTGTGTGTTCCTTTGTCCTTAAGTTTAGTTTACCATGAGATCATCTTGGGGGCTTGATCATCCCTCTTGATTGTTGTATTCCATCTTGCTAGTGTAAGTACATTCGAACCCTCCCCTCACAGCCCATGGCTACTTTAGTGTGAGTTTGAAATAGGTTCATCTTCTCACTAAAGTGGGGGTAAATGTGCTATAGAAAAATGGCCCCTTTGTCATTTTCATGGTGTTTTAGGTCTTGTTTCATGGTGTTGGAACTATGTTGCTCTAATTTTATGTTGTATCATGGCTTGAACATGCTTATTTAGGTACTAAAACTCAAATAACGACGTCTTGTGAAGGTGTTGTGAAGTGTTGTAAGACATTTCCGCTTTCTTCTAGACTTTATTTAATACAATTTACCTAAAATCACTTTTTCTCATCAAAAAGTCCTATACAGCGTTGTAAAGTCTTGTAACAAGCTTTCACTGCTTTTCAGGAACATCTTCACTATTTCTCTACACCTTTCTCATGCTTTATTTTATCTTTTTATGCCATCATATGACTTAATTAAGTGTATTTTACAAATAACATTAAATACAACATTATTCCCGATAATTTTTTTAGATCCTAGGTGGGACCCATTCGCCATGGGTGGCGAATGAGTCCCCCTTGGCCCCAAATTCGAAATATTTCAAATTTCCTTTTGAGATTTTATTCAAAAACACTTGATGTCGGTCTGTGATGAGGTATGAATGGATAGTAAGGCACAAGAATTGTATAAATAAGTGATTTTCATCTCATTACAACCCCCATTCATCAAATTCACTTATCCCCCTATACATTCAAGCATTCAAGCATCTTACATCAACAATTAAAGCACTTTTCAAGCACTTTGAAGCTACCATTGACATTACTTCAGTATTACAAGATCAAGAGTTAGGTGAGTGGATATCATTTGCATGTTATTACTTTATATTTATCTTGCATTTCATTATCTTTTCAAGGGTTTAATTACCAAAAGTGGGGTTTGACCAAGGCAAACCCCTATTCACTAACCCTATTCATTTTTCCCCTTTTGCTTGTGTATTTTCAGCCTTTTGTTTGTAGATTTGATAGGTTATAAGGTGTTGAAGATTTATTTTCATGTCAAATAGGTACTTCAAGTCAACATAAGTCAAATTCAAGCATGGAGAGACTTATTTGTCTATTTTCTACATATTTGACTTCGACAACCCGACAAGTAGACATTATGAGATCTAGTGTTACAAAGTTGTCTCCTAGATTTTCATAAATTTGGGAGAGGATTGTTTCACCACCTATGGTGAATGAGTCCCACCTTAGGACTAGAAACTTGAAATTTGTTGTCATATTTTAGATCCTGACAGACATAAATGAGCTCTTGGTAAAATTTCATCAATAGGACTGATTCGCCACCCTGGGCGAATGAGTCCCACTGTGAAAAATCAGTAAAATTCATCATAATTCCAAACACTCCAAATAGCTCATATTTCATCTAGGTGCACTCATATTTACCCCTGTACCTTCCGTTCTGCATAATTTCTTCATTTTCATAGTTGTTTGCATATCATAATGTGTTTTCAAACATAGCTTAATTTGCACTTTTGCATTCATTTTAGATCATCTTAATCAGTTAATTGCATTTAGTCAAGTTCATTTACATCATATCAGATAGCACACATCCTAATTTGAGTGTTACATAAGCATTTTGGAACCTAATCTCTCCTTTTAGGTGAGAAACCCTAGAAGTGTTAGAGCAAGCATTTTAGGTTCCCAAAATCTATGTCACATAAAGAAAGTTCTCAAATCTCTTCCTGATTCTTACAGTGAAAAGGTGTCTACTATTTAGAAAGTTGCAAATTTTAACACTTATTCTAGAGATCAATTTATTGTTAAACTAACTTCATTTTAAATGAGAAAACCTAGCTTGAAAAATGGAATGAACATGGAGACTTCCTTCAAGGCTAGAAAATAAAAAAATATTGAAGATTCAGATGGAGATGATCTTGATAATATGGAAGCTAACTTTGTAAGAAGGATGAAAAAGGGCGTTAGTAAGTAGAAAGGTAAACTATGTTTCAAATGTTTTAGTTGTGGAAATATAGGTCGTTATGCTTCAAGATGTCCAAACAGAGCTATGAACAATAAAAGTAGGGAGACAAAGGAAAGATGATTGAAAGAAGTTACTATGTTAGAGAAGATGTTGGTATTTTTGATGATGAATCTAATTATGAAGATGCCAATGAAAATGAATACTTTTTATTAGCTTTAAAATATGAGTCTAGTTCTGCTAACTCTGAAATTTGTGAGAAGGAAAGTGTTCCAAAGAAGAAGGATAAGGTAGAAGGTAACTTTGGTTTCTACTTTTCATGTTAGACATGATAAGAATTACTAGGTTGTTGATAGTGGCTGCTCTAATCACATGATCAGAGACAAAATTAATGTTGTTAAACTTTAAAAGTATGATGGAGGATTAGTTAAATTTGAAGATGATTTAGGATCTAATATTTGTGGAATAGGTTCAATCAGTTTTGATGGCAAGCATAATAGTGAAGATGCTTACTATGTTAAAGGTTAAAGGCATAATATTTTGAGTGTTGGAAAAATGTGTAGCAAAGAATATAATCTTGTGTTTAAGGATGAAAGATGTGAGATCAGAAAAGGGTCTGGAATTGTGATTGTTGCTAGAAAGAGAACAGATGGAAACATCTACCAGCTTAAGGGTGTTGATGTTATTTCTTTATTTTTTAGAAATTAATGATAGTTAGTTATGGCATCAAAGGATGTTTCACATGAATTTTGATAATATGGTTAGAATCAGTTCAGTTCATTTAGTGAGAGAGCTACCAAGGATTACAAAGCCTATCAATGTTGTTTGCAAGAATTATCAATTATGGAAAGGAAATAAGAAGTAGTTTCAAGGGAAAGGAACAATATGCTACTAGACTACTAGAATTAATATATACAAATCTTTGTGGTCATACAAGGGTGAGAAGTCTTCAAAGTGACAAGTATTTTATACGTTTGATTGATGATTACTATAGAATGACATTGGTTACTTTTCTTAGACATAAATTTGATGCACTAGATAGATTCAAAGCATTTAAAGCTATGGATGAGAATGAAATGAATTTGAAAATAAAATGTTTGAGGTCTGATAGAGGTGGAGAATTCACCTCTATTGAGTTTAACATGTTTTGTGAGGTTCATGGAATAAAGAGGCACTTGTCTTCCCCTAGAAATCCTAAGCAGAATGGAGTAGTTGAAAGGAAAAACAGAACTATTCAAGAAGATGGTAGGACTATGATGAAAGAATCTAACCTACTGAAAGTATAATAGAGAGAAGATAATCATACTATTGTTTACATACTTAATAGAGTTTAAGCAAAATCTAACAGTACAAAGACTTTCTATAATTTGTTGTATGGAAGGGTTCCTACTGTGAAGTACTTTAGAGTAGATGGAAGCAAGTGTTATATCAAAATGGATGAAGAAAACTTAGGAAAGTTTGATGAAAGGTCTAATGATGGTATATTCCTTGGATATTCTACTAAAATCAAAGCTTACAAATGTTATAATAAAATGCTAAGAAAGATTGTTCAAATTGAAAATGTTAAGGTTGATGAAGATTTGCAGAATTCAATTGTTGTTATTGATGGATATGTGTCAAATGAACCTCCTCATGGAGAAGAAGAAGAAGAAAAAATTGAATAAAAAGAAGTGAAAAATGAAGAGGAAGAAGCTCCAAGAAAGACCCATAAGACACTTGAGTATGTGCGAAAGAATCATTTTGAAGAATAGATCATTGGAGACAAGAGGAAAGAAGTACTAACAAGAAGTAGAGCTATTGAAGCTAAGATAAATTTGTGTTTAATTTCTAAATTTGAACCTAAAATAGTGAGTGAGGCATGCATAGATGGACATTGGATTAAGGAAATGAAAGAATAACTTATGCACATTGAGAAAAATCAGACTTGGGTATTGGTTCCTAGACCGAGAACTAAATGGGTATTCAGAAATAAATTAAATGAGAATGGAGAAGTTGTAAGAAATAAAGCAAGGATTATGTGTAAGGGTTACTCACAAGTGGAAGGAATAGACTTTGAGGAAAAATTTGCTCTGGTGGCTAGGATAGAAGCTATCAAAATGTTTTTGCCATTTTTAGTATACAAGGACTTTAAAGTTTATCAGATGGATGTGAAGTCTGCTTTTCTGAATGGTGAATTGGAAGAAGAGGTTTAAATGGAACATCTGTAAGGATTTTAGTTGTTAGATCAACCATATATGGTTTTTAAATTGAAGAAGGAATTATATGGATTGAAGCAAGCTCTCAAAGCTTGGTATGCAAGATTGGACAAATATTTGATATAATAAGGATTCAATAAAGGAACTACAAATAGTAATATTTACTTCAAAATTGAGGAAGACAAAATATTGATAGTGGTTGTGTATGTAGATGATATTATCTTTGTATGAAATGAAGATATGTGTAAGAAATTTGCATAAGAGATGTAGAAAGAGTTTGAAATGTCAATTTTTGGAGAGATGAATTTCTTCCTTGGGCTACACATAAATCAAATAGATAAAGGTATTTGTATTTCACAATTAAAGTATGTCAAATAGATGTTGAAGAAGTTTGGAATGGAAGACTCCAAAATGGTATGCACTCCTATGGTGACTGGTTGTAAATTGAGGAAGGATGATGATTCACCTAAGGCTAATTAGAGCAAGTATAGATCTATGATAGGTGGACTGTTATATTAACTGCTACTAGACCATATATCATGCATGCAGTTTGTCTTGTGGCTAGATTTCAAGAAGATCCTAAAGAGACACATTTTGCACCATTGAAGAGGATATTCAAATATTTAAAAGGAACTTTAGATTATGGATTATGGTATCCTAAGGATACTAATTTCACATCAAGTGCTTACACAAATGCAGATTAGGTTGGTCATGTTGATGATAGGAAAAATACAAGTGGTGGTGCATTCTTTCTTGCATGTAGACTAGTGTCATGGTTGAGTAAGAAGCAAGATTCAATTTATTTATCCATTGTATAGGCCAAGTATATTGCAACAACATATTGTTGTACACACAATTTTTGTGGATGAGACATACACTGAAGGATATCATGGTAGTGTTTGATGATTCTATATCTATCTTTTGTGATAACACAAGTGCAATTAAAATTTTAAAGAATCCAGTGATGCATTGAAGGATAGAGCATATATCAATCAGACATCACTTTCTAAGAGAGAAGGTTATGGAGAATGAGGTGAAGCTTGAATATGTACCTACAAAGGATCAGATTGATGACATATTTACTAAGGCTCTTCCTAAGGATACTTTTGTGTATCTTTGGGAGAAGTTGGGGGTTATTTCCCCTCCTTCATTGAATTGGATGCATATGGAGATGCATTAGTCTAGTGGATCTATGGATTCATCTCTTTTCTAGATTGATGTTGGTGGCTACCTCTTAGGGGGAGTAGGTAGTGTCATTGTTGTAGTAAGGAGTGTTGTCATTGTGCAAAGTTGATGATTTGGTTGGGTGTATTCCTAAGGGGTAGTATTCAAAGCAAGTATCTTGGTTCATTTTCAAAGGGAGAGATCAATGAAAAAAACTTTATCCTTTTCCATTGATGTCAAAGAGGGAGAAAGAATCATGTGAAAAAGTTTATATACTCAAGGTAAGAGGAAAAAAAAAAAAATCATAAGAAAGTGTATTAAGAGCTATTGCATTGTCTTTGATAGTTTTTCACATCATGTTTTGGGCCATAAATGAAAAAGGGGGAGATTTTTTCAAGTATGAAGGTATTGTGCATTGATGTCAATAAGCTAGTGTTGTCATTAATTTCAACAATATGTTGGCTAAGATTGTTGCATGATGAAGATGTCAAAAATATTAAGAAAATTGTGGAAAGGAGGGAAGTAGATTGTTACAAGTTGTGTTCATGTATAGTTGAGATATTGAGAAAGTGTTGTGAGTACATGGAGCTATCTTTGTGTTGCATTGTCTTGAGATGTGTTGGAAGAGTGTAATGTGCTAAGATGGTGTCTCTAGTACTTGGTTTCCAAGTGCTTTTGAGAAAATTTGATAAATAGAGAAAACAGTGTTGTGAAAGTGTTCAAAACGTGCTCTGAGATGTGCTCCAGATTTCTTCTGTATTGACGCTATGCCTATGAAAATTTGATATGTTTTTAAAGGTTTTTAGTAGTCGCTATATCTAGAATTTGGGTTTCTAGATTGTTGTGTAGAGTGAGATATTTTCACCAATGTGTGAACCAATTTTTTAGTGGTCTAGGAGAAATGTATTTGCTCCACATTTCTCCACATTTTTATTTCATGTTGTGCAAATCTAGGAAGTTTCTCATAATTATGGTATCTTTTATAATTCAAGGTTTCACTTGATTTGGTATAGTATAATGTGGGTTTCAACATTTCCAACCTTTTGCAATTAACAAAAACCTCCTCGACAACAGTAATGAGCTAAAAATATAGGAATACAAGATCCAAAAAGCACAAACACTAAATCCCAAATCACAAGACCATATCTTCAACAACAAAGGAATGCAAAGCATTCTCCCAAATAGTCTTCAACAAGCCTTCTTGGAACAAAATTTTTTCATGAACTTTTGAAGTTCAAAACAATCTTGTAACAAAATTTACTTCCTCAAGAACAATAGAATAAATAATATAACATATTATAGACCATCAAAAACATCTCCCCACCATAAATATTACTTCTAATCCTCATCTTAATGCTTATAATCCTCATCTTAATATATCATCATGATAACATCTTTGTTGAAAAAAACCATACTCAATACACCTTTACTTGAAATCAAACAAGGCATGATATCCAACCACGAGCTTCAACAACGATATCATACATCAATGAAAACTAATTGCAAACAAGAACTTCACAAAAATATGCAACAAACTCACCAAGTGTTGAAAACCAATGCCAACAAATACACCAAGTGTTGACATTAAAGACAACCAAGTCACCAAGTGTTGAAATCAATAACAACCAATACCAATAGTGACATGCATAAAAAGATATAAATACAAATGGAATGTACCTTAAATTTCTAGATTCAATTTGACAAATTGCATATTTATGTTTAGTTTGTCTTTTTTTTCTTCAAACTCCTAAAAAACTATATTTTTTCACCAAGTTCCTTCATTTTCAATGTTTAATTTTTAGAACATAATGTTTTTAAGGGTCAAACCCTTATTAAATTTATATAATGTTTTAATATAAGGTTATTAAACCTTATATATTATATGCTTTCTTAAACATATCCAATTTAAAATAGTTATAGTCTAATAACAAGTAGATTATTAATTATATATGAATGGTTATTTTGAATACATGTGATTGATATCCCTTAAATTATTATGCCACACTTTCTCATGTATTTAAGGAGGTTCCCTCTCATTTGAGAGGTGGAGAATTTGGAGATTATATAGTGAACTATATCACTATGCATATGAGGTATTATTGGCCATGTGGAAGAATGGAGAAGTGTTCCCTAGATTTGATCTATGTTATAATAGACCATTATTGTAAGTGTTTTAATAAAATGACACTTTATGAGGTTCCTTACTTGAAATTGGCTTTCTCCATGTATATATTATGTAATGTGTAAAATCTCTGCTTATGTGATTCTTAATTTATTTATGTTATATTTTTTTATAATGATTAGTATCATAAGATCTTAATTTCTAAAATGGTACCAAAGTAGATTAGGCTATACTAATCATTTTTATAGGTTATAGAAGCCATGTTGAACTTGATAGGAAACCTCTTTATGTTCATTCAACACACGTGTAAGGTCATTTGTTCAATGTATTTAGTGTGCCTTTTTATATTTTAAAAAATTCAATTTATCAAAGCCAAGCTAGGAAATTATAATTAGTCTTTAGTATAAGTGATATATGAGATAATTTTCATATTATTTTTCCTAAAAGATTCATATAGAATAGGATTGTAATTTCCAAGTATTTGATTATTAGGTGATGTATAATGTTTATTTTTTTAGTATCAAATTTGACGATCTAATTAATTCAAAATTATTCCATTATAATAGAATACTTTATCACAATATGTCTTAGTGCCCATTCTATAGTAATTTATGCTGCTTTTAATAGATCAATGTCATTGATAAAAGTCAAAATATGTATGTTTTAATATGAGGGAAATAGTCATAAGTCATTATCTTTTCTAGCCTCCTCTCATGTGGACTGAGTGTGTTGCCAAATATTTTGAAATAATCTCCAATACATTGAAATTCTTCAAAATAAATAGTATAATATTTTTTTAGTTTAGAATCTAAAACAACCAAAAAATTTTATCTTTAAATTTTGGAATATAACTATTATATACTAATTTTATGAA
This sequence comes from Sequoia sempervirens, assembly GCA_007258455.2. Taxonomy (NCBI): domain Eukaryota; kingdom Viridiplantae; phylum Streptophyta; class Pinopsida; order Cupressales; family Cupressaceae; genus Sequoia; species Sequoia sempervirens. The sequence goes on from VDFB02000009.1 coordinate 11,880,213, forward strand.
AAAAATGTCATATTTGATATCCCAAAAAATTTAGAATAAGGAATACTCCATATTCAAATGTCTTCTTACTAATGTTCAACTAACATAAAATAGTGATTGCCAACTATTTAAATGTTAAGTATCTTAAGTACAAATAACAAAAAACAAATAAAAGAAATCATTCACTTAATTGATATTAAATTTAAATCAAGTAAAAAATTATCCAAACAATAAATAAAACTATGTCTATATATATAACCCTAAAACTATCATATCATTATTCAATCTTATTAAATATATGCATATATATTGTTTTATAACCAAATGATCTTAAGCGTGTTGAATTCAACAATCATGTGCTTTCTTTAATAGATTAAAAACAAAAAGACGTGTTTTTGGAGATATCAAGTGTGGGTAATGAATACCATCAAAATATATGATTAAGTCTATAATTTAAGAAGTATTAGGAGCCCAAATGCTACCTCTCTAGTGGTCATTGAGCACATTGAAGGAAGCTTTCTTTATTTGTCAGCCCTTTATACAATTAGAATATTTAGGATATTTAGCGTCAATTCCCTTATTGAGAATTATTGTTTAAAGCCACGTGCACTTTTCTTTTTTCTATAGAATAATTCACAGTCCATATTTATTTTAAGAAATGTTATTGTTTAAAGCTGCATCCACTTTTCATGAGGAGACAAGTGTACTTTAGAGAATAATTCACATGATTTTTCAATTTGTGTACTTTATGGATAAAAGTGTTTTGGAATTGGATATTAATTGTAAGTTTATTGGATATTAAGCCTACCCACTATGGGACCCACTCAGACCTACTTCTATACCCACCATTGGACCCCTACCCACTATGGGCCCCTTTCCTTTACAATTTCTTTCTAGTGGCATGTCAACTTTGAGAATTAGTTAAAACCTTAGTTTGATATATACATATATCTATATATGTATATATATATATATATGTATATATATATATATATATATATATATATATATAATCAATAAAAAATAGGAACTCGTGTTCTATTATAATGTCACAATCATGATTCTATGTTTTAAATAAAAGATTTAAATATTCTCATCAAAATATGAAAGTGAAAGTCATTTTTTGGAGGTAACTATTTATCATAGGTGGCAATTATCATCTTTACAATGGAAGAATTATCATCCTAAATTGTAATTATTTTTTTGTGTACTCCATTATAATGAAATTCCTTATAACATTAAGAATAATTCTTATCTAGGAAACTCTCTTATGTGTGTTCTTCAACATTCCACAATATCTTTCACATGCTTCTATAACTCAAATTTGAAATTAGATACTTTCTAAAACATCTTCAAGTAACTCAATTTTAAGAATATTTTTACTATTGAACTATACTATATTATATAGAATGTAAATTTAGCAGTCTCCTCTCTCAAGGTTTTTCTTCTTTAAATATAGATTATGATTAATTTTTTTCCTTGTGAAGCATATTCTTCAGAATACATGCCTGTGATATTTGAAGATATGAATATTCTTCAAAGGGGTTGTGTGTAGTTTCTCTTCCACAATGTTATGGGAGATGGTGTAGACTTGTAATTTATAAGATCATCTTTGTAAGTGATCTATTCTTCAAATATTTTTTGCACATCTTTCACATTGTAATATTCAACATTTTTTCATATTTTAGTACTAGTTGTGAATGACATTAATGATTTACAAATATTTATATATACATTTGTTAATACTTCATAGAGTTTAAAATCTATTACTTGATCAAGTCAAGTCATGAATGCTAATCTTCATTTTATCAATAATTTATTATATTGATACAATCATACTTTCTTTAAGACTGATAAGGTTGAGATTTGGCTATTCATATCTCTAGTCAAATGGTTGTTTTTACCCAAGTCATTAAATATAACAAAAAATATTCTCTAACCACTTTGGAGTATATTTATTATTTTTTCTCATTATTCCCACATATATCATATGACATGAAGTTTCAATCAGTATGTCCTATATTCTCACATTAGAATTGTAGGGATGTTAATGTGTTTTTTATTAGAGATGAAACTTTATAGGAAACACTTTTTGGAAGTGAAATAAGAAATAAAATATCAATTTTTATTTTTAATCACTGTATTAAATATTAGAGATATTCATAGTTTTGATGTCATCTTTCTTTCATTATCATTAAAAGAGATCATGGACATTAGGTTTTCAAGGAATATTTATAAATATGCAGTGCATATATTATTTTACTAGATTCATATTTGTGATGAAGTATCCATACTTTAGATATATAAAAATATTATAAAAATATTTATTTCATACTCCTAAGTCTAACCTCTATTGTTTTTGATATATTAAGAAGAATTTATAGGGTGTTGTACCCTTAACATAATAGGCCAGAAGGGAAAAGAAAGATCAGGTCCAAATAATTAAAACATTAACCACCAAAAAAATAGAACACAAAAATAGTAGACCAACAATCGATAAACAACGACCCAACAAACATGACACAACAACAACAGACTAACTAACACCCTCCCAATTCTGAAAGAGGAGGTTAATAACATCCTCCCCAACATAGTTGGTGCCCTCCTCCATAGATTTCTTATCCATTTCATCCTTGAGCATAGTAGAAAGGATACCAGCCGCATGGTGGATCATCTTGACAATGAACCAAGTCAATCTGGTGAATTTCTTCTCAAGCATCTCCACCTACTCAAGCAACATGTTATAATCCACCACTTTGTCCATGGTATTCACATTATCTTCTTCCATAGCCTGGGCTTCTGAGGACTGGGTCGTCAAGGCATCCTTGAGCATCTCATTGAAGTTGGAAAAGTGACTAGGCCCTTCAATGAATTCCTCTTCCTCCACCTCTATGTCTTCCTCCTTCCTCTCGCCTTTACTATCAAACTTCTCCTCATCAGTGAAAATATCATTAATTGAAACTTTATTATTATTTTTTTCCAGCCTATGTGATCTCCTAATGTTGGTATTCTTTAACCCTGTCTCCATAGTAGAAGCCACCATGGTGTCCCCATTGGAATCTTTACCAACAATATTCTTCCCTTTGGTGTCTATGGACGACAACTCCACCTTGCCTTTCCCATTTTCTTTTACTTTTTTCTTAGTTGCAAGTTTGCTGGTTATCTTGCGGGGAGCAGTTTTGAGCTCATAAAGCGCAACCACTACTTTTGATTGAGCAATCCTTGCACCACCCTTTTCATTTTTGGTGGAAGGTTTAGGCTTGGGGATTTCAGTATTCATTGGAGGGGTTTTCCTTTTGGGGTCCTTAGACTAAGCTAGAGAGGGATTCACATTGGTTTGAAGTTGAACAAGGGTCCCAACTTCCTCAATACGAACAACATAAATGGGTTTGGGAAAGCAAAGAGCCAGATGGAAATAATAAAGCCTTAGGATGAGGCCATGGTGGAGTGGAAGGGGTGGTGTTTCTTCAAGGTTTTGGGTAGTAGTGTCCAAAAATTTCTCCACAGATATTTCTAAATCATTAAGTAAGAAAAATAAAAAACTCAACAGTATTTTGTGGCGAAGATGATTTAAAAGAGGCAGGTGATAATAATAGAAAACCCTATTTCTACCCTCCAAAGTCACATACTTCATTAGAGCCAGAAAAACCTAGTTGCACATCGAAGGGAGCACTTCTCTTCCAAAACCAGATTCGAAGTGGACTATTTTTCATTTTCTTTAAAGAAAGCATTGAGGATTTAATGATCCTGGGTCTTAGTGTGGTTAGTGTACTTATTCCCAGTGCAAGAGAACCCAATCACCTAAGCAATTACCTCCTCATTGACCTCGAAGGAGATACCTCCCATCGTTACCCTCCTATCTTTCCAAGAGCTCGTGAATTGCACCAACATCCTTACATCATGACCAAGCAAGCATTCCATTAATGACATCAACCCTCCTTTGACATAGATATGCCAAACTAGAGGATCCTTTCAGAATTCCTCACAATTATTTGGCTCCTTTCTAACCCTATCACCACCCATTTTCCCACAATTCACTTTGAGAACCTAGGAATTCTATGAGAGAAAGAAGTTAAAATTTTTGTCAATGTGAGAGGTCACCCAGAAAACACTTCTTTTAAGCCATCCAAGATGAATCAAGGTAATGAAGATGATCTACAAATTACACGCTTCAGGAGTTATTTCCAAAAGGGAAATCTCTATGGGCCCATTATTGAAAATATTTAAACACTAGTGGCAAGGTTTGCAAAAAATGATGGTATTGATAGTTTTTCCTTCCAAGTTGCAATTGCACAAGTATTGATGACAAATGGTCATGGGGAAAAAATTAGACTTCCCTAAGTATCTACCTTTTATCTTAAGAAAATTTTAAGCAGTTTTGATGGGACTTAGCATGAGGCCCATGCGATAAGAATTAGTCACATCAAATTTGAAATTGGAAGGATAAAGATATGTGGGGGCTATGACAAGACCACAAATTAAATTTATGTATGGCCCAAGAAAACTTGGTCATTAACTCGTTGTACTTCCCATCACTCCTCATTATTAGCTCTATAACGACAACCTTTGCCCCATTATTTAAATGCTACCATGTATTTAACACCTCATCATCCATCTTCATCAACATCACCCAAAGAAAAAATATGTGGAACACCCATTAAGCCTTGACAATTGCAATTTTAGATAACATCATGGGTAACTAAGGTGCCCTATTCCTTAAAAATAATACGTTGCAATTCTAGCGGTAAGTTCCAATACTCTTCCAACACTTGGAAATTATCTAATAGGAGCCAATATTAGCTAAGGCATCAACAAATTGATTTCCCTCCTAAAAGATGTGAGTAAAGATCTTCATATCCAACTTCAACACCATGTGATTTATGTCTAAAAAATTATCTTTGGTGTTCCATCCTAATAATCTGCCAAATTTGATAGAATCAAACACCAACTTGGATTCCCATTCTATGTGAAATTTCTATATCCCCATAGTAACAACTAATTGGACACCCTTTAGCAGTTCCCTAGCTTTTGCAATCATGGAGGTCTAAATCCCTGTACCCTTAAGTAACCAGCCACAAAGTTACCCTTGCTATCCCTGATAATTCCCCAGATGCTATCCCTACCCAGGTTCCCCTTAGATGCACCATAAAAATTGAGTTTGTGCCACCCATGATTCGGGGGTTTCCAAACCATGTCTCGTCTAGCTTGGTCCTTAGAGTTATCGAAGGTGTTGATCTCTACATTCTTGTTCCAAGCTTTATCCATTTTGGTCTCCCACTTAGTAGGAGCTTTGTTCAGGTTTTTCCCAATGCAAATCAATTTTTTTTTAGAAACAAGTCTTAGTCCTATTCCAAAAACCTCATTAGGACTCATCTCAATACTCTTGAATATTTGATTGTTTCTCTCTTTCCACAAGCACCAATAGATGACGGGGGGGACCTGGTTCCAAATCTCTCTAGAGATAGGATGTTGAAAGGGACCTGACCAATCCAAACTTAAGGATTTGATGTCCCTACACATAGTCCAGTGGGTTCTTAGCTTCTCAAAAGCCAGGTCCCAGACACTAACAACAAACGAACAGTGTATTAATAAATGATCAACAAGATCTTCATTGATTTTACACAAAAAAACCATATTTGGGATATGAAATACCATTTTCCTTAGGTTATGCCAAGTTAGGATCGTATTATGACAAGTTTTCCACTAGAAGAAATTGATTTTTGAAATCATGTTCCTATTCCAAACCTATCTCTAGGGTCTATTATCATCAACCTAAATCAACAACAGATTATAAGTTGTTATGATTGAAAGATTGCCCTACCTATTTTTGATCTAGTAAAATTCATCCTCAATGTTGGATAGAGTTAATCTGGTGATGGAGAGCAAGTATTGCAGATACTTGGCTAGATTTAACAACTTAGGAACAAAGGGTAGCAAAGAATAAAATCTTTCCATCGCCTAACACTTGGTTGACCAAGAGGGTAGTCACTTATATACTTACCAAAGAAGAGTTGTGCATGTCTCATAAGGTTTCTGAAATCAGAGTGCAAAAGGGGGGAGTCAAGTAACCAAGGGTCCTCCCAAAATATAATGTTATTACAACTCCCAAGCTTCCATTCATCCCAGACATGAGAATCCCCTACATTCTATAAATGTTCTTCCATGCCAAAGATCTAGAAGGGTGATCATTAGATAGGCATTTAGTCATGGGTCTATTGCAAAGATACTTAGCATTCATGATGTTGCACAAGTCCTTTTTTATTTCTTAATTGGTCCCAACCAAACTTAGCAAGTAAGGATTTGTTGGTACATTGGACATTCCTAATTCCGATCCCACCACATGATTTAGGCATACAAACTTTGTCCCAACTAACTAGAGCAAACTTCTTCTTTTCTTCTATCCCAAACCATAAGAAGTTCCTTTGAATTTTTTCAAAATTCTTAGCAATATATCTGGGGATCTTAATGATATAAAGGAAGTAGTCAGGGATTCCTTGAAGAGTAGTAGGTAGAAGTTGTAGCTTACCAAAATTGCTGAGAATGGAGCCTTTCCACCCCACCAATTTCCTTTGGATCCTTTCTAAAATTATGTTCCATAAGGTAGGAGTGACTTCCTTGTTAGTAAGGGGTAGCCCTAGATACACCGAAGGGAGAGATCCACTCACACAACCTAGGACAATAATCACCTGAGCTTGGAGAGAAAAAGTGTTGTTCAAGAAGTAAATCATACTTTTATTATAATTTATTCACTGGCCAAAGCAAGCAGCATAATTACTAAGGAAAATTTTCCATTTCTTGGCTTCAATCACATAAGCCTTCCCAAATAATATTGTATCATCAATGAATTTTTAGATAACAATAGGTTCTAGTGAAGTGGTAGGTTCAGCCCCCTTTATGGAGCCCTCCAACAATCGTTTGGATATGTTCCTACTCAATACATTGGCAACCATGATAAAAAAATAGGGCGAGAGAGGATCACCACGTTTGATACCTCTCCCAACCTTGATGAAGCCAAAGGGGACTCCATTAACCAATATTGAGAATCTCACAGTGTTAATATATTCCATCAAGAGATTAATCACCATCTGGTCAAAACCAAACTTAGATAAGACTTTGGGAATAAAGTCCTATAACACCTTATCACATGCATTTGAAATATTCAGTTTGAAGGCCATACTAGCATTGTTGCATCTACCCATGGAGTGTAAAATTTCATGGGTGGTTATGGAATAATCTTAGATATGACGACGCGGAACAAAAATGGTTTGGGTAGGGCTTATTATTTTTGCAAGAAAGGGTTTCAGGCGGTTCACCAAAATTTTAGAGAAGATATTGTAAATGGTATTGTAGAGACTTATGGGGCTAAATTCAGTCATAGATTGAGGTTCAACAACCTTGGGAACCATGGAAATAAAGGTGTGGTTCAACTATTTGAGGATCTTAATAGATTTGAATAAATCCCTGGCTGCTAGGACAAGGTCCCCTTAACAATATCCCAAGATATA
>VDFB02000009.1:11887796-11924240 GCA_007258455.2 Sequoia sempervirens
CAACCAACATTTTTTTTTGATAACATGTAAAACACTTGTAATATTTTGTTTTTATATACATTAATTAAGTTATTTGACTCTCAAAGTACTTATGGTGCAACGATAACCCTTATTTTTCATGGTATTCATATTAGTAATATTGTTCACCTATAGGGTTTGGGCCTATGTTAATCATATGGTCACTAGGATTGACATTATTTGAGCATATAATTTAATTCCATTATTAAATCTAATATTACAAATTCAATGTTAAAAGAAAACCCTATCAATGCTGCCACCACCATCTAACACGACATAACATAAAGATCTTAACCCTCAAATCTCCATATCTTATCCCAATTAGATTTAACTATATTTTATCACCTTGATAAGAGTTGCATCTATTCTTCCATTCAAATACTTAAATGTGTGAGAAGAAAGTTTTAATAGAAGTTTAGATCTCAAACTAATATTTGATTCTCATTTTAGTCTCTCACAGAATATCTCATGGTTGGTGATAGACCTTGACCTCCTTATTCCTAAGATACAACATATTCCACTTCTTAAGAGAAATATTTCATATCTTCATTGAGGATATAGAAATGATGAATAAGACTATTATTAATTAGTCGTACTAGACTATGTTGTATCGTTCTCAATTATTCATCTTTTTAAACATAATAAAAAACTTCATTACTTAAACTTGCATTATACATTAGCAATGATATTATGCCTATTCAAACCCTAAATTAATGGTATTCCCAATCCTAAATTAGGTATTATTAATATTATCATTAGTTGATTATCGCTTAATACTTAATGAACAAGATCATTATTTATTCTCCAACTCTTAGGTTTATTTATTTTATTATAAGGACATAATAGATTTATTATTTACACACCAATCCATCCTTTATCCAAAATCTTATAAATAAAGAAAATAAGAATAACAACATTTTCAGTTCTTAATCACCATATAATCATTAATTGCACTATTATTTAACACTCAAAAATACCAAATCTATAAAATTGTTATCATTGAACCCACTATAGTTAAATCTTACTATTTATATAAAATCGCCATATAATAATAATTTTTTAAATTATATTATTTAAAACCAACACTATTAATTAATATTATTTTAAAAAATAATGTAATTCTATTTAAAGCCTAGTGATTAAATTAAATTAAAATAAATTAAATATACATATATGTATTTTTCCTTTTTGAATTGATGGTAGTTTAATTTGGATTTTCCTAAATTTATATTTAACAAGATTGAATAAAAATCTATTAGTAAAAGTTTTCTTAATTTAAATTTTGCAAAAATAATAAAAACTTAGTTGTAAAAGTTTTCTTAAATGACTTCAAGTTATCAATTAAAAAAGAAAGCTTAGATTCATGAACCCCACCAATGATTTAATTGACTAATTAGTGATACTAACTACAAAATCCCTAAATTAAAATTAATTGTTTGTGCACCAAATCTTAGCCATTGGATTAAATAATCTCAGCCCTTAGATCTTAGGGAAACTCCATATTACCCTAAATCATAAAGATAAGAATTTAACCTATTTACCTCTCAATTTTTTTTCATTTGCTTCATTTTGCTTGTAGGTTTTGAAGGATGAAAATGAGAAGACTCTAATGGATTTGAGAATATTTTCCTACCATTTTGTGTTACAGGGTTTGCAAAAAGAGGATTTATTAGTTATGAGATTGAATTAGTCTTTCATCTCCCTCAAGTCTTTTTATCAATTTCTTTATTGTTCCATATTATTGTTCCATTTCCGAGTTTTCTTCTTTTCCCCTATTTTAAATTTGTAACCCAATACTGTATTTTATGAATTTAGCACATGATTGTATATGTGTTACATTCACAACCCATTTGATTCACGTTTGTAAAATTTAGACTAGGGTTTTTAGGGCTATGCATATATGTTTTATTGTTGTATATCTATATTTTGTAAAATATTAAAAAAAAAATGATGGGTTTTATTTTTTTTTTGCTTGGTCTTATTTGAAAAGCCTTTCGGCTTAAGGTGGCCATGGCCACACAGGGGTCCATGAACCTCCCTATGGGCTTCAGTCCACAAAGGCCATGACCCTTGTGGAGCTGAGCTCCCTTCAGTGGGGCAGTGGCGGAAGGGTTAAACCATGTTCCCCCCACTCCATTTGTGATTATTTTATTAAAAAAAATATATTTTTAGTAAAAACAATTTAAATAATTTTTTTTCTATATTTTGTTCTATAAAATTAATTTAAATATATAGATATATATTATTTTTATTTTTATTTTTATATATTTTATTTTTTCAATTTTATTTTAAAATTAATCATTAAAATACTCTTATTTTTGGACAAGATAGCAATAAAATCCTCTTCATATACACGCTTCCTTAAAAGAAACTATTTCAGATTTATAGTATGATACATGATTATTTCTTTATGGTATAAATTTAAATATATTCAAATATACTTATTTCTTTCCTTCAATAGCACATCTATTTAATAATAATCTATGGTATTTACTTCTTCCACTTCAACCATAGCAGTTTTTAGGAATTTGTTTACTATGCTCATCAAAGAGACAAAAGACTCAATACAATAGTTTAGAAGTACAAATACATTTACCTTTTTTTCTTTTTTTTTTTGGGGCGTTAGAAAGAATACAATCTCCATTTTTAAAAAAAAAAAGTAACTATATCAATCTCTACATACCACAAAATAACAAGAGGATGAAATAGGAAGTTTATTTTATCCTCTCTAACATTACTTATACATTCTTTCTCCTTTTAACAACATAGTTACAATTATGTGTTTTAGGCTTTGTCATAAGAGTAAAAAACAATACAAAATAAAACATATATGTAGATACATTTCATTATTATGAGATAATATTCATTTACCATCTTCAAGAATAGGGTAGAGGAATCCTTGAACAACAAGCCACTAACAACCTGTTAAAACCTTCAAGCCCATTATTTGTTTTGAAGAAATAAGTAAGATTATGCCAATGGAGGAGAGAAAGCTCTCCATCCAACCTTCTTGGCATCATCAAACTGTTATAAGCTCTATCCAACCCCCAAGCAAGGAGAGAGCACCCAACCCAATATTCAAACAACTGCCCAAAACCAACAGCAAGAACATTTTCCAACATGTTGCATGAAAACCCATAAGAAATGCTTGCCAACAACCCCAAACTCAACACACTTTTTTTTTCTTATCCCAAAAACCCATAATCCCCAAAAACAGAATCACACACACCTCAAAATTTTCATACTATTTTCAACAGAAAAACTAATCAATAGTCAATAAAACGAATACAAACACAAATTCATGACAAGATATGTGAAAGGAGTTGAGACAAATTATCTCTCAAGCTGATTTCTCTTTTCCATTGCACCTCCCTCTTCTTCCTCCAAGCCCTCTTTTCTAACTTTTTTCCCTTTTTTTCCCCCAAAACTCCCAAAAAAACCACCATGAAAAAAAAAATCAATACTTGGTAGCACTTTCTTTCCATTTCTTCTCCCACCAACCCCCAACCACCATGTCCTCTTTTTCATGTAAGAGGCATGGTGTTCACATGGGTTTTTTCATACTCTTATTTTCGTCACTAATAAAAAAATGAATTTAAAAAGGTTCAAAACTTATGTTTTATGTAATTGATGGGCTCAAAAATATGTCTAACCCTTGGGTGCACACTTAGGACTTTAAAAAACACAATTATAAGCAAAATTTAACACTTAGAAACACTTTTTAATTCATTGGAAAATATGCCCTTTTGAACAAACATAAAATATCAAATAACAAAATTAACAATAGCCCAGAGGACAACTTACAATATAACTATCACATTGACATCAAACACACTTTTTCCCACGAAAATATCAAGTAACACACTTTTTCCCAAGAAAATATCAAATAACAAAATTATCCATAACTTGAATATTAAAAGATAATTTATAGTATAAACTATCACATAAATATCAGCAAAACAACACTTCAACAAATGAAGTGTTTTAATAGGGTTTTGGTGTCTCTCCCTTCTCCCCATTGGCCATAAATTTCCAGTGGATTACATTAAGTCATATACTTACCTCTTATACTTACTTGAAGTTGATCATTTATTCTGATATCGTTACCTTGACTTGCTTCCTCACATGCTTCATGACAACCTTCTTTCATTGTTATGAAACTCTTGGGACCTTTGAGACCTAGCTTTTATCAACCATTTGACTCATTAGTATGTTTGTGTAGCTAAAATATGATACCACATTAGTAACCATATTCTACTCAACTAATTTCGTTATATCTTGTTTCTTGAAAATAACTCATTTATTAAATAATCACCCATCATCATAATCTTAGTCAAACAATCATAGTTTCATATTCCATACTAATATTTAAATAGTTTTCATTAATCATTTTGTCAAGTTTAAACAAGTGATGCAAGCGTCAAGTTCCTGCCAGTGAGAGAAAAAGCATTTAGATCGAAAGGAGAGTGCAGGGAAAAATGTAATGAATAAACTTAGAATTTGTATTAAATCTTTGTAAGTTCAGCCACTAAATCTATAGTTTGTTAGGGTGCTGTTATTGCTTTAGTTGTGAAGTTCTCTATGTTTTACTTGTACTCTCCTTATTGATGCTTTGTTTTTGGTTTGGGGTTATAGTTATTTCAGCACTTTGAATGCTGCCTCTTATGAATGTTTGACACAGTTTTGAATGCCCCTTCTTCAAGAATGTCTCAATTTTATTTTGACATGTCTTCTATACTTTTCCTTGGTAGCATGGACTGTATATGGAGCAAGCCCTTTTATGTCTTCATGATTTATTACTTGCACAAAATTGGTGGATCTTCTATTCATCCTTATTCTAAGTTTTGACCGGACATGTGCCAAAAAATAGCCTAAAATCTTGAATGAGATTGTACACTAATTGGTTGACAAAAAAAAGCCAAAGATTGAAAAAAACTATATTGAAAATTGGTATTGTGATTGATTTTAATTATGTCTATGTGGCCAAATATGTCTATTATAGACTTTCTGACAGAATGCTTCAAAGAATGGAGAAACCAATATTACAGCCTCCAAACTGTTGAATAAGACACCTTAAAGAAAAATAACCCAATATTAGATTTCATACAAACTGTTGAGCAAATGTTGCATTGAAAAGCTCATGAATAATAACAATGTGCATTAGAGAGTCCAGTGCTCCTTTTTGAGGGCAGTGTGTGGAGATAGTGGCAGAATACAAGGGTCTTGGTGTTAATTCATACATAAAACTTAGCTGGAAATCATGCAATTCAATTCCACTAAGTGCTCTAGCAGTAGCTTTTTTATGTGAGAACATATGCTATAGTCATTATTAAAACCTACATAGAACAACTAATAAACTTTATTTTAATGAAAGAAATTAAGACGTAAAATTTATCCAACTATATTAATAAGATGAAGTCTTGTCCTATGCCCAGATCTCACTTTGATAGGCTCTTGAGAGCTTAAGTATATGTTTTTTTTACGCTTTCCAAACTTGTAGAGTAACTTGCATGGTCAAGAAAGCAGGTAGCTCCTAAGAAATAGTATTTAATAAGTTGTAATCTTATTTCTTAAAGTAAAGGGGGTAGTTGACATGCTCTCAAGATAATTTAATCTAAAAAGGTATGCCTTTAAAATATAAGTCGAGAAGATAATGACAACCCCTTGGACTAACATTATAGAAAAAGAAAATTATTGCAAATTTTTATTATAAGAGTTTCAAAAAGCAAAATAAATGCTCTCGATGTCAAATCTTGTTAAGCCATGAAAGAATCTTGGATGCTAATGGAAAAAATATACTACTCTATGTAGCCATAATCATTTGTAGTGAAGCCACGTGACAGATTAAGTGTCAATCACCCAACAACGTAACAATTTGTTGATCATATTTTAGAGTTTTCTTGTGTTCTTGTTGCAATGCATTTCTGAGGAAACAAAGCACAAATTTATGAAGAGCAATGGACTGGTAAGGGACACCAAATATTCAATTTTCCACCTTGCAGTCCTTAAACTCAAATATGCCTTGTTATCCCTTCCACTATGTTCTCCATCAAAGTTAAGAATCTTATTGACTACTATCTACATTTGTTTTGACATAGGGTTTTGTGGTCTACTTTTGAAATGATTCTACTGCAATTTAGTTGGAGTGGTGGCTGATTAAGGTAATACATAAATGGTATAGCCCTTCTAAATAATCATAAATAAATTTATCTTCCTTTCGATGATTTATTTTATCTCAAAATACGATAAGTCTTAACATGGAATCAGAAAGCTTGTTTTACACAACACTTGTTATCTTTACCATTTCATGTTTATTTTGGCATTCGTTCATACCATATGTTATAAAACTAAATTCTCTCGAATTGTGTCACTGGTTGTACACTGTGATGAATTAAATATGGACATTTGATATTGTAACAGTGAACTGTTCAATCTAATGGATCACAAGACCTAGTCCTGATACTCTTTCAGGATGAGGTATGTGTTCATAAATATTATTTTCATGTGCTATTAAGCATGATACATGTTTTTTTGTCTATCATGGCCATGCTTTGAAGGATGTTATTTTGGCGTACCACACTTTGATGGTGGTGTACATAGACCCTAAGTAAATAGATTATATTATGTTTTTACCTTGTTTCATGGTCTTTTTTCCTGCCTCACTAGTTTCAACTATTTGTAAGAAAAATATTCCACTTTATAATACAGAAACCCTCAGTATGCACAAGCTTTAAAAATCAAGAATTCTAAAGGCAAGTTCAAAAGAATTATGGAAATTTGTCAAAGAGATAAAGGTAGCCAATGCTATTCAATTTGGAAAAGATAGTTCTATTATGTTAAAATTTTAATGCTATTTAGATTGTGGAACATTTTAAAATGATGATTCTATTATGTTAAAAGTATCCAATGCCATTCAATTTGGAAAAGAGATAAACTAGTGTAGCCAATGATGATTCTTTTAGAGGAGAAACTTGTGTGTGTTTTTATGCTATTGTTTATAAAGTCCCTTCATCAGTTAACCTCAAGTGAGTCACATTAGGCATTGCCTTGAACTATAGATCTACTCAACAATAACTTGGAAGAGAAATCATGTGGATCTAGGACAAAATATTGTTGTAAAGAACATCAAATAATAAAGTATAAGAGTTGACATTGCAGTGTGATTTACCAACTAATTTTGTAAAGTTTCAAATTCTAATAAATCTGTAGTTTACCCTGCCTAAGGAAAATGTGAATCAGAAAAGGCTATGCTCAAAAGCTGGGAACACTCTTATTTACGGATAAATGGACATCAGATTAGGCCAAACATTAAACAAAGTATGCAGGAAGACTAACAAGTTTACTATGCAAATTCTATTTATTTTTTAAGAAATACATCCCATTTATAATACCAAATATCAAATGAGGTGCACTAGTTGAGCAACAAGCTTACAAGGCAAACCCTGTAGTATGATACCAATGCCAAGAAAAGCCAATAATGCATAACAAGAGGGTGTGATTTCCCAGTGCAATTGACAATGTTATATCTTGTTAGCTAGGGTTTGATTCCAGCTAGAATCAACCTCATCCAAATTATTTTGGAATCAAATTATCAATTGAATGCAACCAGGTGTAGGTCCCAGTGGTTTTGTTTCTACAAAATGCAAGAATACTACAAAAAATATCAAAAGTGTTACATCTAAAGAGGACAAGGGTTGGAAAGAAAGCTATCGAAGGTTAACATCTGGAATTTTGTCATGTGAGGAAATTATTCCAATATCATCAAGAGTGTTGCATAAAATAAGCACCAGAGTTACAATCAATGTTCTCCAATTCTATAAAGAATAATGGCTAAGATTTTGTACTGTGTGACAAAGAATCTATAGTGTACACGTTTCTGGAAACAAGCTTTCCAATAGCACCAAATAACCCTCAACCCTGGCATATATGGCAAAGGGCACCTGCACTACTCAGTGCAAATACTCAAAGTTCTATAAAACAAAAAATATGGTTGGGGGGCATATGTACCAAGGATCTTTATTGAAGGCTTAAAAGTAATGATTCAATATAAGCTTCCCAAGAAAGTAGATGAAGAAGCTAGAGAAAAATACTCTGAGAAGAAACAAGAGTTGACTGTAGAAAAGGTATTCCCAATTTCTTGCATACAGTTGAGGCAATCATAATTCCTTTTTGAATCATTATTCATAGTTTAAAGTTGGTGGTAATATTTCCCATTTAGTATGTAGCTATAAAGGTGAAGAACATAATTTTTTTTAATGTGAAAACATCTCTTTTTTGCATCCAAACTCTATTTTTTATGCAGACCAAGTATATCCCATAGACACAAGTACTCAACTACAACTTGGTGGAAATTCAGAAGAAATCAACAAAAAATAGTAGTGGCAAGTCATGATTTACTTTGAAAAAATCAACATAAAAAATCTGCCCTAGTTCTAAGTGAGTAGTAAGACTATGGTTCGAATCACTCTAGCAATGTTAACAACAAACGCTAAATAGTCTCAAACCTATATGAAGCCCCCTCACATTTATTGTCAATTCAAATATTTCGGGGTTACCCAGGGGATCATTCGCCCCAAAATCCCATTGATTAAGGGGACATCCATTACTAGGGGCGACAAGAAGGATGAAATTTATCCCCCAACAGCCCAAAGGCTTCGAGGAAATGTCAGGGATGGGAGGAGCTGACTTATCCACAAAAGGGATGGTGACCCAGTCAGGGGCGGCCAGAACATTACATTTTAAAGTACTTAAACAAAAAAAAAGGCAAAGTTTTAAAAAATGCCCTACCTACATGGCATGTGTGGGCCCTACTAGGTTGCACTCTCTTATGAATGAAAGAAGGCCTCTAAAACTTCATTATTTTCATTTTGTTTGTGTAGGGAGCCAAGGGTTTGAGAAGAAAAAAAATTGCAGCCATTGAAGGAGGAGCAGCTGTTTGAAGGAGGAGAGGAGGTTGAAAGAGTGTTGTTGGGAGTGCAAATCCATCAAAATGGTATGCATTTTCTTTCACTATTCTTATTTTTTTCATTTTTTTGCAAAATATGAAGTATACATAGTCTGATTTTTTTTATTTTTTTCATTTTCAATCAAAACTTGCATTCTAAAAACAAAAAACATGAGCAACAGTGAGGGTGGGAGTGATAGTGAAGTTGAAATGCAAGTTAGAAGGCAAACTAGAGAGCAAATAACCCCTACGCAACACCATCATTCATCAACCAATACCAAAACTATGAAGGACTATGCAAAACACCCAATAGACAAAAAAAAACCATTCCTTCAATTTGTGACAGCCATGGGTGAAAGACAAAAAAATTCAGGGGGGAGTAGGGTTTGGTTGTGCCATGTTTGTGAAAAGGAGTTTAGGGGCAGCTACACTAGAGTTAGGTCTCATTTTTTGGGTGAGGTGGGCCATGGAGTTAGAACGTGTCCTGCATTGACAGATGCACTATTTATAGAGTGCCAAACAATTCAAATGGAGTGTGATGGTGGGGTTCAAACTGGGTCTCCTTCTTTCCCAAGTTCACAATCATCTATGCCTACTCCTACTCCTAGTCCTTCCACGGTTGGTAGTAGTGTTATCTTAAGAGGAAAGAGGAAGGTGATTGGTGGTGATAAGGGAGCCTCAATTGAGTCCATGTTTCAAAACCAAGCATGAGAAACCTCTGAATCCTCCATTGCCAAATTCTTTTTTGCCCATGCCATTCCATTTCATGTGGCCCGTTCCTCTTATTTCAAACAAATGGTGAAAGACTTAGTCGCTGTTGGTCCTTCATTTGTACCCCCTGGAGATCATAAGCTACCACCACCCTCCTAGACAAAGAGTACTCCAAAGTTAATGTGTTAATGGAGGAGATGAGGCAAACATGGATGAGGACGAAGTGCTCTATAGTGATGGATGGGTGGACTGATTGTAGACGTCGGCCACTCATCAATGTCATAGTCACATGCCCTGCTGGTTCTTATTTTCTTAGAGCCGTAGATTGTTCAGGGAGACGTAAGGATGCTGACTTCCAATTTTCCATTTTGAGAGATGCCATAGAGGAGGTTGGGGCTGCAAATGTGGTGCAGGTGATCACCGATTCAGCACGTGTGTGCAAATCGGCTGGGTTGATGGTGGAGGGTACTTACAGGCACATATTTTGGACCCCATGTTGTGTTCATGCATTGAACAATGCATTGAAAGACATAGGGAAGATGGATTGGGTGAAGAAAACGGTGGCAGAAGCTAGAGAAATTCAGATGTTCATTTGCAACCACCACACCTCACTTGCTCTTTTCAGGACATTTTCAAAGGAGTTTCTCAAACCTGTTGATACAAGGTATGCCATTTACTTCATTTTGTTTCACTTTCAATTTGTATTCATAATCTGATTTTGTTTTAAATTTTTATTTTTTAATGAATCATTGAATTAATGAATGTAGATATGCCACATACTTCATCCTATTGGAGAGGATGGTTGAGGTGCATGAGCCTCTACAACTGATGATGGTCAATGCTGAGTGGACTAGATGGCCTAATGCAAGTTCTACTCAAGGAAAGAGCATCAAACAAAAGATCCTCAATGATGATTGGTGGGCCAATGTGAGGTAAGACATATTAGATGGCTGATTTTCATATTAAATTTCTGATTTTAATATTTTAATTTTATTGTCCAATGTTCCAACTTTTGAAGTTTCTAACATGTCAAATAACTTGTCAACTAATTATTTTGAACCTTTTGTTTGCATTTTGCAGATATATTTGCTCCTTTATCTCGCCCATTGTAGATGTCATTAGATATGCTGATACAGACTCTCCTAGTCTTGGAGAGATATATGAGACATTTGACACTATGCTTGGGAAGATCAGGCAAGTTATTTTGGCAAAGGACCCCACTTTGGATTTATATGAGCAACACATTAGGCCCATTGTGACGCGGAGGTGGAATACAATGAACACCCCGCTTCATATGGCTGCCTTTGCTCTAAATCCAAAATGGTATGCACCAAGGGATGGTAGGGTGCCTCCATGTGATGATGCTGAGGTTTTAGATGGGTTCACACGGGCCATTGAAAAGATTTATCCAGCCGAGCAAGCTTCAATACTTCGGTCACAATTTCTAGACTTTGCTAATCTTAATGGCCCAAACTTGAGCAAACCACAGGCGAGGTTGGATAGAGCTATATTAGCTCAAGGGAACCCTATTGGATGGTGGACCTATCATGGGAGAGATACACCGCAGTTGAAGATACTTGCCACTCGCCTTCTTGCACAGGTTGCTAGTTCCTCTGCTGCAGAGAGGAATTGGTCCACGTATAGCTTTATCCACTCTGTCAAGAGGAATAGACTTACCTCTAGATGAGCAGAGAAGCTAGTGGCCGTTCATAGTGCTCTTCGGCTTCAGGATCGACAGACTCCAGCTCTACGGTGGGATATTGATCCCGAGGACGCGGCTCAGATAGATGAGGAGGAGACAGCTGAGGGCTTGGTTGGGGTCCCATTGGCTGAGGAGGAGCATTATGGTGGCAGTGACTCAGAGGATGACTCTGATTTTGATGCAGTTATGAGAGATGATTAGAGGCAGCAGTGCTCTTTGTTTATTTTGTAAATTTGTATTCATTATTGACATACGATATTGTATTTTGATTTTCATAGCAAACTAAAACTTTAAAACTATATGGCAGCAATGTAGCCTTTGGGCATTTTGATATAAGTTTATAAATTATAACTTGGAGGTTGTTTCATGATTTGTGTAACTGCATGTTAATTTTGAATGCGTATTGACTATTGACTCTATTGAGTATTGGCATAATGTTGAACACAAATGTTATATGTTAATGTTCTATAATGTGTATTATGCATGCCTTATTCATGTTATCTATTGAATATTTAAAATTTCCCTATATTTTTTAAATTTTCCCTATATTTTTATATAGCCGTCCCCTGCCGTCCCTAATTTTGGCCTCAAAAATCGGAAACTTGGGGACTCGTCCCGCCGTCCCCTGCCGTCCCCATCCCGGAAACTTGGGGTAACCTTGAATATTTCCCACTACAAATAACAGCTAAAACAATAACATAAACTTGAGAAATTACATATCAAGTTCAATGGTTGGACCTTACAAACTGGCATTTTCTACAAGCTACCATAATAAAGATTTGATTATGAGCTGATGAGACACAGGGCCAAAACACTAACCCATGCTTATTAAGGCAATTGAGCTCAGAGTTCATTGGCGAAGAAATTCTCTAACAGGGGTAGTGCTTTGGTATAGAAAAGCGTAAGGCCAAGTGGGAATACATATAAAATGTCTATTGATTCCTAAATGCACTTAGTTGAATAATCATGGTATTAAAAATAAATCTAGGTAAACCATACAAAATACCAGAAGAGAAGGCATCCAACAGTGGAAAAATTATATAGAAATTAGGCAATCATGGTAACATGGGAATTGCACCTAATCATAGGAGGAATAACCAAAACCCTGAGAAACAAAAGAGTCCAATAATCTCAATAACTGCCTAAACACATGGGTCATTTATTCTCGGGGAAATCATTCACGCAACAAGAGGTAAAATAACAATACCATAACCTACACTTATTTGAATGCTTCGGTTTAAAGTTGTGATGAACATGAAATTATTCAGCAGACTCAGAGATTGCACTTAATAGCAAGGAGAATCACCCCAACCAATAGTTAATATATGCTAGTAAGGCTAAGGAGTAAGATGCTAACTCACACTTATTACAATGCCCCATTTCAAAGCTTGGATGAACAGATATGTACCAAGGATCTTTATTGAAGGCTTAAAAGTAATGATTCAGTATAAGCTTCCCAAGAAAGTAGATGAAGAAGCTTGAGCAAAATACTTTGAGAAGTAACAAGAGTTGACTGTAGAAAAGGTATTCCCAATTTCTCACATATAGTTGAGGCAATCATAATTCCTTTCTGAATCATTATTCACAGTTTAAAGCTATTCCCAATTCCTCACTCTGTGCAAAGAGATCCAATTCCTTAGATTTTTGGCATGTTGGTAGGGAGTTTCAACAAGGATGTTTTAGAATACCAAAAAGTTAGCATTGATAGAGTACATACAACTTGTAATGACAACTTAAGTGTGTCACAGCTAACCTGCAAAAGCATTTGTTTAAATTTTATTGCAACTTTTAGCATTTAGCTACAAACATTCTACCATCCTACAATGTCTTCCAAATTTATGCAATGTATTGCTTACAAATCTATTGCTTGTATCCAATTCACATTCTCCTGTGTTCTCGAAGCATTAGCTGCTTTGTCAGCTCTACAACAAGGTAGAGAAAATCAGGATGATGTTGTGAGATGTGGGTGTAAATCTGATGTTTTCATTTGTAGTGCTCTACACAAAGAAAATATACAAAGGTTGAAACATTACAAATAGTATTGTTTTTGAAATACTTAAAATATATCTCAACCCATAGTCAATTCATGATTGCTTTTGAAATACTTAAGCATAGCCAGAGTCAGTCCATGATTGCTTTTGAAATGCTAAACATATATCCCAACCCCACTCTCAATATGTTTCATTTCTGGAAATTTTCCATAGGTACATTAGTGACTGCACAGTTCCTGGCCTAAAGATGTTCCAAGATTTACTTACAATATCCTATGGAAAAAATGTTGTGTAAGTTATTTCAAATCCGATGTTACAAAAATCTTAATCATAATATACCGATTGTAGAAGCCATAATACTATCATAACAATAAGAATGCATATGTTTATGAAAAAATAAAATTATGAGAAAGCCTAAATTCTATATCTTGAATGGACCGTGAATGGACCCAAAGGTGAGAGCTCGCCCATCTTATGAGTTGAACTGGTCTCTTCAGTCTGGGAGTGAAACTAGTTCCTTCAGCTAGGGCTCAACATGTTATTCTTGGATGAGTGCCTAATCAATAGTTCCCCCATATGTTTTAGATAGGCCTACGTCCAGCCATAGATATGAAGATATAGCGCTCGATGGCTGTGAGCAAGATTATGTATATAGGGTAAGGCAAGGGCAGAGGTAGGAGATTCTTTTTTGCTTTCCAGCTCCTTCATTGCGAACATAAGAGCTAAATCTCTTTAAGCCTACCTGTTTTTCAAGTCCAACAATAACAAAGTCAGACCTGTACATCCCTACATAACCACACAAATCATATTACACAAAAATCTCTAAGAAAATAGAATAGGCCAAAGGTGTTTATAATTTTCCATAAAATTGTATTAAAAAATAAGAGAAATACAAACATAAATTAATTTAGCAATATCCACCATCTTGAGAAAATTTCAAAAAAGCAACTTAATCATAATGTCTTAGATTAAAAATGCTTTCATGATCAAATAATGTTTACATGTACAACAGTTGCTTCAAAGGATAGATTACTATACAGACAAAAATAAAAGCTATCAAATTTTTTTTGTATCATGGAAACAGATGTGTCATAGAAAAAAATTCTAAACCAACAAATTTAGTAATTGATGGAAATAACTTAAACTTCTATGAATGAAATGTGGGCAATCTATAAATCATACCTCTAGATCTAATAACCTTATAAGTGATCTACCATATCAAAATCTTAAGAGATTCCAATATCCTCCAAGAAAAGAAACTTTGTGTTTCCAATGAACATTAGACTGTTAATATAATTATATATGAACTGCAAAATCTTGTCTAAATTCTATTGTAACTTACTGCAACACATAGGCCTAACAGGCCTAACAATGTCTCCCAAGGTCAAATATTAAATATTCTATCCCACTCAATTCTATAATTTGCAAAGAGTTATTTGCAATTTTTCAAAACAAGTTAGAAAAGTAGTAATACTACCCTAAAGTGAAGAAGATGAATATTTTTCATGTAAACACTCAAATATGTGCAATACATTGACATCTTCATAAAGAAAATGAGGTATAAAGCTCATGTTCCTCAATAAATAATTAAGAAATGTTAACATAATTGTAAAATAGCCCTACAACTCCAACAAGCATCACATAAGCTTACACACGATATCATGCATTAAGAATACTTACAATCCCTCAATAACTAAACAAGCAATTTCAACATGAATACTGAGAAAGTCATGGGTAATCAAAGTTTGCAATTTCTTTTAGAATGTTGATAAACAGTTACACTGGAGTCAAATTTGGGCTGATAGAAAAATGCAAATCAATATAATTAACCAATTCTATTACATATAATTTAAACGCAAGTCAACAGGATCTTCCAGGGAGCTTGGCATGTAGTTCATAAAAATACATGAATCATTAGACTTTCTTCTGATTCAATTATACATATCTTGTAGAAAATAATCCATCAAAAAGGTTTAGGTGAAGAAGAAACAAAACAATCCAAGTCTGACATAACTAACCTCAATTTAAAAATTTTACATATATCAGCAAAAATTAAATGAAAAGCTAATGTAAATAAATAATTCACAAGCACAAAAATAAAGCAATATAGCTTTGTCTCTCTTAAGCTCAAAAATAAATAGATGTCTAAAGAAAAAAAATCAATAACAAAGAAAAATGATGATAAAATCTATACCAGGCAAGAGTAAACTAAAGCTAGATTTCCCAAGTGTCAAAAAATAAAACTGAAAATGGAAAAAAACTCTAAATATACAGGAAAGACTTAAGTCAAACCCTTCAACAAATCCCATAATTTTAAGCAATTATATGCAATTGTAGATCCCACATTTGCTCCATTCTTATAGACTCTAAAGGTTGTGTGGGTGAATGTAAAGGTGGTTCTGAATTCAACAACCTGGGTAAACCTTCTACATCTTTAGCTAGATTTGAGAACCACCCATGAAAGATGTTAATGAAAGTAGGAGATCGTGTGAGAAAAAAGAACATTGGTATTCAAGCCCTTGAAATCCAATTGTTTTGTAGTTTCGATAGATAAAGCTGATGCTAGGACTCTAAACTCTCTCATGAAGGAATTTGTAGTCCTGAAAACTTGCGCCAAGCAATGTCGGAGAGAGTGAAAATTATGTGACTATCAGAGATAGTTCACCCAATAGTATTACAAGCAGTAGCAGCATGTTCATCATTTTGGGTGTTGAAGAATTCGTTTGAATTTTACAGATATAAAATGCCCAGAAGAAAACAATTCCCTTAAATGAAGTGAGTGACCAATATTGCATAGAACTCGGAGGTACTCGAACTTTCCACCTCTATATAGGAATTTTGCAATGAAATACAATCAAATATAAAGGATTATACATATGATTTCTCTACCCATCTTTTGGCCCTGTGTAGCATACATAGCTAGGGATTTATCGCAACATCAACAAAGATGTGGCAGATGATGTGGAACAAAATTCGAAGGCTCTATAAAAACGTAGGTAACAAAGTGGCAGGGAGATTGAAAGAGCTAGGGTTATTGGTCACCCTGAAATGAGGCAAGCATTTTAAGGTGATGTTGGTGTGGTTATGTGGGTCGGGCCATCGAAGTGGTGGGGAACTAGAAAGGAACAACCCCACAACCCAAGCCACATTTTTTTAAGGCCTTGTTTTCTTGTTCTTGCTGGTACATTTGCACAATGGAATTTTGTATCCCCTAAGTTGGTCCATGTTTCCAATAACATTGTCCAAAAAGAAACAAAATTAATAGAACAACTGAGAATGATAACAAAGAGGAAGTTACTAAAAGTTTTAATAGCTATTGACCATCAAGTGTGTTTGACAGTGCAGTTACTTCAGGACAAAGAAGAACAATTGTGTACAAAATAATAAATAGAGAGCTATAAAATGTTGTGCCATCCTCCAAATCACAACCACAACCTAGTGAGGCCGAAAGGTGAGCATGCAGCTTCACACCAACTCTAGCAACAATCCACTCCAGCACCACTAGAGAGTCAAACAACATCGACTAGACACCATGCAGATGGTCCATAATATCTTCTTAGCTCTTCTCCACTACCAACTAATTCTCCTTGCTTCTCTTCGAATGGAGTGGCATTTAATGCATTAATTATGCATTTAGGATTTTGTACCCACTAGCCCAGTAGCAAATTGCATTTAATGTCAAAATATGTCCAAATTTATCTATATCATCCTTTTTTTCAATTTTTTTGAAAATAAAAATGAATTATACAGCTACTCAGACCAATTAAAAAATAAATAAATAGTAATTTTAAAATATAAAAAATATGTTTTTAAATTCAAACTATAGAAATGGGAAAAAGTATATTTAAATTATGCACTCTGATTGGTCACCCAGCAAAAGATTTCATAAGAAATAAAAATCAAATGATTGCAATAGTAACCTGCCTATCGGCAGGAACTAATAATCCATATTCCCTAGTATTACTTCAAGCATTGATTTGTATCATCAACATTCTAACATGCTATAAGGTACATGCATTGATAATTTCCTAGATAATCAACATGTAAGAGGGTTATGAAAAGTTTTCTTAACATAATAACCATATTTGCTATGTAAGTTCAATGAAAAGAATTATTCTATATGACTCCATTCCAATGCCCAACACCAACACATCTATGAAATTGTACCATGTACCTATTTTATTTATCCCGAAATGAAACACATACTAGGGAATATTGAAACATTATTAGTCACATAGGGATTGTTCTTACAAACTTGATCTTCAATGATTTCCAAGCTTCCAAGAGTCCTAAATCTGCAAATGAACAAGACAAAAGAGAGATATGTTGAATGTTAGGGCATGGGGGTTTGCCTTGGTCAAACCCCATTTAGGTAATTAAACCAAAATGATGAAAGAAAGGAATGAAACATGCAAAATGGAATTGATTACCTTGTCATGACGATTTGATCTTAAAAGTCTACAACATAACATGTAGAATCAACCATTGAAAGTCTTAGGAAGCTCAATGAATGACTTGCAAAGTGAAATCCCTAGCTTGCTTGAGAAGATAGATTGAATAAGAGAAGATGTGAAAGAAAATATTATGAAGAAGATGTCAAAATGAGGTGAAGATCACTTATTTATACAATTCTTGTGCCCTAGTATCCGTTCATACCTCATCATAGGCCTACATCAAGTGATTTTGAATAAAATCCCAAAAGGAAATTTGAAATATTTTAAATTTGGGGCTAAGGGGAAGTCATTCGCCACCCATGGAGAATGGGTCCCACCTAGGACCTAAAAATATGTATTGGGAAAAATGTTGTATTTAATGTTATTTGTCAGGGTAACATTCAAAAATACACTTAATTACAACTTATGAAGGCATAAAGAGACCAAATAAAGCATGAGAAGGGTGTAAATAGTGAAAATATTCCTAGAAGAGCATGAAAGCTTGTTACAAGACTTTACAACACTTCAAAATAGGACTTATTGATGAGTAAAAAGGTTATTTTTTAGGTAAATTGCATTAAATAGAGTCTAGAAGAATGTAGAAATGTCTTACAACACTTCACAACACCTTCACAAGACATCATTCTTTGAGTTTTAATACCTAAATAATCATGTTCAAACTATGTTACAACATAAAATCAGAGCAACATAGTTCCAACACCATGAAACAAGACCTGAAAGGCCATGAAAATGACAAGGGACCAGTTTTCTATGACACATATATATAGGTCAAGCCAACCCCATCTTTATGCCTAACTTAATGATTTCAAACTATGGTGATAATGTGCTCCCAATCCATTATGAGTCTGTTTTATGATTATACTTACAATTTCTAAATGCCATAAATGATCACTACATTAAAGAATGACTAATAAACAATACAACTTAAACATTCAAAAAAGAAAAGACAAATTCAATTTAGTTGATTAGAAAGAATGATGACATCAGATGAAGATGCAATACTTAGTTTAGTTATTTTAGATCAGTGAGTAATTATGTTGTCAGCCTAAGTATAGGTGTAGTTTCAGACACTATTACTTGATAATAAAAATGCATTGAAGCTTGGGAAGAATATAATTGCATAAAGCATAATGAGTTTCATAGTCCCCATAATTGAAAGCTTCCAATAGAAATCAATTTGGACTCCAGGGCTACGCAACTTAGGAATAGATGTCAAACAGAGCTACCAATCCTCTTATTGTAATCCACGAAGCTTTTAACTAGAAGCTTCTATAGTAGAATGTGAGCAGGAATTCCCATTAAGAAATGGTCACATGGAGAAGTTGTAAGTGCCCTAGTCAATATACATGTAGAGAGAGAACATAGCCAAGGCACTCAAAACTAATTGATAGGTTACTTCAAGGAAACACCATCTCACTCGACTCAAATTGCAATATCTTTGGGACCATATTATCATGAGAAGATCAATCATGAGACTATCCTACCACAACAGGTTGTTGAAACCTTGACTTTACAAATGATGGTGTACAAGCTTTTGAGTGAAGGATGGCCACATTTGATAGTCGGTTATCATTGTATTGAAACAAAATTTATGTTAGCTATTTCAATTTGGTCAGTCAAACTTGATAGAGTTTAAATGAGTAGAAGATAGCTTGACTAGATTCTCTCATTCAGTTTGGCGATCGAAGGCTGAAGGGTAATCCAGATTCAAGACTTTTACTTAATGTTGAGGGGGAGAAGAAGAAAGAATCATTTATCGTCCACCAAAAAATAATTTAGCATTTGTATTTGGTTTAATAAACATGTCCCTTGCATAGCCATGGATTATTAAAAACCTCAAGCATGCTCTGGTTGTCACGCTACATCTAAATTTATCTCCAAGATTGTTAAAATTAAACTATTCTAAGAGATGTCATCTCATGTACTGGAGTGATTGTAGGATATGAACAAAATGAATTTGATAATAAATATCTCAAAATATTTTGAATTAATGAAGCACATTGGGGCACAACCTACTATTGTAAGTGTTGGTGATTTTTCCAGCAAAACCGAACAATCCTCTAAGAAGTAGCCAACTCCTATGATGAAGAACTTCTAGGTTAGTGGCCAATACAATGAGCATAGGACTTTAAGGTCTATACTCCTTCACTTCAAGATCTATGAAACCTAGGAGGTTAATCCTAATTGTATTCTCGTGCAATATAATCAACTAGTTACACATTTATACATATATTAATTCCTATTTATGGTAGATAAAATCAACTTCACTGAAGATTTGGTAGATTTTCAAGTGAAGGATTAGCTATCTACTAGGAATTGGGATTAATTCAACTTCTACTACCCTTGGAAAGATTTTTTAATTGAGTATTGTCTTCTCATAATTCTAGGGCTAGAAACACTATCTCTTCATCTTATGCAATATTTTTTAACAATGACCAGTGTCTCATCAATTAGAGCAATGAAGTCAAGTATACAAGAGGATCAGTAATTTACAAATTACTCATTTAAGGAACAAACGAACTATTTTCGTATTGCTTTGCATTTACGAAAACTCACTGTGCAAGAAACATTTACTTCTTAGAAATCCTAAGCAATTCCTTACAAATTTTATAACCCTATTGAAGCATTTTAATTAATTCCTTGAATTAAAGCTAAAAATAAAGTAATAAATTCAAATGAAATATTTGAAGAAAAATGATAACACCATTAGTATTTCTCATTCATAACTTCATAATGAACATACATAGGAAAGTATCGGCTTCTTGATTGATATTTTTTTGGATATTAGTAATTTCTATAAGGGTATGTGCAAGATCATGGTGGGCCAAAAAGTGGCAATGAGGAAAAAACACATCTTTCATCGACCGAAAAATGCGAAAAGAACGTGTTGACTTTTTTTAGGCTCGAGTGTCACCATACCAAACACCAAACCTAGTTTTACAAATCGGATATCCGATTTGCAAAATGCATATATATAAAAATTCAGTTGTTGTAAATTTGAAGTTATTTGATAGTGAAGAACCCGCGGGCGCACAGTGCATTGCTTCTTCGCGTAACGGATATCCGATCTGGGCAAAATCCAATTTGGAAAGGTAAGTTTTTTTTTATTTTATTTGATTTGATTCAATTTTGATTTAGATTTGAATAATTTCATATGGTTTTTTGTGGATTTTTTTTAAAAATAGGGTTTTTGATTGAGTTTTTGTGAAAAAATTGAGTTTAGAATGGATTTTGATTAAAAAATGAATGTTTTTTGTGGATTTTTTTCACAATAGTGTTTTTGATTGAATTTTTATGAAAAATTTGAATTTAGAATGGATTTTGATAAAAAAAATGAATGTTTTTTGTGGATTTTTTTTCAAAATAGGGTTTTTGATTGAATTTTTATGAAACAATTGAGTTTAGAATGGATTTTGATTAAAAAAATAAAAAAATTTAATGGATTTTCATTTAAAAATAGTGTTTTATTTATATTGTCTAATTTTAGATTAATTATTTTTTAACTTTAATCAGGCAATATGACTGTCGAGAATGAGAATGCACAAATTCCACCAGTTGAGAATGAAAATCCACCAGCTGAGAATCAAAATACAGAAATGCCAAATGCTCCACCACCTCCGCAACCATCAATTGAAGACTTAATTCATGAAAAATTGGAGCAATTGAGAGGCATTTGTGATGTTTATAAGAAAATCCCTCGATTATCCCGTATGTCAACCACATTGACAGGAATAATTACAAATGTAGAAACCCTCTCCACCCAACATAATGCATTTCATTCATGGTAAGAAACCATGAGGCAATATTATTCATGTGGATTGTCTTATGATGATGTGAAAGATCTCCAAATAACAAAAGCCCAAATAGCCTCTTTATTTATTAACCCCAACATAGGTTTTCCAGTTAATGTTAACAAACCAAAACTTTCTATAAAATGGTGCACGCATAGGGGTATAGTAGATAACTTTTTGGATCGTTGGTGTATGGTTTTTGATAAACCACCCAACAATAATCTTGATGTACCTTTTTACTTTATTAAAAAATTATATGCTGAGTTTTTGTTAGGGCATCATCTCAATTACTTTGACATTAAACCCTTCCAGGGCATTGGTGGAGGTATGCCCCAGGATAGGCCAAGGGCAGGTAGAGTAGTCAGGCGTCCACATGTTCCCCATCCTCCCCTTCCTCTGCTACCTCCAGTACAACATCCAGATATTATGGAGGATGCAACCACACAAACTATCTAGGCCATTCACTCTTTGAGTGGTCTTTTGGTTTCCCATGCTTATTCAGTAGCTCAGCCACAGTCTAGTAATCTTGGCAATGGATCCAGTGATGCTGCATCATCCTCCTCGGGTCCACATATTTGTGTGCCACATATTTGAAATATGTGCCAACAAATATGTTTGGGTCCTATTGTACAACCCCTTGAGTAGCCATTAGACACTGAACTGATTATGACATCCAGGATGTGGAGATTATAGCAGATCACACACAGGGGAGTGGAGCACACCCTACAGAGTCCTCTCCTGCTAGAGAGGTGGACATTAGAGTAGTTACACAGGTAACATTTAAGGTGTAAATTCATAACTTGCATTTTTTTTAAAATGAATATTAATAAGAGATAGTATCAAGTACTAACATTTATTTACATGGTCCATTTAATAGTTAATGTCTGAGGAGGAGCTCACACGGGTGACTGATAGCACCTTGAGGGCCATTTCATTTGGCCTCGAGACACACATAGTATGTATTTTCACACTCACTCATTTACATTTTTTTACTGTATACTTGCTTGTCATTTGAATTGTCATTAATGAAATTATATATTAACTTATATGTTTATCTTATTCTCTTCTTGTAGGAAACACCTAGTGCGAGCGAGGTGCGACGCTCTCCAGACTATCGACACACAATGTTAGATAAGGGAAAGGTAATTGAACTCAAATTTGATTGAATTAAGATTTATAAGATATTTTATTGATTATGCATACATTGACATAGATTCATAGTTTCATATGTACTTTTCATTTTTATGTATAGGTAGTTTTGAGCTATACATCATTGTTGATAAGTTCCAAAACACCTGAAGGAGTAGGTATTCGAACACCTAAAGGAGGTGTTAAAACACCTAAAGGAGATACAGAAAAAGATCAGCCTAAAGAGATATGTGTTTATTTTATTTTGTGCTTGGTAAATATGTTCTTATTACCGACAATTATATGCTAACTTGGATCAATTTCATGTTTTTGTTCACATATATAGATTGACCTTACAAAATTTGGTTTTGTTAGTTCTTTGAGAAGGGTATATTCTAGGACTCCTGACCCTTCGAAGAGACGTATATTTCAGGTAATCAAGATTTCAATTTTAGAGTTCAATTATAATTCAATGTGTATTGATTTTTATGTTAATTATTCAATTTTAAGTTATATAGTATAACTAATCTCAATTGTGGTTTGACTTTTTCTTGTGCAGCTACCTTCAGAGCCAACGAGTGCTTCAAAGAGGCTCCATTTTGATGATCCACCAGTAGTTTAGGATGAGATATACATTTTGGCATGTAAATATTGAATAGATACCGAGATGGCATATGCCACATATTGTAAAACTTTGTTTGAGTTGGCGTTGATGCCATTTTTGTATATGTACATACACTTGATTATTGGATAATTTGATATATATAGAAGTTGACAATCGAAATTTAATTTCCTCCTCATGTGCATGATTAAACTCTTTGAAAATTTAATCAAGTGAGCAATGGTTAAATATCAATGTACAATAGCATAAAAAGAATGGTTAAATATTATGTAGCTTATATTCATATTGTTGATTACATTGCATTGCACATCTTTCAAAATCAAAGCATTACTTCACATTGCATAAGTAACAACTAGATGCTGATAGATCAAAAAATTTCAATAACAATATAGTTTTTACAAAGTCAACCTAAGCAGTTATGCAATTACTTCACATTACATAACTAATAACTAGGAGCAGACTATCAATTGCATTAGCTTGTCATGGAATTCTATGAGACCGCATTTCTTTGAGGAAAATTTGCACAAAACTCACAAAAAATGAAAAGAAAGCACTCAAACAAACTTTAAAGGGGTCTCAGGCCTGCTGCCCCTCTCATTCCACACGCTATGCAGCCATTTACTTATGTTAGTTTTATGATCAGTGGTCGATTCCACTAAAGGATATAAAAGTCATGGAAAATCCTAACCTGGGAATTGGACATTCCAGCAGGTGACTAACATCTTCTTATGGTCGTTCATTTACATTGTCAAATTAGGGAACATATACTTGAAATGGAGCGGCACTGTATGTGCACTAAGAACCAATTTCAGTCACAATTTACCAAAAATAAATGCTTGGAAGGAATTCTACTTATGTTGCAGGAATGCAATGTAAAGTCTTCCTAACTTAAGCATAACTTAATCAAAGAATAAATCATCACAACTATTACTAAGAAAAAAACTATGAACTAGCCTTATGCTATAGGAACAAACACAGGGATGGATTCCTGATGCTACAGAAACAATATAAGACTAAGTTTGCACTGAAACCTTCAAGAATGAAATCTAACTTATAATCAACATGAGATAAATAACTAACTATAGATACTCACTAAGTGGGCCCCCTTAGCAAGCATCAACCAGTTTATGCAAGAATTGAACTCAAAACTTCATCAACTTTTATTCATAAAATTGGAATCATATACATCGATTGTTCTGCTTGTAAGAAAACTAACACAAAACACTATTTCTCATTATAATACTAACTTTAACACACTATGTTGCTCACTCACACAGGAGGAACATTTATTTATATTATAAAAGCAACTAACTACCTAACTTTAACAGAGAAAGACGTGGACATTAATGCATCCTGAAACCGAGGAACAGACTTCTCATAAATGAAGGCATATTTGTTCAACACGATTCAAAGAGAATTTAGTATTCCACTCTTCCTAGATTAATGATCATTTAGATTTCCTCCCAATGACCCGGTCAGAGAGTCTTTGCTAGAACAACTTCCTTGATGTCGTGCTGGAAATGGACTTTACTGCAAGGCCAAGATCTGTTGCGCTTTGACTCATTCATGCTTCCTTCAACAACCTGCGATGCACATGGCAACATAAGCGAAAGAAAGAACACGTGGAAAATAACACGATACACATTCATTAATCACATATTAAATCCATTTCATTAGCCAAAAACCACATGCATTATATCAGTCATTCGGTAGGTCAAACGAAGCAATTAATACATACACATAAAGATGTTAAGCTGTAGGAATATAGGAATGTGTTGCTACAGGATACTACCCAATTTTAGATAAAAATCCTTTAATCAAAGAGTTAAAACAACCATCAGTAATAAGAGTAAGGGTATTAAAAATACATCATAATATTCAAATTATGAGCATATTTCGATCTCATCAATCAGATTTAATGCACAAAAAATTAATTCTAAATCAAACACAATAACATAGCAGATACCCTGGGAAAACCCTCCTCTTGAGGGAGAAAAAACCAGCCAATAATATCACTTATATTATTGAATCACAACAGAAACTCCTTTACAATGAAGGCTGATAATGAGGCCTAATAATATGTACCACAAACTAATGCCAACACAACAATACAATGATGTAATTCTTAAATGATAATCCTCAGCCTTCTCACAATAACTCGATCTGCACTTGAAGAGTTTCTCACTAACTCGCACTTGATATGAAATGGAATGTATGAAAAATGTATGTCTCAAAACAATGAAATGTATCTAATATATATATAAGCTGAGAGAGATGCGACTCTTCACAATATAGGTCAGCCTCCAAAAAGAATGTGCCTCCTCAAAGATTGCACCTCCAAGATAGAAGTCATCCTTCATAAAACAATAAATATTATTTGACATAAATCGTGCCTCAAGCATGTCGGCCTCTTCATAAATACACCTCTTCATTAACTCGTATCTCTTGATGAATTATCATTAATCACAAATTGATATATATAAATTAAATAGCTTTGGCTATATTTAATTTATTCTTATGTAGAGGAGATCGCTGGAAGGATATGATTGACACTGCAATAATCATCAACACTCCCTCTCAGCTAGGGAGGATACTTCCAGCTGCACAAGGAAAATCACCTCATCGTGATGCTTAGTACTATGGCTACAACCATAAGTGAAAAGAATAATATCATCTCATCGTGATATTAGATATCGCCTCGGCATGATATCAACCATAATGGCTACAACCATACTATGGTGTGTACAAGTGTTCATCGCAGACCTCAATTGAAACAACATCTAGAGGTGCTCTTCCGGTCAGCAACACAACCATCTAGAGGTTCGCTTTCGATCAGAAACACAACCATATTCTCTAGGTTTAGTAGGTTCAGTTTGATGGCTCCAAGTTGTGACTTCATGCTTGATCATTTCTTTGGTTGGCATGACTTCCTCATAAGATTCCTCAAGCTTTTCATCTCTAAGCAATCTCTCATCACCTTCATGTAGTAGAGTTATCAGCATTCTTCAAAAATCATAAGAATTCTTTTAGTACACTCAAGAGTTATCAGATGTCTTCTTGCAGTCTCAAAAGTTATATTATATCATTGTTACATTGTTACTTGAGAGTGGTAGCTTAATATAGGTCCACAATACAAAACCTGGTTTACCTGTGCAGTGTAACAGTGGCATAGGAAGATTTTTCTTTGAAAGCAAAAATGAAAGCTCAGCCTCTTGGAATGAAAATGCTTGTTTGCAAAACAAATGAATAAGAATGAGGTAGTTAAGGTGTTTGAAGTGATTTAGAGGTAGCTTTTAGAGAAGAGAGATGTTGAAGAGTACATCAAGTCAGTGAGAGCCGAAGTGTAATGTGTTTTAGTTTGTGCTAATCCTTTGTTTCTCAGCAGATGTGTGATAAATTCTTAGTTCAATGATGTTGAACAATTTTTGAAAAAAGAAAGTTGTGTCACAGTCCGCATTCAATCCAACAAGCAAAAATGAAAGCTCAGCCTCTTGGAATGAATATGCTTGTTTGCAAAACAAATGAATAAGAATGAGGTAGTTAAGGTGTTTGAAGTGATTTAGAGGTTGCTTTTAGGGTTTCTTTTAGGGTAGTTAAGGTGTTTGAAGTGATTTAGAGGTCACTTTTAGAGAAGAGAGATGTTGAAGAGTACATCAATTCAGTGAGAACCGAAGTGTAATGTTTTTTCATTTGTGGTACTCCTTTGTTTCTCAGCAGATGTGTGATAAATTCTTAGTTCAATGATGTTGAGCAATTTTTGAAAAAAGAAAGTTGTGTCATAGTCCGCATTCAATCCAACAAGCAAAAATGAAAGCTCAGCCTCTTGGAATGAAAATGCTTGTTTGCAAAAAAAATGAATAAGAATGAGGTAGTTAAGGTGTTTGAAGTTATTTAGAGGTCACTTTTAGGGTGGAAGGATTAAAACTCTGTTTTAAATGCACAAAAAAGAATGAAATTACTTCAAACCAAGTTTGTGAAGAAGTTAACTATGTTGCCCACTAGATTCCCTTAAGAGTCCAAAGTGCTAAAGGTAGAAATATTTGAAGATCTATTTCTCATAGACCATGATGCTTACAGACTCTCCATCTGAGGCTATGGGATTGTGTTGGGACCATCTACAAAAACCTCTCTCAATTTTTCTATCTCAGAGGCGTTTTCCTGTGGTGATGACTTTTTAGTGGAGGGAAAAGTTGACAAATGCAAGAAGTGTGAAGTTGCAAAGTGGTGTAACTTTCATTCCGCAACTCGTACGACCAAACGGACTATTCCAACATGTCCGGATGGGTAAGTTTACACTAGGTATGGTCGTCTCTTGCACCCAAATACGCCGAATCACTCTAAGCTACATTGGACCAACGATTTCCCTTAAGAGTCCAAAGTGCTATAAGGCATCAATCTTTGAAGGTCTATTTATTAGAGACCATGATGCTTATAGACTCTCCATTTGAGGATATGGGATCATGTTGGGACCATCTACAAAAACCTCTCTCATTTTTTGCTATCTCGGAGCCGTTTTCCTGTGGTGATGACTTTTTAGTGGAGGGAAAATTTGCCAGATGCAAGCAGTGTAAAGCTACAAAGTGGTGCAACTTTCATTCTGGAACTCGTACGACCAAACAGACTGTTCCAACATATCCAGATGGGTACGTTTACACTAGGTATGGTCCTCTCTTGCACCCAAATATGCCAAATCACTCCGAGCTACATTGGACCGACA
Source organism: Sequoia sempervirens (assembly GCA_007258455.2). Taxonomy (NCBI): domain Eukaryota; kingdom Viridiplantae; phylum Streptophyta; class Pinopsida; order Cupressales; family Cupressaceae; genus Sequoia; species Sequoia sempervirens. Next base: position 11,915,875 of record VDFB02000009.1, read on the forward strand.
ATTTCCCTTAAGAGTCCAAAGTGCTAAAAGGCAGCAATCTATGACGGTCTATTTCTCAGAGACCGTGATGCTTACAGATTCTTTGTCTGAGGCTATGGGATTATGTTGGGACCATATACAAAAACCTCTCTCAGTTTTTGCTATCTTGGAGGCGTTTTCTTGTGGTGATGACTTTTCAGTGGAGGGAAAAGATACCAGATGTAAGTAGTGTAAAGTTGCAAAGTGGTGTAACTTTCATTCCACAACTAATACGACCAAGCAGGACTATTACAACGTAATAAGATAGATGCGTTGACACTAGGAATGGTCTCTCTTGCACCCAAATATGCCAAATCACTCGAGCTACATTGGCCGACGATTTCCTTAAGAGTCCAAAAGTGCTAAAAGCTGACAATCTTTGAAGGTCTATTTCGGAGAGAAGTGATGCTTCTGAGAATCTCCGTCTAAGGCTATGGGATCATGTTGTGACCATCTACAAATTTCTCTTAGTTTTATCTTGGAGGCGTTTTTCCTATGGTGATGACTTTTTAGGTGGAGGAAAAGTTGCGGATACAAGCGGTGTAAAGTTGCAAAGTGGTGTAGCTTTCCGCCCAACTTCGTCGACCAAATAGATTGTTCAACCCGATACGTTGATGCGTTTACACCGAGATGGTTCTCTTGCACCCAAATATATTAGAATCACTCACGAGGCTACATTGGACCGACAATTTCCCTTAAGAGTCAAAGTGCTAAAGGCGACAATCTTTGAAGGTCTATTTCTTGGAGACCATGATGCTTACAGATTCTCCATTTGAGGCTATGGGATCGTGTTGGGACCATCTACAAAACCTCTCTCAATTTTTGCTATCTTGGAGGCATTTTCCTGTGGTGATGACTTTTTAGTGGAGGGAAAAGTTGCCAGATGCAAGCAGTGTAAAGTTGCAAAGTGGTGCAACTTTCATTCCACAACTTGTCCGACCAAATGGACCATTCCAACACGTCTTGATGGGTACGTTTACACTAGGGATGGTCTCTCTTGCACCCAAATATGCCGAATCACTTTCAGGCTACATTGGATCGACAATTTCCCTTAAAGAGTCCAAAGTGCTAAAAGGTAACAATCTTTGAAGGTCTATTTCTCGAAGACCGTGATGCTTACAGAATCTTCGTCTGAGGCTATGGGATCGTGTTGTGACCATCTACAAAAACCTCTCTTATTTTTGCTATCTCAGAGGCGTTTTCTATGGTGATGACTTTTCAGTGGAGGGAAAAGTTGCCAGATGCAAGTAGTGTAAAGTTGCAAAGTGGTGCAACTTTCATTCCATAACTTCGTACGACCAAATGAACCATTCCAACACGTTTGGATGGAGTGCGTTTATGCTAGGTATGGTCCTCTCTTTCACCCAAATATGCTTAATTACTCCAAGCTATATTGGACCGAGTGAAATTAGGTGAAAAATTGATGCAAACACAAGGGCACAATCACAAATTCTTTGCAACCTGCCTATTTGAGGCATCAAACAAGATTATTCTGACCTCTTTGGATAGTCCAAAACTCCCTTAAAACTTGACAAGCAACTAAATACACATTTCCCTCTTTAACCCCCTTAAACCCTTGTAATAGTGAGAAACTAATTTTTTTCCAATTACTCCACAATCTTCCAAAACCCCAGACGAACACATGACTGATTCAAACACCCATATCCAAGTTACACAACATATATGAGAAACAACATAGACTCCTTTGGACTAGCATTGACTTCCTATACATTCACCCTTCAATAGGCTACTCAATTAGCCCAAAAATGCAAAGCGACATACCTTCAAACACCACACAGGCCCCTGAAACCTTGGGGCAGCAAATAAATTGCCAAGAAAACAAATATTTTGCAATTATATTTCATTTGTATGGACCTATAACCGTCAAATCAAAAAACCCTTATTTTTAGTGTAATTCTTGAGGGTTTATTAGATGTAGCACTTCCACAACCTTTCAGACTCTGCCACCACCTTAGACACCTTTATTTAGGCCCCAATATGCTTAGAAAACAAAGAAACTTATAGTATCTCAGATATTTTTACAAACCCTCGGGTAAAAATTCTATTTTCAAGTGAAAAAAACCACCATTTTTAGACCTTTAACTCTTCATTTTATTTCAAAACCCAGTTCTCCACACCTTCCACTCTTGAAATAATGTCAATACATGTAATAATGTTTCTACATAAGTTTTTTGTACAAAAATACTTGAATGGCTTGTGCACAGGAAGAAAACACAAGAAAAACAGTAAAATATGAACTGAGCAATTGAAACTTTATTGATCCAAAGAAAAAAACTCCTTCAACCAAACCTATCTCGAGCCCTTGAAGTCCTTAAGTACACCTGCATAACCCATGAAACCTCCATATAATTCCTCCAATTTACAAAGCAATGGGAAGATAAAACCATGTAAGTGGTTTCCCCAAACTAATTGCCACCAAAACCATTCTTGATAGTTTAAAACCACGAACCACCCCAACGTGTAATTATGATAGCACTCAAGATAGAATCCATGAATAGATAATGTATTTGACCAATAATTCATCAAGAGCACAAATTCCCAAAACTAGCCCTCCACTATGAACATATAAACTAAGTAGGAACCCATAACATTATGGAAAGATGATCCACTTCTCCCAATGTAACTCCCAAGCATTACATGTGAGAGATGGTAAATTTCATTGATGGCAACGATGGTCAACACCTCATAATCATTCAAGTACTCATTCTAACAATACAAGAGATTTACACATCAAATTGCAAGTGAATATAATTTACTATATATCTTAACATAAAAAATGCAAAACCCAATAGAAAAATGTATCAATGACGTACAAGGATGTATAAGAAAGTTCAAATTTGAAAATAGAATGTAAACTTAGAAAACTGTAGATTTGAAACCCTTAATAATGTAAAACCCTAAAAAGAAGGTTGGATCAAGTGTAGGATTGGTTGGGCTCAACAAAATATAAAGAAAAAAAAAAGTTTATTTATGAAGTTAACCTAGGATAATTAAGTAAATGCAATCAATCAAACACAATCAACCTAACATAATTAAGGGTTGATAGGGGTATTTGATAATTAAGGGTTGATAAGGGTATGAATGTTTATCTTTGATCTACTCTTGAATATCTAGGGACTTGGTGGTATTTAGAAATATCATAAGGGTTGTTGATTTCTCATGGGGAGGAAAGTTCTCCTAGATCAATCCCCAAAAAGTGAAACAAGATTAAAAATAGTTGGCAAGCACTCTAGATGTTCAAATTTGTTACTCATTTTTATTGCATTGAATCAAAATGTCTCACTATTAATTGTTCCAATGCTATAAGATAAATGAATGTTTTCATGATTATAATGAATATATTGTATGTTATTAATGCTAGCGTATATCATCAAATTATGCCAAACATGTGTTTAGTCAACTCAAAGTGGGTGAATGATGCCACTTAGCCAAAAGTTTGAATTTTGAATTTTAAAATGAAAGGGAATAGGTTTGTGACCATGAGGTCACCCTTGCAATTGAAGAAGTGTCCTAGAATGGGTTAATAGTTAAATCTAAGTGGCTAACAATCAATTCTAGGTGGCTAATGGATAAATGAGGGCATACCCATTGGTGAATGTGATAAATGGGAAAATAAGGTAAATATATAGATGTGTGTGAATAAGAATAGGATAGGGCTAATTGTATAGTGATTTAAGTATGCAAATTGATAAAAGGCTAGAGAGATGAGCTTGAATTTAGATGTTGAGTCACTACGTACATGTATCAAGACATTTCTTCAAAATAGACACAAAATTGTGTAGGAAATGACATGGTATGCACAAATTTTACTGTTACAATTACACACATATTGATTTACAAATGCTTTGCATATATATTAAATTTACTTCAAAATTAATACCTATTAATACTTCTTCTTTAAGAAAACATGATTATGTATTCTCTAATAAAACTTTCACCATAACAAGACTTCTTGCAATTACTTCAATTGTAGCATACATAATTTCATATTGCACCTATCAATGTGCCCATTACATCTTCATGTGTGATTGCTAGTATATGTATGTCTCTTCAAAAAACATAGATGGGTTAAGCTCTCTCCTTACTCTTTGAGTAAGAGATATAGTAAGGGATAGTAGGGGAGAGGACTAGATAGTATTACAAAACCTGGTTCAAACGAGCATACCGACATGAAAGAACCAGGAAGAAAACCTTCGGTTGTAGCTCGATTAAGTAAAAAAATAGACCCCTTTACAAAACCTATGAGTTTCCAAAATACAGACCCCTTTACATTTTAAACACACCCTTTATACAATGCCAGACATTTGACCCATATTTCAAAAAATATCACTGGGTATAGATTATGCCCATACACAATTATGACCGTTTTACATTGTTTCCAATTTGAGAATTCAAATTTTACAAAATTTTCCTATTAGAGGCATTCAAGGCGTAGTCTTCAACAATAGTAGTATGTTCACGTTCTGGACTGACAAGCACCTGTACCAACCATCAAGGTAGCTTAGAATAACCAATCTATATTATTCTAAATGACACAAAATATGATGAGATGGTAATGCAAACTATAAAAGACGCTTAGAATAACCAATCTATATTGTTGTAATCTATTGCATACCTCTTCGAAAGGATCAGAGCTAGCTATTTTTGTAGTAGGTCCATGATCAATCGTGCCAAGAATATCACAAAAATGGGAAAATGAGAAATCTCTATTGTCACAATAGAAAAGATGCTTAGACTAACATATCTATATTAATCTAAAAAACTTGAATGATGATGAGTTGGTGATGCAAACTATAAAAGATGCATTCCTCTTTGAAAGGATCAGAGTTGGCTATTGTTGCAGCAGGTCCATGATCAATCTTGCCAAAAATATCACAAAAGTACATACAAAATGTCACTATTAAAGACAACTGCATTGCAATAGTATATAAAATATCAGTATTAAATAAAGAACACTAATGAACTTAATCATAATGAACATAAGCATTCTATCTTCCATTCTTGAAAATGCTATTCAAGTGTGCTTGAAGGGTCATCTCTTTGCTTAAGAGTATCCAATATTTCTTCATGATCAACATTACTAAGTGTCCATAGTTGTTTTGTCTTTGGTCTGGGATGATGCTTCAACAACTTAACATTTGTTGCTATAACAAGGTGCGAATACATGAGAATGGTTTTTTGTTTCTCATAGTCTTCAAATGCAGGTATGCCATTCTTTCTAATCATGTATGTTCACAACCAAGTTCCTGCAACCACAACTGAACTTGTAGGATACATGAAACCATCATAATCTTCCATCGGTTGTGTTAGCTTATGCTTTAAACCTGCACACATCGAGCCAACCAATAGTCTAATCTCTCTTCATTCCCCTGTGGTGCAACAACTGCAAAAAAATTTCCTAGATGTAGTAGATCTGAAAGCAGGTCGTAATCAACTGAACTTTCCATTGTGTCATTTGTCATGGATATTGTTTGAGATAAAGGAGTTAGATACTGTGGTACCCATGTATCCACCCACTCACTTGACTCGCATTGATCCCACTCACACTGAATACAACTCTGAAAAAAACAAGCCAACTCTCGTGTCCAAATGGTCCATGTGCCTACATCTGAGCTTCAAAATGAATGCATCTTTGAAGAATCTTTGATTGTATGACAATCCAATCTGCCTCCCATTGTACCCTCCTCAATGAACCAAAAGAATCTGTGCACTGTTGAATCAAGTGTCCCTCCCTATGACAATGTTGAACTACATCAATCAACTATAGAATGTGCATCGCTGAATTTTTCTCCTAATATCTTCAATTGCTCCTTAACTAGAGCTCTCTTTACGCATGCACCTGCTCCATCATGCTCCCCTTTCCCATGTCCAACTTTAAAAAAACTCCAAATATGAGGTAGACCCCTCTCTACATGCATTCTACTCAACCAATAAAACATACGAGCATTCTTGAATTGACCTATGCTATTGTCTAACCAAATTAGATGTTGGCCCAATGCTATATCATGCTCCTGCAAGAACTCAAAAAAATTATATAAACAATGTTGGACATACTCAGACGAATGAGATCTATCATCACTCATATAAAAATGATACTCTCTGATTATCTTTCGATCCTCCTCTGTACTATCAGGTGCATGTCTAAACATTATGTGGACAAAAATAGCAATCTGAATGGAATTGTAATACTGAGATTGTACCTCGTTTTGTGGTTGCAATGTGTATTTTTCTGCAAAATCAACCACTGATATAATAGTTCCAATCGGAAAAGATTCCTTACACATCCTAAATTGTTGATCCAACCAAAGACCTATGACTATGCATTGCATACTTGTAGAAAAGATTTTCCTTAAAATCTGAAATAAAATCAGCAACATTGCATTCTTTTGTAACCAATTCACATCTAGAACCTTCACCTCCACTTTGCAAAGTATATTTGACTATCTCATATCTCTTTTTTTCAACAAGCTTCTTTCCAAATTCATGTTCGGAACTCTCATGAAAAAATTGAACAAAATTTGACAAGCCACCACATTGTGAGCAATTTGCATTTAAACAATCATTTCTATAGAAAAAGCAACCATCATCTCTAGAACATAAAAATAGATCTAGCGAGTCCCTTAATGATAGAGGAAGATGCATTGCACCACACTCCTGCAACATTTCATTAGTATGCAAAGTAGAATGGATATAGCATAATAGCTCATGGTACATTGAAAACTTCACATGGTATTTGCAATAACAAGTATTACGAATCTTAAGAGGCACACAATAAAATGGCTTCAAACCCTCAAAAGTCCTTTGTGATATTTCCATATTTTTATGTGTTTCAATAAATTTTTTGAACAAAATTGTTTGGCTTGATTCCAAGAAATGTTTAGGATGTGGTCTACGGTCTCAATTGCCAATTCGTAACTTTAAAACATCCTTTGCATTAGGTGATACTCTAGAGTTATCATGCCAAAATCGTTGAACTACCTACTTTACATTATCGATTAGCTTCTTATCAACACGTGGAAGCCTCCCAACAAAAGCCCATTTGTCATTTTGAAGATGATCATCTATTCTTTCTCTTCTTGCAAGTGCTCTATCCAAAATTTTATGATTTTTGTCAAAATCAATACAAGTTTGTCTCATAAAGCGATCCTTTTTCAATTTATGGCTTACTAGGGTAGTTGTAATGACTCTCCGAGCAGCTCTCTTATCCTTTTCCTTGTTACTTTTCCCAATAGACTTGAGAGCATTAAAAATATTTTTGACAATAATAGATTTTTTTTCGGTCTTCTTGTTCACACGAATCTTCAATTTGGCTAGCAAAGGTCTCATCTTTTGCATCTTTAGCAATTGTACAAAAAGTTGGCGTTGCTCGGTCAATGTCTTATCACTAAAATATTGGTTGAAAAGTCTTCTAGCCCACAACCAAATAGTTCATGTTGACCTCTTTCCTTCAAAATTGTTTATAATGTTCTCATCAAATTCAAGTAACCATTTAGGGGTTCTTGAAGGTCTTGAAATTGGAATATGTCTTTCTTCCATTCAAGGTTCTTCATTTCTCATGTAATTTGGTGAAACATAATTTACACTTGCTTCAATATTATGTTCAAAATCTTCATTTCCAACATTTTCACCTTGAACATTTTCAATATCAATTTGAATAATTCCATTCCCAATTTCAATATCATGTTCAACATCTTCAAATCCAACATTTTCACCTTGAACATTTTCGTTATCAATTTCAATAACATGTTCAACATCTTCAAATCCAACATTTTCACCTTGAACATTTTCATTATCAATTTCAATAATTCCATTCCTAATTTGAATATCATGTTCAATATATTCAATTCCAACATTTTCACCTTGAATATTCTCACCTTGAACATCTTCAATTTCCTCTTCACTTGAAAGACCATAGGGGTTAGGTTCACCAATATTTAACATACCTTGTCTTCTCTTCCTATGACTTTCTCTATCTCTTTGTCTATATGATTCAATTTATTCTTTGTAAGCTTTCTCTTACATTTTTGCTTCTGACAACTGTTGCTCCCTATTATACCTCATAAAAGATGCTAAAAATCATTACTTATGACAAATTTCAATAGAAGATGCTCCAAAAAGTTAATCTTTGTCTCTTCCTATCTGAAACCGCATGTGTGTCGCCTACAAACAGAATGTAGGGTCATTAGAATGCACAAAACAACCCACATGGGGCTTTTCTATGGCCCGCAAATCTGATATATGTTATGATCTTATATCCAATTCATTTGAAACAAATTTACGATACTTGTAACAATATAATTTTAGTCTACAAATCAGATATCCAATTT
>VDFB02000009.1:11926444-11995327 GCA_007258455.2 Sequoia sempervirens
GAGGGAGAGAGAATTAGGAGGGGAATAATGAGAGAGAGAGAGAGAGGGAAAGAGATAATACTTAAATATTTAATATGTTAGTAATATTAATTAGTTATATAATATTTTATATATTAGTAATATATATATATATATATACATTAACTAAAATATAGAAATAATATTTAAGTATTATACATAATAATATAATATATTATATATTAAATTATAAACTATATTGTATATTCTAAACTAGATATATTAAAATAAACTATAAAATATTTATTGCATTTTCTAAATCATATATTATAAAGTATAAAACATTTTTTAATATCATATATAAACCAAATTGGATATCTGATTTGAAATAGATATCGATATTTCGACAAAGAATTTATTGCCTAGGGATTAGCCTGGGCTTGCTTTGGTATTTGGCTTGGACATGCCAATCCTAAGAAGTCAATGCAAAAAACGTGTTTGACAACTCACCTTGTTTTTCTAGACTTCGTCCATGTGGCTGACACTTTATTTTTAGCCAAAATTGATGAAACAAAAAGGGTTTGTAGAGGAGACTCTCAACTTTCCACCAATATAAATTATTCTTTACTTTGAATTTAATAAATAATTATTATTCATTTGCTATTAGAATTATGACTAAAGTCCTGATTGATAGGCTGATTGAAAAATATCTATAACTTTCAAACGGTATCATATTTTTTGAATCCAAAATATGAGTCACATTCTATGCTTTGTATACTATAGGATTAAAAAAAAAAAATTGAATTTCATGAAGTTTTGACCAAGTTAAGGTGGTCAGACATACGAGTTTTTATATTTTTTAAAAGTTGTAATAAAAAATTCATAATTAATTATTTACTTGGAAAAAAATTACAAAAAAATATGCATTACATCTGGACATGAGTCCTCTACTTATAGCTAAAATATTATAAAAAAATATTATCATTTTATTGTGGTTAGGGTGGTCAAACAAACACCTACTTCTTATTTTTCCCCTAAAATTTAAGTACTACTGCATTGAAATTTCAAATTTTCACCAAATAGACTTTTAAAAAAATAAAATAAACTTTGTAGTTTAGAAACTACATTCAATTTTCCACAGATTCTATTCTTACATACTTTTGAAATAATATAGATAACTTATTCAAATTTTTATGTCAAGTTGCCTAACTCTGATTTTTCTAAATTTTCATTGCCACTTAAGGGCCTATTTTTCCATGATGATCCTGCACATACCCATAAAACTCATTTAAGATCATTACATACATGACTTCTTATCCAAGAAAAACTACTATCTTACTTCAGTATTCTCTTCTAAGAGCCTTTTCTGAACTTCGATTTTACCTAGAACCCTATTAAGACTTCAGAATTTGATTTGTGTAATAAGCCCTGAAATCCCATTTATAGAATAAGGGAGCAACAAGAATCATGCTTAATTACACTTACATTTCATTTCATTTTCACCAAAATTCAAAATATTCTTAGTTTGTTACATGTAATCATCTAAGGAAAATGGAAGAGTAAAAGACCACATGCCACATTCCATGAATGAAGACACACCAGCTACTCGAAAGGTAGAGTTTGTTGTAACCATGTTGAATCCTCATCCTTGTTGACCAAAGAAGATTGTCCAATAGCAGCTCTAGCACAAACTTGTATATTTTTTGGAAACAACATACACGTCATCAAGTTTAACTAGTTTGGAACTTCTCCTACATACCAGCCCAAAAATATTCCACCTCAGCACTAGAAACAAGAAATCACATGAGTGTTGAGTAGGAAAATCCTAACTAAAAGGGCATGGTTTCATCAAAAAAAAAAATAGGGCACAATCATCACTCTGAGCCATTGACCTCAGAGGATACTCACCCACATTTTGCTCGTGGTGGGACTAGAGAAATTGTCACCACCTCCTTGTTAGAATTTGTCGATAGTACTAGGGGGAGGGGATAATAATCACCCTCTGGATTAGTGTCACCCTCACCATCTAAAAGGTTATTAGAAACCTCACATGGAAAAATGAACTCCTTTGGATAGGGCTTACAGTTCTCACTCTCTCTCCTTGACTTCTTTTTATATTTCACCATCCTCTTCTCTCTACACTTGACTAAATCTTCTGAAACTATTTTCCCTCGTGGATGGTAATTTTCCTTGGTACTATACTTATTGAATTTCCTGAATCCTATTCTTACTTTTGGCATATCAAGAGCTCCATGTATTCCAATTTTATTCTCAAGTTCTTCCTCAGACTCAAATAAATTCAGCTTTTCAGACTCTCAGATCATCATGGCAAACCTACTTGCCTAGGAAAAGGATGTCTACACATTCCTCAAGAGAATTCAACTCCCACACACTTCTTTATTAGCCCTCGACCCTCATTCATTGAAAAAATAATTATGAAAAGGAAGATCAATCAAGTAATCTCCATTAAATAGGCAGCTTGAAGCATGCAGAATCAATGATTGAAAAGCTCTTCATGCAAGCGAGTTTGATAAATTACAACTTGGTGTTGAATCTGAGATGTTGATTTTAAAGAATTTAAAAATTAATCCATGGTGATATGAGCCTTGTGTTTTTATGTCGTTAGCAACTTGCTCATAGAAAACAATGATGCCAACTCAAGTTTTGTGATTTTTCAATCAGCAGGTATTGCCAACCTAATCCGTGCAGTCATTAATATTGGCAAAGTACACAAGATTAGTTCTTCTTAAAGAGAAAATTTCCTTCTACGCTTCATCGCTTCATCATTGATACTTCCCAAATTTTTAGGGTACAATTAGCGATGAAATTATTCATGCAATGATCTTTAGTCCATTGGATCATCCTACTTTAAAAACTTTATCAACAATTCTCTAGTCCTCTCACTGCTTTCCTTTTTACTTTATGCAAAATCCCCAAGATCCTACCACGTTGTCCTCTCCATGTGGTAACCATCACTTGTCACCAATTTACTTTATCATTTCCCCACTCTATCAGTGATGTAAACATACCAATGATGATCTTTATCCCTTGGTTCAATAGCCTGACCTTTGGTCACATTCATCCTGCCCTTGCGCATCGCTAATTCAAACCTTGCATCGAGGCTTCTATCTGGGATGAGAAATGGTGTGATAGTACCAGATTTGGACACATACAACCTGCATAAAATAAATGGCACAAAAAAATCACTCATAGGATCATATCATATTAGTGAAAGAGAAACCCTTTAGAGGACATACATTGTTTATCGCTAATTCAAAACTTAAATTCTAAAAAAATCTCTAATGAGTGATGGAATTATAACATGTAAGGCCTTTGTTCATCACTAATTATCCTCATACATCTTTCAAGCAATTAGCAATGAGATAGTTCACAAAATTTATAAGATCCATCGCATATCACTGATGTAAGACTCTACACTTAAAACATATTCGCGATCAAGCAATATATAGGAAATCACATCACATCACTCATCTCCTTTCCAATTTCATCTTTTATGGCCATCTGTGATCAGTGATAAGAATATAAAGACAAAAGCATCACTCATCTCCATTACAAATTTGGAAGCTTAAAAGCTATTCACGATGAGCAATGTTAAAAGAAAACATCATTCCATCACTCGTCGCCAATCCAAAGTGTGAACCTATGAATAAATTAGTGATGATCGATCAGCTGTGAAGGCCATTGAGACTCAAGTGGAAATTTTTACCACGTGTGCATTAGTTGTTCTAAAAGGGAAACCTCTCTAGGAAAACATGAGAATGATAGGCTCAAGATGTTCAAAATGATGAAATATATAAAATGTAGAGATCCAAAAGATCCCTTACCGAATCCTTATAAAATATAAGGCCCAAACCTAGGCTTAGAGGAACAAATTACCAGATAATTGATATGAAATTTAGAAAGTGTAATCAATGGAAAATTAGATGTTGTTAGCTTATTAATCAATAACATCAAAATCCAAAGAGGCTATCAAGAACAATGGAAAATTAGAACAAAGAATGATTATACCTTCCTTTCCTTCCATGCTTCACCTTCATAGCACCTTCTTGCTTGCTAGATATTGTTGCCCTCAGATTCTTTGTTCGAGCAATCTGGAAATGCCTAAGACCTACAACGAGTTTTGAAGGATTTGATATGTCTAAATGCCTATGTCTAAAAGCAATTCCAAAATTGATCAAATGACTATATTAAATACTAAAATTGCCTATGACAATAAATTTGAAAGTAAATAAATGCCTATAATAACTATGCAAAATGTCAGCATGTGTGTGTGTTCAAAAAGTGAGAAGAAGATGGCATTTTATAGAAAATGCCATTTCGAATGGACAAATGAGATAAATTATTGATGAGAACCTAAAATGAACGATCTAGATTAAACCTGAGAATCCCTAATTAGGGTTAGGGAAAAATCTTTAATCGAACGGTCAGAATAAAATCGGATCGACGGTGGAGAATAAATGAGACAAATTAATTAAAAAATAAAAATTTTCGAAAAATCAAGAAGATAAGATTGCCTGATTTGCAAGATTCAAAAAATCAAAGAGATAAGATGTGGACTGAAGATAAGATTTGAAAAATCAAGAATCTGCCCGATTGCTTGATTTTTGGAAGATTAAATGCTAATTTGAATTAAGATAATTCAAATTATGGATTTTATCAGATAATAAATAATCTTTTTTCAGATTATTTACCAAAATCGACTGACAGTTAAGATTGAAATGACATTTTAAATAATTTAATTTATTTAAACTGAGAAGAATATTAATTGGCAATTAAATAATTAATTTAATTTTAATTTAGAAGATAAAATTAACTAATTAAATAAATTAATCAATTTATTTAATTAAGACAGTTAGCGACGTATTTAATAAATACATGAAATTTATTTATTTAATAATCTGGAAGAATTAAATGACAAAGGGGAATTAAATAAATTAAGAAATTTATTTAATTAAGGAAAGACTTAGACAGTTAATGATGTATTTAATAAATAAATGAAATTTATTTATTTAATAATCATGAAGAATAAATGACATGAATTAATTAAATAATTATGAATTATTTAATCAATAGTCGAATGTGGACCAAGGACATAATTAAATGTCTTAATTATGCTAGGACAAAAGTGGTAAAAATGAAGCTTGCAGGCCTAGGTCATTTTTAAGTGTCTACAGAAAGAATGATTGGTAATAGGTAAGGAGTCAATGATGAAAAAAGAACCATGTGAGTATTCATGGAAACTTAAACCCTCAAAATAACAACCCTATGCCAAATGCAATAAGGGTTTAAGATGGAATGAGAATAATCTTTTGAGGGTTCCATCAATGGCTTTGATTGGGGACACATGCCTCTTGTAGGCATGGTGAGATCTCATAATTTCAAGTGAAGCAGACCAAGCAGAAGAAAAAAATAAAAGAAACAACATATGTGCAAAATTTACACAGGTCAAAAAGTCCTGAAAATGGGGGCCCAATCTCCACCTCAAAAAATGTGAAGATTTCCCAAAGATGCAAATTGTATTATGCATCCTTCAGTTCAACCAGGTTTTATTCTCCTAATTGGTGACTCTAGGCCACCAAAATGTTGAGTAACTTTCTACCTCTCTCAAAAACCAGCCTCTTAAAAGAACTAATGTCTTTCCATCCATATATGGCCTTGTTGTACCTCTGTAGTATGAGCAATTTCAATCTTGCTAGAAAATATGTTAGGCCTCTTTTTAACAAGTGAGAGTTTGTTTGATTATAATCCTTGTTATCAACATTTCTCACAACCTTTCTGAGCATAACATTGCCAGTGTAATCTCCATCATTTTGTATTCTAGATTTGGCCATAAACTACCAATTTTCATCATCACATGATGCATATGTGTTATGTTCACTATATGAAACATGTTCATATTGAAAATAACATTTCTTGTTATGTAGCACATTATCATGCTTCACAAAATTACCTTCTAGCTGAATTGGGAATTAAAAGTGTTCATACTCCTTTAAGCAACTGGCATCGTGGTACTCAACCTCATCCGCAACATCTGTATCAAATGTAAAATAGTCATAGGTAATATCTTTGAGAATCTCATCAAGGTATTGTTTTTTTTTCTTAGGGCCACACTCTAACTCTATTTCAGATGCATTATCAAAATCCTCAACAAAGAGTGGATTATCCATGTACCAATAAGGATCATCATTTTTTTATTTCTAGTGGAGATGGAAACTCATCAAATAAGGGGTTTTCCCTTACATTCATTGTTTTCACAAAAGCCTCAGCCTCTTCAACATGAAGGTCTAATTCCTTTAAGTCATTACTGCACCCAAAATCACTATAATCACTAGAAGAACAAATAGATGCCTTTTCAAATGCATTTACACCATTATCAACACATTTTTCATTTGTAGTAAATGATTCCATCTCTAATTCATGAGAGCAATTACAATTAACAGAAAATTCTCCATACCCTATGCCATCATTATTACTACAACAAGAAGACTCCTCAATTTTGCAATTATGTTAAGATTTATCATACTGAATGCTTAGTCTCATCTCATCCATAGGAGCATAAGTAATGGATTTTTCAATAGTATTTAAACCATACCTCTCATTTGCTTCATTGATGTATACATTTTCAACCTTTTGTCTTCTATCTTCTTCTTCATGTGATATCTCACTACTTGACTCATATAGAGCAGCAAAATTATTATCATTTCAATTTGAAAACATGATGGTTTCTTGATGATGTGTTTGGGGCTTTATGAGATCAGTATTACAGAATATTGTGCAAGTTGCAACAATAGGGGTGAAAATGTTCTTACATTCATTTTTGACCTCTTGTTTACACCATTCATCAACATTTGGCATTCTCTGGCAGTAAACACTTGTATTCAAATGACTCCTTTGCATCCCATATTTCATGTTGTTTTCAATGTTCATTGCTATCCCATAGGCCTGATGTAAGGTTTTGGGATCTTTATCTCTCAACAGATAGCTCATATTTTTTATCAAAATCTCCCAAATAAACAACTAGACATACTACATCACTTAGATCCAAAACATCAAGATTGTCTCTTAATGTTTTAGCAAATCTTTGATTAAATGTTGGGACTAGCTCATCATCCTCTTTCTCAATATTCATAAATTTATTGAGAAAATAACCAACACTGATCCTTTCACCAAACTGTTTTATAAACACTTCTTTGAACTCATTCCAAGAGTAGACAGAGCATATCGGTAAATCAGAGAACCAATCTCTTGCATCTCCTTTTCGAGACTGAACAAACAACCACATGATAGCATCCTCATGATCTATTTCATAATCATCCATTAAATTGCTGAATTGTTGCAAACGCTTACTTGTTGATTCACACTTTGTACCACTGAAATTTGATAAGTATTCCCTAATGCTAGATGGAATAACATTAGGGTAACTACAAATGCCATCAAAATTTATGGCCATGTACCTTTTAATGCTAAAGCTTATTTTATTACAGGATAGGGGTTGTACACTAGGATGCACGGGTTGATGATACATTTCCTTGTAGCTCTATAAGCCTTCTTACAGTATGCAATTACACCGGGTAACTCAAACTTCTTTTGCAACATAATCTTAAGATCTTACAATACAAATTTCTATCTCATCTTTATTAATATTCCCTAAAAGCATTTCATACATTACTTCATAATCAGGTAATACAAAAGTATGCAAACCTATCACTACTATTCCCTTCCTTAGTGCTTATTCTCAGTCAATAGGGAATTCAATTTTTCAATTCTTACAAATATGGTTTTCACATACATATTTTTCTTTCTTTGAAAACTAAAAACTGAGAAATACTTGGATATGTGTAGTTGAAAGCTCTTCCTCCTAACTAGAAACATGTGCAATATTTGAAACATTCTTTGCATCTTCATCAAGTTTATAACAAAGTCGCCACCTCTTTTTAGAGGACTGAACTTCAAGCAGTATGAAGCTCTTTCAAAGATGAATGTCCTTTTGGGTCTTCTCCCATAGTAGAGTCACACCTACATCCTCTGAAACTTTCTCAATAAAAACATTTCCAAGTTTGTGAATTCCTCAGTATCCGAACTAGATGTTCAGATTCACTGAATTCTTGACTATGATAGTCTACAATTGGAGGTTCAAAGTCTCCCCAGTAGAGTTTCCATTCCTATTGGTGATTTTTCCAGTAGAACCAAACAATCCTCTAAGAAGTAGCCAACTCCTATGATGAAGAACTGATAGGTTTGTGGCCAACACAACAAGCATAGGACTCTAAGGTCCGTACTCCTTCACTTCAGGCTTTGTGAAACCTAGGAGGGTAATCCCAATTGTTTTTTCATGTAATATAATCAACTAGTAACACATTTATACATAGATTAGCTATCTGCTAGGAATTGGGGTTAATTCCACTTCTACTACCCTTGGAAAGATTTTTAAATTGAGTATTGTCTTCTCATAAGTCAAGGGCCAAAAACACTATTTTTTCATCTTATGCCAGATTTTCAGACAAAATGACTAGTGTCTCATCAATTGGAGTAATAGATTCAAGTATACAAGAGGATCAATAATTTACAAATTACTCACTTAAGCAAGAAACAAACTATTTTTGTATTGCTTTACATTTACAAAAACTCACTATGCAAGAAAAATTTACTTCTTAGAAATCCTAAGCCATTCCTTACAAAGTTTACAACCCTATTCAAGCATTTTAATTAATTCCTTCAATTAAATATGAAAACAAAGTAATACATTCAAATGAAATATTTGAAGACAAATGAAAACACCATTAGTATTTCTCATTCATAACTTCATAATGAACATACATAGGAGATTATCGACTTCTTGACTGATATTTGTTTCAGTATTAGTAATTTATATTAAACTCATTTAAGATCATTACATACATGACTTCTTATCCAAGGAAAACTACTGGCCTACTTTAGTATTCTATTCTAAGATCCTTTTCTAAATTTATCTTTTACCTAGAACCCTATTAAGACTTCAGAATCTGACCTATGCAATAAGCCTTGAAATCCCTTTTAGAGAATAAGGGAGCAAAAAGCATCAGGCTTAATTACACTTACATGTCATTTCATTTGCACCAAAATTCAAAATAATTTGAGTTTTTTACATGTAATCATCTAAGGAAAATGGAAGAGTAAAAGACCACATGCCACAATCCTTGAATGAAGAAACACCAACTCCTCGAAAGGAAGAGTTTTTTGTAACCATGTTGAATCCTCATCCTTGTTGAGCAAATAAGATTCTCCAATAGTAGCTCCAACACAAACTTATATATTGTCTAGAAACAACATACACGCTACCAAGGTTAACTAGTCTGGCACTTCTCCTACATATCAGCCCAAAAATATTCCACCTCAACACTAGAAACAAGAAATCACATGAGTGATGAGTAGGAAAATCCTAACTAAAAGAGAAATGTTTCATCAAAAACAAAAAACATGGCTCAATCATCACTCTGAACCATTGACCTCAGAGGATACTCGCCCATGTTTTTCTTGTGGTGGGACTGGAGAAACTATCACCACCTCCTTGTCAAAAAATTTTGACAGTACTAGGGAGAGGGAATAATAATCACCCTCTAGATTAGTGTCACCCTCACCATCTGAAGGGTTATTAGAAACCTCACATGGAGAATTTCCCTTCTTTGGATAGGCCTTATAGTGCTCACTCTCTCTCCTTTCCTTCTTTTTATTTCACCATCCTCTTCTCTCTACTTTTGACTAATTCTTCTAAAACTATCTGCTCTCGTGGATGGTAATTTTCCTTGGTACTATACTTGAATTTCCTAAATCCTATTCTTCCTTTTGGCGTATCAGGAGCTCCATGTATTCCACTTTTATTCTCAAGATCTTCCTCATACTCAAATAAGTTCAGCTTCTCAGACTCTTGGATTATCATGGCAAACCTACTTGCCTAGGACAAGAATGTCTACACATTCCTCAAAAGAAGTCAACTCCCATGCACTTCTTTATTAGCCCTCAACCCTTATTCATTGCAAAATGAATTATGACAAGGAAGATCAATCAAGTAATCTGCATTAAATATGCAGCTTGCAGCATACATAATCAATGATTCAAAAGCACTTCACACGAGCGAGCTTGATAAATTACAGCTTGGTGTTGAATCTGAGCCGTTGATTTTAAAGCATTAAAAACTTAATTCATGATGATATGAGCCTTTTTTTTATGTCCTTACCAACTTTCTCATAGAAAACAGTGATGCTAGCTCAAGTGTTGTGATCTGTCAATCAGCAAGTATCACCAACCTAATCCATGCAGTCATTAATAATGGCAAAGTACACAAGATTAGTTCTTCTTGAAGAGAAAATTTCCTTATACACTTCATTGCTTCATCGTTGATCCTTCCCAAATTTTTAGGGTACAATTAGCAATGAAGTTATTCATGCAATAATCTTCAGTCCATTGGATCATCCTACTTTAAAAACTTTATCAACGGTTCTCCAGTCCTCTCGCTGCTTTCCTTTTTTCTTTATGTGGAATCCCCAGGATCCTGCCACGTTGCCCTTTCCATGTTGTAACCATCACTTGTTACCAGTTTACTTTATCATTTCCCCACTCTATTAGTGATATAAACATCCCAATGATGATATTTAGCCCTTGGTTTAGTGGTCTGACCTTTGGTCACATTAATCCCTCTGTCGCGCATCACTAATTCAAACCTTGCATCAAGGCTTCTATTTGTGATGGGAAATGTTGTGATAGCACCAAATTTGGACATGTACAACCTCCATAAAATAAATGGCACAAAATATAGCTCTCATAGGATCATATCATATTAGTGAAAGAGAAACCCTTTAGAGGAAATCCATCGTTTATCACTAATTCAAAACTCAAGTTCTAAAACAAATCCCTGATGAGCAATGATATTATAACATAAGGCCTTTGTTCATTGCTAATTCTTCTCATGTATTTTGCAAGCAACTAGCGGTGAGATAGTTCACAACATTTATAAGATCCATCGTGTATCGCTGATGTAAGACTCTACAATTAAAACATATTCGCGATCAAGCGATATACGAGAAATCGCATCACATTCCTCATCGTTGTTCCAAATTCATCATTTTATGGCCATCTGCGATCAACAATAAGAATATAAAGACAGAATCAACGCTCAGCGTCATTACAAATTTGAAATATTAAAAGCTATTAGCGATGAGTGATGTTAAAAGAAAACATCATTCCATCAGTAGTCGTCAATCCAAAGTGTGAACCTATGAATAAATTAGCAATGAGCCATGAGCTGTGATGGTCATTGGGACTCAAGTGGAAATTTTTAGCACATGCACATTAGTTGTTCTAAAAGGGAAACCTCTCTAGGACAACATGAGAATGATAGGCTCAAGATGTTCAAAATGATGAAATATATAAAATGTAGAGATCCAAAAGATCCCTTACCGAATCCTTATAAAATATAAGGCCTGGACCTAGGCTTAGAGGGACCAATTACCAAAAGAATGGTATAAAATTTAGAAAGAATGAATGACAACATGTAAGAAGGAGTCGATGACGAAAAAGAACCCTGTGAGTATTCATAGAAACTTAAACCCTCAAAATAACAACCCTATACCAAATGCAATAAGGGTTTAGGATGGAAAGAGAAAAATATTTTGAGGGTTTCATCAGTAAGCTTTGTTGTGTTCAAGTGCATGCAGTCACACTGGTTTAGTGAGTGAAGGTTACACATAATAGTAACCCTTATTGCAATATATGTATAGAAGTTTAGACATATTAATGGAGGACCATAAAATGGTATGGAATATTATGCATAGGAATTCATGTTTAATCAATTGACTGATAGAGGGGTGGCACTAAGTAAGAATGAATTGATTCAAACAAGAAATAAGTAAGGTTTAGAGAACCAATGGTATGCATGCAGAGCCTTTACATATAAGATGTTGCTTAATTGGAATCCTCAGACGGCGAACTTACAAGGTACTAGAGGAAAATGCAACAAAGAGATTATTGTTAAGTAACCCTTGCACAGTGAAAAAAATTTGATAACTATCAAGTCTTTTGAATTGATAATTGTCGATCAATATGGCGAAGCCTATATGTACGATTCGATTTCAAATTTAAAAGACATTCACTGAAATTACATGGAGCGCATGACATTGAAATCAGTTTCTCCGATAGTGATGGCTAATCTCAAAGGTATTAATATGACAAAATTGAGAGGCTTATTTCATTAACCATTCAATTCTATCAAGGATGTGACAAAGTCGAAGGATTTTTAACCCTACAAAACTATCTTGACTAGGGACAAGATGCGAGGCTATAAATGTTAGCTCAATTTACTGTCAAGATTATGGAACAAGCCGTGAGGCTAATAATCTATCACTGCACACCAATTAAAAACATCAAAGGAAAAACGTTAATAATGATCACAAAACATATAAATATAAATAAGGAGTTTCTTATATCTTGTAAGGAATATGATTATGTATTGTAGATTACAACTTCCAAAAAAATAGATATATGATGAAAGTTGTGCAACGAAGGACCAGGCATTAGACAAATCTATATTAAGGGATTCTTATGAGAACTAACAGATAGAGATGAAGACTTATCAAGTGGACAATAGGGAGAGCCATGGAACAGGGCGTATGCACCTCTCAGAGCAGAAGAGATATAAAGAAATATTGATTTCTTCCTCAAGACTCTACACAAATTTGTAAGAAACATTCCATTTCTCTCAACAAAGAGAGATTACCCCTACCATCTGTTATTCCGTTCTAACAAAAGTGAATCTGCATGAGTTCTAAGTTGGGATGCCACCTTCCATTCCGTGAATCTCCACAGTAACAAGTGTTATCATAAGAAAATGGCGTCCCAAGGATTGCCCCATGCAGAGTGGTTCTCAAACCGTACATGCAAAAATCTATATTTAGCTCCATTCAGTATCGGTTAGAAAACTCCACTAATAAGACCTATTGACAAGCTGATAAAGCATGAGATTACTCAGAGAGGACAACCAAAAGGCCAAAGAAGTTGGGTGCGTTATGAGAATATTCAGATAAGGACTTCATTTAATCCTTTATACAAGAATCTTTTTCGACATGCAGTCATTGTATTTTCTCATGTAAAATAATTAATATTAATTTTCCACTTCCTTGTCTTCTAGCAAGCAACATTATAAAGTCAATTAAATTCAAACACTCTAAAATACAATTAATCAAACATCATAAAAGGGGAAATTGTGGAGGGCATTACATTCATTGCAGGTTGTAGCCTATAGTGAGGCCGCGACCCTTTGGGTCACACCTTCTCAGGGCTTGCGGGCCCTTGGAAATTCATTTCTTTTCTTTTATTTTATTTATTTTCTTACTTTAAAAAAAATTTAAAAAATTAATAGCTTTTAATATTTAATATTCTAATATCACCATATATTATATTTAGTTTTTTATTAATATTTTGTTGTTATATATACACTTTTTAAAATACCATTATTATTATTATTTTATAATGCATTGATGTTTGATTATATTATTCAAATATTACATTTATATTAATGCTAATGCTATTATTGATATTCTCTACGAATGCATCATAAAAAAAATATTATGCTAATGACTATATATATATATATATATAATTTAAATTATATATACACAAAATAGAAAACATAATTACCAATCTAATGAAGAAATCTACTATCCATGTAATATGAAAATATATAAATATAGAAACAGGTTGAAATCATTTATAATACAAATATGATACTATTTTTTTTATGCTTATTGGGAAGCTTATGTATACTGTACAAATGCCTTACATTTTATTCCTTCCACTTCAAACATTACTGTATATAAAACTTTGTTTAATATGCTCACAAACAAATAGAACTCATTACACGAGTCTAGTAATACAAGTTTCTCTTCTTTTTTTATTTTCCTTCCAAAAAGTTGCACTATGTTTCCCATTGTTATAGCAAGAATACATTCTCTATTTTACAAATAGTTTTTATATAAATTTGTACACTACAAAATAACAAAGAAGAGGTAAGAAGATTATCATATCTCTTCTAACATATCTCATGACTTTCATTTTGCTTTCTAATAGCATAAAGGTTTTACAATATTGTGTTTTAAGCTCCAACACAAGAGTATATAATAATGCTAAATAAACACCTAGATATTTATCATTTGTATGAGACAGTTTCATTTTTTTAATCCTTA
The DNA here is from genome assembly GCA_007258455.2 of Sequoia sempervirens. Classification (NCBI taxonomy): domain Eukaryota; kingdom Viridiplantae; phylum Streptophyta; class Pinopsida; order Cupressales; family Cupressaceae; genus Sequoia; species Sequoia sempervirens. Next base: position 11,940,637 of record VDFB02000009.1, read on the forward strand.
AGAATAGGCCAAAAGAGTGCTTGGAAAACATGTCAATGGAGAAGAGAAAGATCTCAACCCAACCTTCTTGGCATTATCAAGCTGTTACTAAGCTCTAGCCAACCCCCAAGTAGGGAGGGATCACCAAACCCATGATTCAATACAATAATCCAAACTCAAACAAGAGGAAACAAACCCAAAACAAGTTGCATTAACACCTCATACAATCAAATGACAAATACCCATTAAACATTAAATCACCCACAACCCTTCAAAGATGAAAAACCTCATTTCATAATGAAAATTCCCCCATTTTCAACATTTCTAGGAAAGAAAGAGCTGCAACAATTTAAGAAAATCACACCCAAAAAGGCTATCAAGATTAAAAAAAAACACATTCAACTATCCATAGCACAATAGAGTTAAAGGAATTATTTCTATTTGCTTCTCCATCTACTAATTTCTCCATTTCCTTCCTTCTAATCCTTCTCCATAGCTCTTCCCCTTTCAGCCTCCAAAAGCATCCCCCCCCTTTTTTCTTTTTCTTTTTTTTTCCTTCCTCCAATGATGAATAAAATAAAATAAAAATCAAACCCTAAACTTAAATCATGTCACTTTTTAAAATGATACATAAAATGGTCATAAACTCATGTTTTACTTAATTTATGGGCTTCAAAAGTTGTCCAACCCTTACGTACATGGTTTAGGCTTCCAAAAACACAAATATAAAAACATTTATCATTAAAAAAAAACACTTTTTAGCCCACTTGAAAACATGTCCTTCCATTGAACAAAACATAAAATGAATCTTGTCTCTAACACACCATTCCCAAAGAAAATATCAAATAACAAGAATTACAAATAATCCCCAAATGTCAAAAGATAACTTAAAATATAAAGTTATCGTACTAACATCAAACAAAATGAACAACTTCAACAAATGAAGTTGTTTTAATAAGGTTTTCGTGTCTCTACCTTCTCCCCCATTGGCTCTAAATTTCCTATACAACAATTCCCAACATTAGTAACTATTATCCAAATATGCATATAGTTAACCATCCTCATAATCTATACAACTTTTATTACTCACACTAAGATCACTTAACTTAATTGGCAGCAATAATTTTACATAATTAGTTTAATCTCATCAAGTAAAAGGAAATCATGACAATTGGTTTAACCCTCCTTAATTTTTACCTTTAGCAAATTTTCTCTTTATCAAGAAAGAATAGACATTAAACAGATAAATTACCACCTATACTTACCTGAAGTTAATCACTTGATCAACTAATGTTACCTTGACTTGTACCCACACGTCCTTGATGATAAATTCCTTCCATTATCATAAAACCCTAAAGAGCTCCAAAATATAGCATAAATAACATCTTCATCTGAACATTCAACTCATTAGTACCTTTTTTTTAAACTAGGGTTTAATACCACATTAGTCTTCACATTTTTACTTAACTAATTCCATTACATGATGTTTCTTGAAAATAATACATTTACAAAAGAATCACCCATCATCATAATCTTCGTAATGCAATCATAATTTTTGATTCCATATGAACTATTAAATATCTTACATCAATCATCTTTCCAAGTTTAAATAATCCATATTCCCATTATTATTTATAACATTCATTAACATCATCATGGTTCAAAGCATGTAATAAATGAAAGAACTAATAATCTCTCATATAATCAATCTATAAAAAGGGTTAACCAAGGTTTACTTAACAAGATAATCATGCTTGTTACATAAGTTCAAGTAAAGAACACTGAATCTATATGACTCCACCAAACATCTACAAAATTGCATCATCCATCTAGTCAATACTTACCCATAATGGAGCACATGTCAAGGAATATCTGAATATTAATAGTCGCATAGAGGTTGGCCTTACATATTAATTCATTTGTTGAATTATCAACTTGAATTTAAGAACAAGTAGAAATATTTTGGTTAAAACTGATTGACAATTAATTATTCATTTTGGGAAAATAAATCTTGAAATTAACACTCATTTAATTTAAAGGTTGTGGATCAAAAAAATATAATGTGGTGTTGGTGATTTTTCTAGCAGAGCCTTGAAATTCTCCAAAAGGTAGTCAACCCTTATGGTTAAGAATCTTCAAAGCTAGTGGCCAACACAACGAGTAAAGGATTCTAAGGTATTTACTCCTAAACTTCAGGCTCTGTGAGACCCAAAAGGATGTTCCTTATTGTGTTTACATAAGATATGTCTAGTTAGTAACACATTTTTACACAAATTGATTCCTATAAAATGCAAATAAACACAATTCACTGAAGATTTGGTAGACCTTTGAGCAAATGATTATCTATTTGATAAGAATTAGGGGTATTTCAAACACATACCTTATATCTAGAAATATTTTTAAATGAATGTTGTTCTCATTTTAAATCCATGACTAGGCATGCCAATAGCTCATTTTCATGCAAGATTATCTACCAAATTGACCAATGCTCCATCAATTGGGACAATGGAGTCAAATATGCAAGAACCAATAATATATAAGTTGTTTAATTCATAAATTAGTGGACTATTTCCATAGTGCTTTGTAGTATGAAAACTCACAATGCCTGAAACTATAACTTCTTACCAAATCCTATGCAATTCCTTACAAATCTATAACCATCTTCAAGCATTTAATCAATTCATTGTGTTAAAAATAAAACAAAGTCATACATTCAATGGAACAAATGAAGATAAATGAGAACACTATTAATATTTTCATTTATAACTTGTAAGAAAGATACATAGGAGAGTATTTGTTTTTGAACTAATAATTTTTTTGATCTCAATAGCTTCTGTAAAACTAATTTAAGACTATTACATACATAACTCATACCCAAGACAATATATTATTCTATTCATTCATATTTTCTACAAAATGCCTCTTTTGAACTTAGCTTTTCACCTAGAACATGTTAAGAGCTAAAAATATGACCCTTGTAATGAGCCCTACAATCCCCTTTTACAGAAAAAGGGACCGACAAGTGTCAGACTCAATTAAATTTACATTTCATTTCATTTTAAGATCATTTGCATTAGAATTTGAGACACTTCTCAGTCAGTTACATGTAATCATTATAGAATATGGAAGAGTAAAAGACCAAACTCCACATCCTTTGAACGAAGACTTGCCAACCCTTCAAAAGGAAAAGTTCGTAACCGCAATAGCATTGAATTACCTTGTCTTTGTTGACTAAAGAATATTCTCCATTCATAGCCCGAGAAAAAAATTATATACCACCTAGGAAAAGCATACATGTCATCAATGTTAGGAAGTCTGGCATTTCTCCAACCCACCAACCTAAAAAAATTCCACATTAGCACAAAAACAAAAACCATAAACATGCTGAAGAGGATGATCCTGACAAGGTGGCTATGGTGTCATCAAAAACAAAAATAGGGTAAAGACATCACTTTGAGTCATCATCATTAGAGTATGCTCTCCCATGTCTTGTGCATGGTGTAACTGGAGGAACCATCACCACTTCCTCATTAGAGTCTTTAGAAGGTACTAGGGAAAGGGGATAATGTTCACACTTTGGATCCATGTCACCTCAACTATCTGAAGGGATATCAAAAATATTAATGGGAGAATTATGTCTCCCCAGATAAGCCTTACAATACTTGCACCTTTTCTTTTCCTTCTCTTCATATTCAACAAATTTTTTCCCCTTAAACATGATCAGTTCTTTTGAAACGGTCTAGATTCTCAAGTGATAATTACTCCTTACACCATATTTCTTGAATTTCCTATGTGCCCTTCTACCCTTTGGTGTTTTAGGTGCTCCCCATGTCTCAATTTCATCCTTAGGAGCATTTTCCTTATATTCAAGCAAACTCAATCTCCTAGACCTTTAGACGAACTTCACAAACTTGCCTAACTTATTCATCTTCTCAATACTAGAACAAGAAGACTTAGAAAACCCTCACCAATTCTACTCTTGGATTAAACCCAATTTTCAATCTTTGAATGCAAATTATGAATAAAAAATATGGCCATTAGTCCTCTCTATATCGAGCCATGCAAGCGTTCCACCCATTAATACTCAAGAAAAGCTTACGTGGGTGAGTTGATAATATTCGTCTTTGATTTTTAAGTCTCAGCCATTGATCACATTTTGAGATAAATCAATAGATAGTTACCATCAATGTAATTAATCATTAAAAAGCTTAATTGCATGTTATTAATTCCTTTTCCTAATTAGAAAAGCCCCAAGTAGATAAACATCCACTTTGTACACACATTCAACCACATACTTAACATCAATTAAAACCTATCATGTCATAGTTACCCACTCACCCATGGGAATTAATACACTTGCATTTCATCACAGCAAGACACCAAGGAGTGATCTTGATTCAATCTCAAAAAATCAGCCCATACCCTGCATTCCTTTATTTTCACCTTCCAATATGTACCAATAACTGTCAGAATTGATGGCTGAAATCCTAAACACATTCCTAGAGAATAATCTAAAAAATGGTGCCATTTTTATCACAGTACCATCTCAACTAAGTTTAGCAGCATTCCAACTCCACAAGAGTCCATCGGAGCCTTCAAAATATTCCATGTGGCACTCGCCTGCTTGCCCACTGAAAACATGAGACACAAGTGGGCCCTTCATGAGATGGCAGGGAGTGGTTAGGATTGACCCACCTCACCCACCATTGACCATTAGTCTCCTTTCTTATGAAACAATCACCATCTCCAAAGCCTAGTGGGTCCTTTCATGGGGTGATAGATGTTGTCTTGCCCGCTAATTTGTGTGATTATTTTATTGAAGAAAGAAAATAGACAGGCGTGCAGGGAACAACAACCATTGATTTCCATATAATACCATTTTCTAATCATCAAGAAACATTGGGCCCACCATGTAAAAGTTACACGTGTATAATGCCCACTATCCCATGTGATCACTTTACCTTACTACATAAGATAGACGGGTGCATGGGGAACAGTCTTGATGAAAAAACATGTTGTGGTGCCCACCGTTGATCTATCCTCAAGCTATGTGTGTTGTCCCTTTGGAAGTAATGGTACCACTATAGACATGATGCACGATAACTTCCCACCAACCCATGCAATTTTTTTAATGAATAGTAAAATGAAACAGGAATGAAGGGAATGGTCCTAATTCATCTACAATAATCGAAAGGTCATCTTAAAATTGCAGTCTACACATGCCACAAATTTTAACTTTTAAAAGGGGACCACTACTAGGTCGACAAGAACTTGACACTTAGGAAAGAAAACATAAGACTTAATTCACTTAAAATGAAAATAAAGCCTGATCATAGGAAAATTTGAATGTTGAAAAAGTTGTTGGTGACAAACAATCCTAAACTCATGGGGGCAGTGCAAACAACAATTTTAATGGCATAAGAGGAAACTTGAATGACCAAAGACTGGAAACATCAAGTCAATAAAAAATTTGAATAGCTAAGCGATTTGGGTCTATGTAGGATCATCATGGAAAAAACAAGCCCTTAAGTGGCGCTAAAATTTAGAAAAATCAGAGTTAGACAACTTGATGTAAAAATATGAATAAATTATCTATATTATTTCAAAAATATGTAAGAATAGAATCTATAGAAAATTGAATGTAGTTTCTAAACTACTAGGTTTTTTTTTTTTTTTTAAATCTATTTGGTGAAAATTAGAAATTTCAATGCAGTAGAATTTAAATTTCAAGGAAAAAATAAGAAGTAGGTGTCTGTTGACCACCCTAACCATAATAAAATGATAATATTTTTTATAAGATTTTAGATATAAGTAGAGGACTCATGTCCCGATGTGATGCATATTTTTTGTAATTTTTTCCAAGTAAATAACTAATTATGAATTTTTATTACAACTTTTAGAAAATATAAAAACTCATATGTCTGACCACCTTAAATTGGTCAAAACTTCATGAAATTCATTTTTTCTTTCATCTTATAGTATGCGAAGCATAAAATGTGACGCATATTTTGGATTCAAAAAATGTGATACCGTTTGAAAGCTATAGATTTTTTTCAATCAACCTATCAATCAGGACTTTAGTCGTAATTCAAATAGAAAATGAATAATAATTATTTCTTAAATTCAAAGTAAATCATAATTTATATTGGTGGAAAGCTAAGAATCTCTTTTAAAAACCCTTTTCATTTCATCAATTTTGGGTAGAAAAAAAGTTGTCAGCCACATACCCTACACATGCCCATCATATCACCACTTTTCGGTCCATCAGATCCTGCACATACCCATTTTGGACTCATAGGTCAATTGTGAGGGGTTTTGGCAACACAAACCCTAAAAAAATGATAAGGAACATAACCCTAAGCCTAAAAATGAGGGTCTAAGACAAGTATGCAAACTTTTGAGATGGAATCCAAAAAAAAATTTGAGGCTTTGATTAGTGGATCCTGTTGGGGACACATGCCTCTTGCAGGCATGGTGAGATCCCAGAATCATTGGTGAAGCAGACCAAGAACATAAGACAAAGCCAGGACAACCAAAATATATATATAGTTTTTTACATAGGCCACAAAGACCTAAACTGGGAGATACAATCTTCAACCTATTTGAAACCTTCACCTGAGGTGCAAATTTTAGTATGTACCCTGCAATCTAACCAAGCTTCAATTCCTTTTGGTGGCACTAAGCCGCTAAACTTAGGGATAATTATTTCCCTTGTCAAAGACCAATCTATTGAAAGAACTAGTTTTCCTCCCTTCACTATTACCTCTTCGATACCATTGCAACAAGTATAACCATCCTCTTACAAGTAGAAATATGTGGTTACTCTTGAGAGCTACCTAATTACAAATATTGCCACTAGCATCTTTCAAAACCCTTTTGAGCATACCATTGCTAATGCAATCTTGGTCATTCTGTATTATATAATCAAGCATAAACTAAAAACTTTCATCATCACATGACACATATTCATATTGGAAATAACATTATTTTCTCTATATTTTATTTTCACGCTTCATCAAAATACCGCCTAACTAAACTAGGAACTAAAAATATTCATACTCTTCTAAATAGTTAGCACCATGATACTCATCCTTTTCTACAACATCTATATCAAACGTAAAGGAGTCATATGTAACACCCTATAGAATCTCATCAATGTGTTGCTTTCTTTTCTCAAGACCACATTCTAACCCTTTATCAAATACACCATCAAAGATCTTAACAAAAAGTGGATTATCTCTACACCAATAAGGATCACCATTTCTCATTTATATTGAAGATGAAGGCTCATCAAACAAGGGGTTTTCTATTACATTCATTGTTGTTATAAAAACCTCAGCCTCCTTGACATGAAGATCTAAATCTTCCATATCATCATTGTATTCAAAATCATCATAATCATTAGAAGAACATACATATAGATTTTCAACTTTATTCATATCCTCAACTAACATTTCTAACTCACACTTTGAAAACTCTTCATAGAAAGAAAGTTGTTCCTTCTCAAAAAAACATTTGTTTCCATAATTATCATCATTTTTCTCAATTGTAGCAAAGAATCTAATATCTTCTTTATGAGGAAAATCATGACTGTTAGAGGAGTGATCATACCGATTACCAGCATTGAACTACTACACCAAAATGACTCATCAATATTAAAACTATGTTCAAAATTTTCAAACTGAATGCTCATTCTTATGTCTTCCATAGGAGAATAGGTACTTGAATCTTCAAAATAATCAAATCCACACATTTCATTTCCTTCACTGGGGTATGTGTTTCAAACCTTAGTTCTGATCTTTCTTTCTTCATGTGATATCTCATTTTTTAGTTCATATGGAGCAGAAGAATCATTATCATCATAGGTTAAAAACATGATAGTTTCCTAATGATCATCTGTAATCTTTTCAAAAATAGAAAAGTATTCATACACTTGGTCAATCTCAACAAGCTTCAACTCCTTTGGTAGAGCACTAAAACCTGGTTCATAAGATTCATTAAATAAATCAATGCACACTAAATTTTCAAGTTTGTGACATTCAAGAATTACAAATATAGTATCCATAGATATTGCATAGAGATCATACGATGACTCTCCTTCATGTCTTCTTATGTAAGAGAGGGCTTGAATAGAGACTATGGGATCTCAAATGCATGTAGATTCTTGAAAATTTGTTTGGGGCTCTATGTGATCCACATTATGGAATGATGTGAAAGCTAAAGAAATAGGGGTGTAGGTGCTTTGACATTCATCTTTATTTTTTTCCTTACACCTTTCATCAACATTTAGTGTCTTAGGGCAGAAAACAATTGCATTCAAGTAACTCCTTTGCATCCCATACTTTTGGTTGTTTTTAATGATCATGGCTATACCATAGGCTTGATGCAAGGTTTTAGGATCCTTATCTCTCAAAGAATAGCTCATCTTACTAGTAAAGGATCCCAAATAAATAACCAAACACACTACATCACTTAATCTCAAAACCTCTAGAATATCCCTTATTGTTTTAGCAATCTTCGGTTAAATGCTGGAACAAGCTCGTCCTCTTTTTTCTCAATGCTCATAAAATTATTGATCATAGAACTATCATTGATTCTTTCACCAAATTTCTCCATGAACACTACTTTGAACTCACTCCATGAATAAATCGAGTAGGTTGTTAAGTCAAAGAATCAATCCCTTGCATCTCCTTTCAAAGATTGAACAAATAATCTCATAATTACATCCTCATGATCTACCTTATAGTCATCCATTAAATTTTTGAATTCTTGTAGATGCTTACTTTCTAATTCACACTTTGTACCACTAATTTTTGGTAGCTTATTTCTTATTTCAGGTGGACTAACATTTGGGTAACCATTAATTCCATTGAAATTGATGGCTCTATATCTTTCAAAGTTAAAAATTCTCATACAATCTAATTGGAGTTAATTACAAACCATGATTACACTAGGAACCATATAAGAATGCATATATTAATGATATAATTTCCTACACCCGTACAAGCCTTTTCATATCAACATTGCAATTACAAAGGGTATTTCCAAGTTCCTTTTACAACATAATATTAATATTTTATAATTCATATTTCTATCTTGTTTTGCTTAAGACCTTCTAAATGAATTTTTGCAAGGATGCTTTATACTTCACCTCATAATAGATGTTGCAATATAGTAATATAGAAGTATGTAGAATAATCACTAGTATTCCCTTTCTGAGTGCTTATTCACTCAATAGGCAACCAAATTTTTCATGATTTTCAAGTATGGTTTTCATACATAGATGTAGCTTTCTTGAAAACCAAAATATAGAGAATACTAGGATATGTTGCAGCTACTACTATAGATTTTTTCTTCCTTACTGGAAATATTGTAGATTTCAAACTTCCTTCACATCTTCAATAGGTTATTTAGACAGAGTCATAACCTCTCTTTGTAGCTCGAACTAAACTTCAAACAATATGAAGATCCTTGAAAGATGAATTTCATTTTGGGTCTTCTCCCACATAAAAGTCACACATAAATTCTTTGAAATTGCTACAACAAAATCACTTCCAAGTCTTAATATTTTTCAATATCTAAACCAGATGTTCAGATTCACTTTGTTGGTGACTCATATGAGAAAATAGGATTCAATAATTGTCACCCTCATGTTACAAATAATTTTTCACAATTTTTTAATGACCATTTGAAAAGACAATCTGCATCCAAATTTTTGAGTGCATCCCTAGCAGAGTCGCCATTTTCTGTTGGTGATTTTTCCAACAGAACCTTGAAATTCTCTAAAAGGTAGCCAACCCTTATGGTTAAGAATCTTCAAGGCTAGTGGCCAAAAAAATGAGCAAAGTTTTTTGAGGTCTTTATTCCTACACTTCAGGCTCTGTGAGACCTAGGAGGGTGTTCCTTATTGTGTTTAAATGAGGTATGTCTAGTTGGTAACACATTTATACAAATATTGATTCCTATAAAATGCAAATAAATGCAGTTCACTGAATATTTGGCAGACCTTTGAGCAAATGATAATCTATTTGCTAGGAAGTAGGGGTATCTCAAATGTATAACTTATATTCAAAAATATTTTTGAATGAATGTTGTTCTCATTTTAAATCCATGACCAAGCATGCCAATAGCCCATTTTCATGCAATATTATCTAACAAATATACTAGTGCTTCATCAATTTGGCACAATGGAGTCAAATATGCAAGAACTAGTAATATATAATATATAAGCTATTTAATTTAGAAATTGGTGGACTATTTCCATAGTGCTAATTTGTAGTATGAAAACTTACAATGCTTGAAATAATAACTTCTTACCAGATCCTATGCAATTCCTTACAAATATATAACCATCTTTAAGCATTTAATGAACTCTTTGAGTTAAAGCTAAAAAGAGTCATGCATTCATTGGAACAACTGAAGATAAATGAGAACACCATTAATATTTTAATTTATAAATCATAAGAAAGATACATAGGAGAGTATTTGTTTTTTAACTAAGATTTTTTTCGATATCAGTAGCTTGTATAAAATTAATTTAAGACTATTCATACAAAACTCATACCCAAGACAATAGACTATTCCATTCATTCATATTTTCTACAAAATGCCTCTTTTGAGCTTAGCTTTTCACCTAGACCATGTTAAGACCTAAAAATATTACCCTTATAATGAGCCTTGAAATCCCCTTTTATAGAACAAGGGAGCAACAAGTGTCAGGCTCAATTACAATTACATTTCATTTCATTTGAAGATCATTTGCACCAGAATTTAAGACGCTCCTTAGTTAGTTACATGTAATCATTTCAAAATATGGAAGAGTAAAATTTCAAACTCCACATCCCTTTATTGAAGACCTACCAACCCTTCAAAATGTGAAGTTCGTTACTGTAATAGCACTGAATCACCTTGTCCTTGTTGACTAAAGAAGATTCTCCATTCATAGCCCGAGTAAAAAAAAATTATACCACCCTAAAAAAGCATACATGCCATCAAAGTTAGGAATTTTGGCACTTCTCCAACACACTAGCTTGAAAAAAATTTCACATCAACAAAAAGAAAACCACAAACATGATAAAGAAGACGATCTCAACAAGGTGGCTATGGTGTCATCAAAAGCAAAAATGGGGCAGAGACATCACTTTGAGCCATCAACATCAGAGTATGCTTGCCCACGTCTTGTTCATGGTGGAACTAGAGGATCCGTCACCACTTCCTCATCAGAGTCTTCAAAAGGTACCAAGGAAAGGGGATAATGGTCACACTCTAGATCAGTGTCACCTCCACTACAAGAAGGGCTATTAGAAACCTCAATGGGAGAATTATATCTCCCCAAATAAGCCTTACGATACTTGCACTTTTTCTTTGCCTTCTTTTCATATTCAACCAGCTCTTCCCCTTAACTTGACCATTTTTTCTAAAACGGTCCGGCTTCTCAGGTGATAATCACTCCTTACACCATATTTCTTGAATTTCTTGTGTGCCCTTCTACCCTTTAGTGTTTTACGAGTTCCTTGTGTCTCAAATTCATCCTTAGGAGCATTTTCCTTAGATTCAAGCAAACTTAATCTCCTAGACCATTGGACCAAATTGACAGACTCACCTAACTTATTCATCTTCTCAATAACCATAACAAGAAGACTCAAAAAACCCACACCAATTTTTCTCTCTGACTAAACCCAATTTTCAATCTTTGAATGCAAATTCTAAATGAAAAAATATGGCCATTGGTCCTCATTATATTGAGCCATGCAAGCACCCAAGAATTAATACTCATGCAAAGCTTATGCAGGTGAGCTGACAACAGTATGCTTTGATTTTTAAATCTCAACTATTGATCACATTTTGAGATAAATCAATGGATAGTTACCATTAGTGTAATTAATCATGACAAAGTTTAATTGCATGCTATTAATGGCTTTTCCTAATTGGAAAATCCCCAAGTAGATAAACATCCACTCTGTACACACATTCAATCACATACTTAGCATAAATTAAAACCTGTCGTGCCATTGTTACCCGCTCACCCATGGGAATTAATACAGTTGCATTTCATCATAGCAAGATAGCGGGGAGTGATCTTGATTCGATCTGGTATTAGCATGTACCCTACATTGCTTTTTTTCACCTTCCCATATGTATCAATAAATGTCAGAATTGACAGCCAAAATCCTAAACATGTGCCTAGAGAATAATCTCAAAAATGGCACCATTTTTATCATAGATCCATCTCAGCTAAGTTTAGTAAATTCCAACTCCACTATAGTCCATTAGAGTCTTCAGAATATTCCACATGGAACTCATCTGCTTTCCCACTAAAAACATGAGACATAAGTGGTCCCTTTACAGGATGGAAGAGAGCAGTCAAGGTTCACCCATGTCACCCACCATCGACTGTCAACCTCCTCTCTTATGAAGAAATCACCATCTCCAAATCCTAGTGGGTCCCTTCATGGGGTGAAATATTTCATCTTTCTCGCTAACCTGTGTGATTATTTTATTGAAGAAAGAAAATAGATAGGCACACGAGGAATGACCAAGATTTGGCCACATCATTCAATAACCACCATTGATCTCCATCTGATACCATTTGTTGATAATCAAGAAACATTGGGCCCACCATGTAAAGGTTGCATATGTATAATTCCCACTAGCCTATGTGATCACTTTACCTTAATGTATAAGACAGACAGGTGTGTGGGGAACGATCCTGATGAAAACACATGTTTTGGTGCCCACCATTGATCTATCCTCAAGCTATAGGTATTGTCCCTTTGGAATTAATGGTACCACTGTAGACATGACATATGGCAACCACCCGCTAGCCCGTGCAATTTTTTTAATGAATAGTAAAATGAAATGGGTGTGCGGGGAACGGTTTTGATTCATCTGCAATGATCAAACAACCATCTTAAAAATATAATCTACACATGCCAAAAATGTTAATTTTTAAAAGGGGGCCACTACTTTCTTGACGAGAACTTGACCCTTAGGAAAAAAAACTTATGACTTAGGTCACTTAAAATGAAAATCAAGCCCGATCATAGGAAAAATTGAACGCTGAACTTTTTTTTGGTGACCGACAATCCTAAACTTAGGGGGCCGGTGAAAAAAATGATTTTAAGGGTAGAAGAGGCAACTTGAATGACCAGAGACTGGAAACATTAGGTCAATGCAAAATTAGAACGGCCAAGGGGTTTTGGACTCATAGGTTAATTGTGAGGGGTTTTGGCAACATAGACCCTAAAATAGTGATAAGGAACATAACCCTAAGCCTAAAAGTGAGGGTCTAAGCCAAGTATGCAAACTTTTAAGATGGAATCCAAAATTTTTTTGGAGGGTTTCCATCATGTGGATGGTGAAAATAATCATGAAAAAAACATAACTAGTAATTTAAATTAAGAGTTGTGGTAGCTTGTGGGTATACAAGTTGATCTAGGGAGCCTTATAGTATTGGTGAAATGGTACAAATATTTCAATTGGCAGTTTGGTAGATGGTGAATACTAGTAACCTATGATAGGTAGTGGGAATGCATGCTTTTTTTTATAATAGAACTTGTGCATTCCAAGGAAAATTAATTCATTATTAATTTATTCCCCAAGATTGACCTATACATTTAGGCTTATATCTTAAAGTTGACCTAGCATATCATGCACATAGAATACTTGTACAACCTTTAATATAGATTTATGAGAGGATTTATTGATGAAAATGACATCTTAGTCTATAATATTAATTATATATTACTATGTAGACAATCATGATTCATTATTGTTGATAGTCTAAATTTATTGAATCCATTATCATTATTATTATTTGGTATACATAAATTAGTGTTTGTTCATGGGTCATTGAGAAGACCTTAATAAATTTGTGTTAATTATCATAAACCAATTCAATTTATTTTGTAAGGACTAGTCTATGGTTCTTGACACTTGTAAGTCCATATAGTGTATTTTTAGAGGGACCAAAGTTTAAACTAGGAAAGTTAGAAACCCACTAAGGAAGAATTCAATAATAGATCTAGTACATTATCTACTATTTTCTCATGCTCTACACTAGTTATCTTAGACTTCATACTTCACTAAGGTAATTTTGGATGAAGATGGTATAGGCATGGCAAGCATTTAGGTTGAAATCTAACATTTAGAACAAGTTTGTAGAGAAGCTAGGATAATTCTACAATGCCCTTGGTTGAACATTGGATATGGTTGCTAATTTATTTTGTACATATAATTATAATAGATTTTACATTTCCAAATATAAATGGATGTCACTTAAATGATGGATCAAAGAGTGGGGCTCAAAATTTTAGTAATGTATTTTACTCTTTCAATATGTAATAACGTGAAGTTTCATTTTGAAGTAGATAATACATTGGATTGTAAATTACAACTAGATGCAATTGAGCTTAAAATTTTATCTTTCTCTATGGAGATTGTACCCTATCTATTGTAAAATTATCTTTTTTTTTGTCACTTTCTCTTGATTATTTCACCTTTGATGTGATAACTAAAATTTTGGCAATATGATGTTTAAAAAATCCTTTGATATTTCTTTCCTAGGAATGGAGTGATAGACTTCCTTAAGCTTAAATCAAGCCCCTATTTTTTCCATAATTTATATGAGAATAATTTTGAGTACACATAAAAATGCAAGATTTGTGATGAAAATTTTATTATTGCTAATGTGTAATATTCTATAGAAATCTCTTGAATTTCTTTTGGATGCATGTTTTCAATGATCTTTAAATTGCCTAGGAGCTTAGTTTTAAATATATAATCCTACATGTTAGATCAAATTATTTCACATAGAAGTCAAGATTAAATAGTATAGTTTTATATGGGAGCCATCTTAGGAAATTGAAAAAAAAATTAAAAAATATCAACAAGATATTGATTAGGATTTTATCCTAGAAAGATAGAATCACACCCCTAAATTTCAATAGAGGTGGGAAAATAGTTAGCTTTTATGTTTTATATAGATCATAGGAGGTAAATCAAGTAAAAAATAGGGAAAAGTTAAATTTGGCCAACTTGTGTGCTACATTCCCTCAAGTTAAACACCACAATTTAATACACTTGGTAAAAATGATAAACAAAATGGAAAATATGTGAGGAAAAGTGTAAATCATGCACCTTCTCCTATATTATATACTTTTGTAAGGGAATAAAATCCCTTTTGTAAACATTTATGAAAATAAAATAAATTAATATTATAATTAGGCATCAAGCAAATTCAATGCCAGTAATTCATCACTGGAAAATTCACCACCAATAATTTACCACAGGAAAATTCACTACCATGAAAAATTCACCGCCAACAATTCACTACCATGAAAAATTAATCACATTAAATTTTATTTTTTTTGAAAACGAATAATTTTGGCTGCAATTTTATTATCATAAATCAAATTATTCTTTCACAAAAAAAAATCATTTTCTTGGAAATATCTATTGAAAAATGTTAATGCGATTAATTTTCCATGGTGGTGAATTGATGGTGGTGAATTTTCCTTGAAGTGAATTTGTCATGGCGGTGAATTTTCTCATGGTGAATTGTTGGCGGTGAATTTTCCCATGGTGAGCTGGTAGTGGTGAGTTTTCCTAGAGCTTTATAATTAACCTAATTTAACCAATCCATCTAAGAATTGATAATTGCAATATAAACACTTGGAAATAAATGAGATGTAGTAGATATTTTCTTTGGGAATTGTGATAGAGAATTGAATGCTGATGTTACCAAAAATTCACTCACTAATGATATTGAAATCAATTCTTAGTATGGGAAATGTCTTAATTTTTAAACAATCATATTTTTTCTTATGAGTTGAATATGCATTCCAAATCACTTATCTCGTGCTCTATGAAAATAAGTTGACATGAATTCTAGTTGGTTTGATTAACATTATAGTTATGAATGAATAATCAAGACATAACTCTCAAACATGAAATTATGATAGATGACTTTGATGTAGATTATGGTTCCTTTTAGTGCTCTAAGTTGTAGTGTGTTACTGTCAATAGTGTCTTTATCTGCCTAGTTAGCTAATCACCTATCTTGGATTGACCTATTCACACCTAGGTTAAGTTTACTTAGACTTATTTTTCTTTTTATCTCACTATATAGCATTGAGACATGTGTCCTCATGACTTGAGACATCTATTGACACTTTCTCACCCATTTTTCAAGTGAGATCAAAAGATTCCCACCTATAGAGGGGTAGTTAGTAATTTATTCCTACCTTCCTACCTCATCATTCTTGCCTATATATGCAATGATTGTTCATTATATCACACACTCTTTATTTTATATTTATAGGCATACTATTGCACTTTTTTTTTCACTTATGGAAATTTTTTCATGATTTTGTATCTTAGTATTCTCCAACATGGTATCATGTAAAATTTTGCAGACAATTATGAGTTCACCTATCTAGCTCCATTATCATCATCTATAGTGGTATCAGATTCAGATTGGTCAAGACATAACCATACACTCATGGTCCCTATTTTAGAATCTTCTATGGTATACAATCCATCATATCAACATCTGTCATGTATCAACATTGACTTGGAGATACTTGAGCATCATTCAAACACATCAATGTAATGATTTTATTCTTTGGGTCATGTACATCATTCAGAGACATTCATCTTACTTTTTGCATATTCATATTTGGAATGGGAAGTTATCTTGTTTCTTCCCAATGGGAGAAATATTATTCAACATTCATGGATCATCTTCAACATCTAGTGTCAAGAATCTATAAGCACTACAAGAATCATTCTGAGGGGAAGCTACATGGTTTCTCTTCTACTATCAATTTTGGGAGGAAGCATTTCCTCACATGGAGTTCATGACATCACATTTTTTGTGGGGTCATATGACCTTCTCTAATTTCTCTCCTATGGGGAGAACATTCATTGTACTTTGTGCTAGAAGTAGTCCTTGGGGGTCATTATGAGTCCTATCTTCTTCACTTGTACATTTCATTGCATTTACATCATTCTCTTTTGGAGAGGGGTTTTTATTTCCCACTAGGTTTTTCTCCTTTACTCCACCTTATGAGATATTTGTACATGAGTACCTAACATGGCCTCATAGTTGGGACTCATCATTAGTGCATACATCACTCCCTAAGTTGCACTTAACATGGTGTTAGTATAAATAACATTTTTATCTACCTAGTTAGCTAATGACCTAAATAGGATTGACCTATCCACAACTAGCTTAAGTTTACTTAGGCCTCTTTTTCTTTTTTTCTCACTTCATACCATTGATACATGTGTTCTCATGACTTGAGACATCTATCAAGAAACTTGCTCATCCACTTATCAAGTGAGATCACAAGTGTCCCGCTATAGAGGGGTAGTCATTAATTTAGTCCTACCTTTCTACCTCCTCATCCTTGCCTATATATACAAGGCTTGATCATTATAACATAAAATCTTCATTTTATATTGATAGACATACTATTGTGCTTACTTTGTTTCACTTGTGGAAGTTGTTTCATGCTTTCATATCTTTTAATTCTCCAACATAGTGTTCCTAAGATGATCTAAAATTATTCTCTTGATTTATCCATGATATTTTGTATGAATTATTATATATTGAATTCCTTTAAACACCAAGGTGGTATAGTAATAAAATGTACAAATAAACACCAAGTTAACTTATAATTATTACAAGTGATAGTGAACAAATATAAAATGAAAATATTATTTCAACTATAAATTATATTTTATCCAATGTATAACCAAATAGCGTATGCAAGAAAATGAATGAAAAACTAAAAGAAATATGGAATAGAAGAATTAAACACATAACACAGTTCTTACATAAAGAAATTATTTTAGAAAAAAGCTCCACCAAGAAGAGGAAAAAAATTATATTATCTTTAAAATAGAGATTACATACAATCCCTCCTTTCTCATCTTTTATTTCCAATCCTTCAACACCTACAAATATATTTTTTCACTCTTTCCAATTACACACACATACTAACACTTTAAGGATTTCTTATATAACATTTTCACCCTCTATCTAGGACATCCAAGTTGGCTATGAAATCCCAATGCCTCCCTTAGATAAATCCAAACATTTAATGTATAGAATTATGTAGGTTGCAATTCCATTTTATTCACCTACCTCATTTATAAACCTATTTTTTTGTTAGTTTCTAACCAATTTGGTGACTAGTTTTTATAGCCACAAGTTGTTTTATCTTTAATAATTTCCATATAAGATGAAAAATCCTCATAATAGCTACATAGAAAGTTAAGGCCCAAATAGCCTTATTTTCCAACATTCATTTCCAACAAATAGTAAATAATTATTATTGATACCAAAAATTGGAAAGGTAACAACCCTTTGTGGGAAACTCAGCTTATGGGGGACTTATTGCACTAAACTAAGTGACCTCCAGATTTTTAAAGAAGTTGGATTCTTGTGTAAATGGGGTTTTGGAATGGGAACAGGAAGAAAATATAAAATTAAAGAATCTAAATAAGGCGATGCGCCAGAATTTAGATAAAAGGAATGATAAACCTATCTTTTGGATTTTATCTAAGGGCCTGCTTAGTAATTTATTGTGTCCTAGAACAACAAAAATTAAGGATTGCAACATGAAAAACTCATTCAATGACATAAAATAATTATCACACCCATTTACTAAAAAGAAGAGTCAAAATACATGATCTAAACCAATAAACTTGCATTCAAATTATAGAAGTATGACAAATAAACCATTCAAACAATAATGGCACAGTGTAAAGTTTATCAATAGCATAAGAAAATAGAAAGGTCGAATAATGGCATAGTTTGTGAGTTATTGAAATAATCTAAACAATAAAAGGCCTAGTCTCTCCAAAAATCCTATAATGCTAAAACTAGTGAAACTTGAAAAACATGTAGCATGTAATCTTCGAACTTAGAACCCTTCTTCAGAAGCAAAGAGAAGTAACCAAAAGGATTATGAATCATGAGAAATGATGTCAAGGCAATGATTTCTCTCAACTATTGTAATAGAAAAGATTCAGGCCATAACATTTAGTCACTCTCCATTTTGGTGCATCCCCTGTGAATGATGGCAGTGGTCCCGGTAAAGTCCCGTGTAGACAAGTGTCACCAAGCTTTGTATAGGTAGTTAGAACATGTGGAAAAATATCATAGCCTATTGTTCGCTTCATTCCTTGCATTGAAGAAGCATGCGTTGAAGAGACGCGTAGCAATAATGTTTAATATAGATATCGCCTATGGGGTCTACAAAATCTTTACGTGAATGGGAGCTATGTGGCACACGGGTGGGGACTGACGAGGAAGTGAAAGGAAGCAATCAAAAGAACCCATAGTGAAGACACATGGGAGCATAGCAGGGGATGATAGAAGAGAAAGGATAAAATTCCTTTAGAGAGCGATGAGCGGACACATGGAAGATGTCACAATGACTATAAAAAAAGGGGTCAATGATATTCATTTGAACGCATGGTCTGGTACTTAGCCAAAAACCAAACCCGAAGGGAGCATGGTGAATTTTGTATTCACATCTTTTGGCGACTATTAGGGGAATTTCGCTTTAAGGAACATGGAACCCACAATTTTCTCTTGTTCACAAACCAGAGTACCATCCATTGGCAATAGAATTGGAGCCTCGAAAGGGCTTCATGTAAGGGTGGCCAGTCATCTTCAGATGGTCTCACTATATTACATACATTTTCCTGCACTCCACCTAGGTCGAGCATTTCTTTATAAGGTAGTACTTCAGGTAAACTAGCCTATACCTGTTGCAATGGAAAAGTAGCTACGCAAGAGGATGAATAACACCTTTAATGTCCACTGCAGTAGTAGGATGACTGAAATTCTAGAAAGTGGTTGGGTCCTACTCCTTTTCTTCAATTCTTTTTGCAATATTCTTGACTATGGCAATCGACCCATCTTCAAGAAATGGGGATGGCAGACCCATCTTGCTTAGCTAGGAGAAATTTTCCCACATTTTGTCCATTGTATGGTTCAAAGTAGTTGTGGCAGCTTTAGTTCATTAGAAGGCCAAGTGGCAATGGATGAACTTGTTTGCCATCAGGGCAGTAATCTCTTAATCTTTGATTCTTGCCTTGGCCAGGTCTTCATCAAAGACTATATATAGTTTGCTAAGAATTTTTTTTGCTTTAGGAACCTTCTCTATGATGAACCTTGGGAATTGATCAATTATTCTGTGAACCTCTTGGCTCAATTTTGTTGCCTTTGATATGAACTGGAGCATTGGCTACAGTGTTAGGCAAAAGGCTTTAACCTTTTCCCAATAAGAAATATATAGTTGTCGAGCTAATGGGATGAGGTCCGGTTGTGCAACGGAGGCTTGGAGAGAGCTCTTTAGAGAGGCGATCTTTGTATCCTTTGAATTGAAATCCTCTATTAATTCTGTAGTTATCATTTTTTTGGATGCTAGTTGCTCCTCGAAGCTACTTAGCTCTCTATACTAGTTCTCCTTGGCTCGGGCGCGGTTCGCCAATTCTGTGTCAAGAGAGGACTTTGTCTCTTGGAGCTCCTTTTCTAACTGGGATTTTTGGCCTTTAAAGTCTGTATGATTCTTTTCTAATTCCTACTCATATAGAGCATGTTGAGCTACTAACTCTTTATCCCTTTGTTGCAAATTTTGCTTTGCCAGGGTCAATTGGCTCTAATATTTTTGATTCCTCACCCATAGCTCGTTGATTAGTGTGGGGTCAATGGATTGGGGCTTATTGAGTTCCTCTTGGAGTTTGCTCCACTCCAACTCCTTTGTTCACACTTTCTCAGACAAGCGTGCAACTTCTACCTCCAGTGATTTCTCCTTCATTTCTAGAAAACTGACCATTTCCTTCACAAGCTTTAGCTGCTCCTCTTTTTTCTTCAATTGATAGCTAGAGTGAAGGAAATCAGTCGCTACCACCCATTTTGTTTCCTCCATGAGTTCTACCTTATCCTACAGTTGGGTTATGGCTAGATCAAGCCCCATGGAATATATGTTATAATCATCTAGAAGCATCTCCCCCTGTGGTTTGAAAACATTCAGGTACATGGTGGTGAAATTCAATGTCTTTTTCACTTCATTGTAAGTTTTATACACCTTAGAATCTGCCTCTTTTTTTTCATCCTTCGCTTTTCACTTTTGGATCTTGAGGACCCACACTTCTTTCATAGCATCACCCTATGCTATGAATTGGCCTGATGACTGAACTAGCCTACCTGCAATAGGTGCACCATGAGGAAAGGGAAAAGGAAATACAAGTGTGGCAGGCACCTGCATTTTCTTTGGTGGGAGATTGATAGTTTTCAAGGAGAAAAAGGGAACCTTCCATAGTTCGGTTTGAGAACTAGTGGAAGGGCTCATCAATTACTGTGGTGATGGGGTAGTCATAATTGAGTTTGTTTGCTGGGAAAATTGGGTCAAACCCAAGGTAGCAATAGTAATAGGGGTACCCATGGTGCCTAAGCCTTCAGAAAGAGAGGTGGTGAGAGATTGAGCAATGATGATTGATGTTAAGGTTTGCGGAGGCGTTAAGATAGATGGCCTTGTTTGGGTGAATTGAGAGAAACCTCCTGCAAACATTGTGGTAGGGGTAGATAAGGTAGGGCCAACAGTTGTGGTAATGGGAATTGTGGGAATGGAAAAGGATATTAAAGATTGAGAAGTGAGAGAAGAAGGAGTGAACATTACCTGCTAACTAGATGTTGGCGGTGCTCCACTTGTCACCAGCGACAAGTGGAACACTGCCAACATCTAGTTAGCAGGTAATGTTAGCTGGATGCTCACTTACTTCAAACTACTGACTCGTTGTGAGCACTTGGATTGTAGCAGCTCCCTGTGACCCTTCTCCTGCAATAGCATTAGTATGTTTCCTTTTAGGGGGTGGGGAGTCTTTGATCTCCATAATTTTTGGCTGTTGTGGTTAGGATCCCCTCGTTGCTTTCGAGGCCTAGGTAAGCATCTATTAAGCCCTCAATATATTTAGTTGCACATTTGAAGTGACATAGGTAGACTGCCCTATGGACTTCCTCTTTTTCTAAGTGGAGGATGTCGATGTATTGTCTTCCTCATTTTCTTTCTCTTCTTCATCAGGGTCATTTCCTCCACCAACACTTGAGCCGAAAGCAGGGTGCTCCTCATCCCACAACCTTTCAAACTCTTCATCATCATTCACACTTTCATAAGGTGTGTCAAGTTGTTTTTTCTCTTGGAAATATATCCAAAAGGCTCTAATCCTTTCATTAGTCCATTCCTCTTCATTTATTAGCTTATTATACATGGCTTTTCCCATTTTGGTGTTCTCATCATAATTTTCCTAGGAAAAATAGAACTTATGCCATGGTGGCCTATTGTATTCTATGGGAATATGAATCAGATCAACCAATAATTCATCTTCATCCTCTAGTGGGTTGTGCCTCCTCTCCCAGTAAGGCCGAGGGCTATGAGTTACCTTGTGATGTTCATATGGCGGATCATTGAAAGGGTTGTAATCCCACATGTCACAGATCATTACCAACCCTAAATGAGCCAGCTTATCTTGCAATTGTGAGTGTTTCTACTTCTTTTTCATGGCCACTATTTTGAAAATTTGTGGACAGCTGAAGAATCCCTTCCTCTTGACCCTTTTTTGTTGCAAAAGGTAATATCAACAATGCACACTTGCCGGAACAATTCAAGGGCCAACACTCGATTAGTCACACATGTCAGAAAGTGAAATGGTTCATCGGTGAAGCCTCACATCTAGATGAATGAGAAATACAATCTGAAGAACCAATTGCATCTAGGAGTAAAGCTCTGCATATACTTGGTTTGCGTAAGAGTGAGCCAATTAATACTATCCTCACAAATCTTGCAAAATCAGAGTCAAGAAAGAAGCCAAAAATGCATAATAATCAAAAGTGGAAGAGAGAAGAGGAGTCCAAATAGAAATTGGCTTTCTTTTGTTCTTTTTGTCAAAAATGGACAATTTCACCCTCTCATCAAATAAATTTGGGTTTTGATGCAAAAATATATGAGCAAGATAGGAAAGAAATCTAAACTTTTATTCAGCCTAGTAATTGTTGATTTGTTCTATCATTTTCTTTGCAAGGTACTCTGCAAAATCATACCAAAAATAAGATTTTTTCTTGTGAAATTGGAAACATGGGCCCAATTGAAACAAATGCACCTCCTTGTCAGTGTCTAGACTGAAAACAAATGCCATCATTGAAAAGGCATCTTGCAGGGCTTCTGGGAAAGCACCATGTTGTGCCAGAATTTTTGGTGGTTTCCCCTGCTCTGCTTCAATCCTTTGGGTTTCTTCATTATAAAACTCCACAAACTTATTCCTGGTGCTCCATATATGATCCCCCTATGTAGGATTGAATTCCACCATTGGTATCCCTCTACTCTTAGGATCAAGAATACACAACATATTTTGGATGGCTACTAGAGTGAGTTTAACCAACAGGGTCCAGACCTTGATGGTGCTAGTGCTTGGGTTGAAATTCTTAATAGTCGCATCGACCAATTCTAGGTAGTAGTACACAAATGGGACCATATATTGAGGGAGCCTATTGGACCATACTTTTTCTTCCATTGACATTTCCTTTCTAGAAACCTTCATTCTTTCACAAGATACTTCCCTCAATCTTTTAGGGTTCTTTGCAAGAAAGGGATCATGAATATTATCCCAATCTTCCTGAATTAAGCTCTGGTCTTTGTAGCTTTTGGGCCTCTCCAACTCTTTTGTTTTTTCCCACCTTGGCTTTTTAGGAATACTTGGTGTGGCATAAGAAATGTCTTAAAAAATATCGACAACTGGTGCCCCTCGCATGGCTCTAAATAAGAATTTTGTTGCCCCTCCCTATAATTCCTGGCTTGAATTTTTTGCCATTTTATCTTTGCAGGAAGCTTTTGCTAGCTTGAAATATTCTACAATTTTATCTTGACTCTAACTCTACACTATAAATGGCTTTTTCTCTAGGCAGCGTATTTGAAAAGACCTTTTAAGTGATCAAAGACTAGACATGCAATACTTAGCTATTTTTCCTCAAGGTGGTAGAAAGAAGTTACCTTTTTGCATTTAATTCATCATGTACCACCAACCCTTGGCTTGTACGAGATGAATTACTTCCCATTTTTGTGTGACAATAATTGATAATTACAATTCACAACCATATTGTACAACATGATTTTCTTGGAACTTGAGTCGATGCTTTGCTAGCAACTTAAGCATTTGTATGTGTTGGCAATTAATATCCTAAAAGGAATGATTAAGCCAAAGATGCAATCAACATTTGAAAATATATGATCTCTACCTCATAATAAGTAAAACACCTAGAGAATGACACCTTAGTCCTTGGTCGTGCATAAAATGGCTGTTTGCTGCCACCAACTTAGTCTAATTAATTAGCCCTTATTAGTTTTGCATGCAACAAACCGTACTCTGTAGATGCAACTGTGTGGAAAATTTGTGTAAGCCTAGGCACAACTTTCAAGTTGCTAATCGATTAAAATAATGTTTATGGTAAGCAAATTACCATGCATTTCCTCACTTTTTCTATAAATAGGCATCTAAGCAGTAGCAAAATCACACTTAGTGATTAGAGAAAATTTGGTAGTAGGTCATTGGTTTAGTAGTTTGTCATTTGCAGTGTGTAGTGTTTTCATAGGCTAGACTTAGGTGCTTTGTAGGGGTAGTTTTAAGGTATTCGTAGAGAGTCTGATAGGATGAAAACCCCAATTAGGCTAGTGCCACATAAGTCTTAGACTGCTTTCTTAGGTGATATTTATACTAGGAATTTAAAAAGGATGTTGAAGAACAAGCACTCACTCTCAATCATAGCCATAAAATGGGTATTGGGATGAGGAAAAATATAGAGTTAACATAGATGTGTGCTCATATTTTGTTACCTCCATGTTGGATATAAGAGTTCCTAAGCAGTTGATTTTGCATTTGGTAGAGGAATTTTTCCCCAAGAAGTACCTGAACAGCCTTGGGGAGGTTGTTACAAATGCTGCACATGGTGGGGTAATTTTGACTGCGAGCAACCTTTAGAGGTTTATAGAAGAGGATGTGGTTGTGTCGTGGCTGCTATTTTTGAGTGCCTTTCACCTCTAGTCACAATACAAGCATCATCTGAGGGAAACTCGAGCTTTCCACTTCTTGTTCTGTATCTACAATGTGGTGCCATTCTACGACATCAACTTGTACACAGACTTCAGGAACCTGGTGTTCCCTCCACTTGCTTTTTCTTCTTTCAATGATGTTGCTACTGCTAATAATGCCCCTATGGATGAGGATATTGTGGACATTTTTTTTCATGCATCTATTGTTGTTGTCCATTCCATGAATCAAAAACTCATGTATTTTTCTTTTTCTTTCTAAAAATCTCATAGTAATTAGTTTGTTTTTGTATACATGCCTAAAAAATGCTTTTCGTAAAATATATAAAAGAAGCATAATATAATTATATACTTTTGGAAGTGTTTCCCTTAAGCCATTTTGAAAATATAAATATCAAATCATAGATAATGAAAATATATCTTTATATAATCACCTTGTTGTCTTCTTTTGGATTCTGCAACTGGGTCATCTTCTTCTTTTCAACATGTATGTATCAATTGTGCTTGTGGGTATTTAATTTTTTGCTCCTTTCAGCTATGAGATTATTTCCTTATTCTCTACAATCAATGATTTACCTTCTCTTTTCTGCCTTGAACCATAGAATAAATAAAAAGACCAGCCAACAAAACAAAAGGGAAATAAGGGAAAAGCATTATAAACATATTTACATGGGTATGGTAAGCAAGCTTAATTGAATAATTTTAGGTGAATTTCGTTGACCGAAATCCCCAACACTTATTTTTCCATAGTATATAACTCATATGCATTGTGCTCTTTGCATTGAATTATTCTAAATGGGTCTTTCCAAAGGCTATCAAACTTTTCGTGCTGACCTGACTTCACAACCCTTTCATTAAATTTTAGCACTGAGTCTCTGCACTTTAGACCTTGATCAGACACTTTCTTGTCGAACCACCTTTTAACCACTTGTTGGCAATTAGTCATGGCTATTAGGGAATTTTCCCTTTTCTCTTGTACTTCTAGCAACTCGGCTAACTACACCTCCATTGTGCCATTTTGTTCCACCTTGAGAGATTTTAGCAATTGCAGCGCTGGAATCTCCATAGAGATAGGAAAAAATGCCTCTTTTCCATAAACTAGCTCATACGGTGAAGTCTTGAGGACTTTTTTTGGAGGTATGTAGTCTGCCCAAAGCACTGCTTGGAGATTTTTATGCCATTCCCTTTGGTATTCTGATCCGATTCTTTCGAGGAGTCAGACCAAATTCTTGTTTGTCTACTTGGTTAAGTCATTCCCCTACGAGTAGTAGTTTGATGATGTTTTAAGGAACATGCCATGCATAAGTGCGAATTGACTTACCTTAGAGCCCAATAAAGCTTTAGCATTGTTGGAGATGATAGTTTTGGGTGGGCCAATTCTTGTCACCAGTTCTTCTAGGAAATCCACTATCTCTACCTCTATCACATTCTTTAGTGGCACTACTTCGGTCCATCTTGTGAAGTAGTTAGTGGCCATCAAGATCCTGTTATGTCTTGCGCTGGAGGTTGGGTTGATCATTCCAATGAAGTCCAAAACCCATTGCGCAAATGGCTGATCAATCACTATCATTCCAATGAGGGCCAAAAGTAACCCACACACATGATTTTGATAGAAGATGTCTTTATGGAGAAATGCCAACTCATGGAACTACTATGGTAAGTGTCGAGGGTCATTTTTTCTAGTGTTTTGGTAACACATCACAACAGAATGCCATTTAAATTTCTCTTAAAAAAGATCCCTTCAATGAGCGTGAATCTGTTGTTTTGTAGTCGATAGAATCTACTCTTCTGAGAAGGAAGGCCTAGGGTATACTTTCCTATATGCATAAATCTTATTCTATCCACCAGCCAACAACCTTTAGACTCTAACTTGTTCATTAGGACTAGCTTTGGTTACTCTTCTTTGGTGGCCATTTCTTCATCGTGTGCAAGGTATTTGCATAGCCCTCTTCTCCGAACGGTCTTTGTAGGCTTAACCTCAATGTCATACTCAAGAATCTTGGTAATCCAATTGGTTCTTTTCTAGGTGATTTCTCCTTCCATGATGTATTTGTGCACACTAGAATGTGCAACATGAACAATTATCTTATTGCAAGATATTAAGTTTCAGAACTTCTTGAGCCTCTTAACTAATGCAAATGCTTTCCTCTCTACAAAGTTGTAGTTTGTCTCATATTCCTTCAAGGTCCTGGAGTGAAATGCTATTGGATATTCTCCCTTTCCCCCATCATCTTTTTGAGTTAAGATAGTAGCAATGCTTGACTTTCTACTGAATACATATATTATGAAGTCCTTTGATAAGTCTGGGTTGACTAGAATAGGAGTGGAAGAGATAGCATCCTTGACTTTCTCAAAGACCTCTCTAGCTTCTTTTGTCCATTTAAATGCTTGATCATTTTTCAGCATTAGGGTAATTGGCCTAATTATTCTTGCAAATTCAAAAATAAATTTGCTAACAATATTCACCTTTCCCAAGAAGGACTGGATTCCTTTCATGTTGACTAGGAGATGAAGCTCTTTAATTATTTTCACGCGCTCAGGATCAATTGAAATCCCTTCTTTGGACACCATTTTCCCTAATAGCTTTCCTTATGGAACTCTGAAGACACATTTTTTTGGGTTCGGGGATATCCCAAACTCCTGACATTTCTTGAAAACCATCTCAAAGTGATCAAAGTGATCATCTTGGATTTGGAGAACACCGTCAAATTATCCAAATAGATTAGGATAATCTTGTTGATTAGTTCGCTGAAAGCGATATCCATTGCCCGCTGGAAGGTAGCTCCTACATTTGAGAGGCCAAATGGCATCTTAGCATATGTGAGCATTCCCCACATGGTAGTGAAAGTTGTCTTATCTTGATCCTCCTCTTTGACCTAGATCTGATTATAACCAAATAAGCCATCTAATATGGAAAACATCTTCAATCCTTCCACCGTTTGTAGGATTGACTCCATTGAGGGTAGCAGGTAATGATCCTTCAGAGATGCTTTGTTTAGGTTTCAAAATTCTACACATAGATGGATATCTCCATTCTTCTTTTGGACCAAGACCAGATTGGATACCCACGTGCTATGCTTAATCGAGAAGAAAATCAATGACTAGATTATCTTTGTTAATTCTTGCACCATTAGCACTTCAATCTTGGGATTAACTGGCCTAAGTTGTTTTTGGTAGATAGGATTTGCACCTTCTGCCAACTCTATTATGTGTTGAATGATATCAAGATCATATCCCCTAAGGTCATTGTATGACCAGGCCACCACTCCTTCATATTTTTCACAAAAGTTGAAAATCCTTTCTTTATCGTGATGTGGGACATCCTTCCCAACTTCGAGATTTTTTCCATCTTTGACCTGAAAGTCCACATAATCACCTTTGTCTGCTACAAACTTTTGTAAGTCATTTCTTGCATCATCACAATCAAAAATATTTTCGAGAGTGACCAATCCCTTTGGAAGCTTGTTGGATTTCAATTGAATAATTTTTCCTTCATAAGCTTTGGAAATCTTCGATTGGAGCTAGTCAGCAAATTCTCTTGACTGTTGGATGAATGAGGCAATGTTTTCATCATTGTTAAACACTTTCTAGCTTTGGTCATTGTCTGAATCACCGGTCAAACTATTACTCGTACGGAGTGTTTTTTGTGAATGGGATCAAAGGCAAGATCAAACTGGGATCCAATTGATGCCATGTGATCCACATCTGTATTCTATTCTTGGGGCACCATTTGAATGTTGAAGGCTTGAAAACCATCAATTAGGTCCCAAACTCAATGTCTATAGGATCACATGTAGACATTCTTGGCTATAGAAATTCCTCAAACTTGATTGACTACTAGTTCAAAATCTCCAAACACCATTAGTTTCTTTATTCCCATCCATTCCACAAGGCTGATACCTTGCACTAGTCCTTCATAGTAGATTCATTGTTCGAACAAGTGAACTAGAAGAGGAAAGACCTTAATGTCTTTTCATTTAGTGGGGACATTAAACATATCCCAACTACTGCTCCACTCTTGCGTCTTGCTTCGTCGAAATGCAACATTTATAACTTTGAGGTTTGCCTATTCTCTAGTTTTTCGATGACCTTCGGGAGGACTTGATCTTCATCGTAAATGACATAGGTGCCCAACTTGGTAGCATGGTAGTTTCAAAAAGGGTCAATATCTATATGTTCACTTGAAAGAGAACATCTTCCTCATCATCTCGATCTCTGGTCACTTTTTCATCTTACAGTAGCTCAACACAGTACATTTCTTGCTTGGTGATAGAGGTATGCATGGCTTCAAAGTTGATAATGGCATCATCAACTACATGTTCTAAATTTAAAGCTTCAGATTCTATCTTCATCTTCACACCATGCTTTGTCCTAAGGATCAAATGTGACCAATCGAGGGATAGGTATCTGCCCACTTTTGAAGTAAATTCTTAGGATAGGCTGAGGCCGAACATGGGGGGGAAATCTATGATCATAGTGTCTTGCAAAACTGTGATACTAGGGCAAGCGAATAGGGTCAAGGGGAGTTCCTTGATGAAACCTACAATTTTGACTATATTTCTGTCAAGTTGCATTACTCCTCTTTTTAAGGGTTCATAGTTGAGTCCTAAGGCTTCAGCTATTTGTTTTGGCATAACTTCCGTGCTAGCACCGAAATCAATCATGGCATTGTGTAATATTTTCTCCCCTATAATGAGAGTTAAGAAGAAGGGTTGAGGCTTCAGCTTATCACTTACTTTAGTAGGGGCTTTCGCTATGCTATTTGTAAGAAATTTGGTAGAAGATAGTTGATCAACATCCCTTGCTTTGGGAAACTGCTCCATTGGCATTGATCTCATGTCTTCTTGGAGACCCTTCTGTAGTAGTGTCTTATGTTCTGGGATGGCTAGAATATCCCATAGAGACACATTAGGGAATATTTTTTCAATTGTTCCACCACATTCAATGGTGGAAAATTCAAATGTTTCTGCTCCTTTGCTCTTGTTATAACAACTTCCCTTTGTGGCTGACATTGGGGCACCATGACGAAGGTGCTAGGCAATGGGTCAGAAGCACTTTTAGGTTGCAGGCTGACTAATTGTGGGACAACTGGCTCACCTATGAATATCCTCTTCAAGCGGGTGTTGTAATCAAACTATACTTGTGTTTTAGATGCAAATGTATCATTGGAAAACACCACTTCTTCTTCTTCCATCCATGAGAAGAGTGTGTGGTCAGGAGTGATGTCCACTTCTTGCTCTAGTGACATCCCTTGAATTTGTGTGGTGAGAACCACAATGTCCATTTGTGAAGAGGTATACACATAGCTTCTGAGGTTTGACGTTGTGGCTTGGCTGCACTGCTCCACCACCTTTTGTTGTAAATTGTCACACAGACAGTTTCAGGGCATGTGTGAATCACTACAAGGGAAGCACCAGGGGTTGGTGTCATCCACTAAATTGTTTTTCCCCATAGTCAACTCTATCCTTGAGCTTAGGTTAGTGCTTTATAGTAGAGTGGGTACCAACACTATCTGATTTGTTGTTTTCAAATGTGGATTTGTGTGGGCACCTCCTTGGAATTGGTTTTGTTGGTAATAGGACCTTCTGCCTTGATAATTTTGGAAGGTAGGCTTCAGAGGTACAACCTGGTTGTGCTTGATAATGGTTATCTCATTAACAATAGTCCACAATATTTCCTTGAACTCGCTCATCTCCTCCTTTGAAGCGCTGGATGTAGAGGCAACATTTTGTGGCGCGCTCGGATAAGTGTTCATGGATTGAGGAGAAGATGGTGTGCTAGTAGAAGGAATCTCCTGTGCTGGAATTGATATTTCTAGGAATATAGGAATGATGAACCGAGGTGGCAATTTCCTAGCATTTATCAAATTGTTCTTCGCTTTGACAACAATTCTATATGCGCTCGGTAGTGTGGTTCCACCAAGAGACTAGATCATCATGGAAATGTTAGGGTTGATAGATTTCAAATAGAAAATAAATGCCAGATCAGGCGGCGGGTGCATATCAACTTGAATCCTCTACCAGCTTGTATGGAACCGAGCATTGAACAAGTCAGTCATGGTTTCATGCAGGTCCTACTTTATAACCAACAACTAATAATATAGCAATGGTCGGTCTCCTTCATTCAAAAATCTCTAATAGAAAGGTTCCCCAAGCTTCTCCTAGGTACTAACATAATTTATTGGCAATGTGCAGTACCAATCCAATGCCTTGCCCCTAAAAGAGGTGCCAAGCAGTATTAATGCTACATTTTGGGTTGTAACCCCATGTACTAGACATACATCTGCAACATCTTGCAGATGTTCAGATGGTTTTCTTGAGCCATCTCTGGTGAATTCAGGTATAGCCTTTAGGGAAAAAATTGAGATAGCGACCCAAACGAAAGGCTCTATTGGTGCAACAAGAGGGATTCTGGCATTCCATGCCACATAATTTCTATTACTAGTAGGCAACATGGCTAGCAAAAAGGGAGGAGGAAGCATAACATTCACTAATTGGTTTGTGGGTTGTAATATCCCTAATGGTGGTACTAATAAACTAGGATTATTTGTTGTTTGGGACCTAGTAATAGGTCGATGACTCATAAACCCTTTTGAAAATTGGATTCATTTAAGCTCAGTCCCACCGGGCATGCCAGTTAAATGAAAAATTGTTGATGCCAAAAAAAGGAAAGGTAATAGCCCTTTGTGGGAAACTCAGTTTATGGGGGACTTATTGCACTAAACTAAGTGACCTCTATATTTTTAAAGAAGCCATCTTATTCTGTAAATGGGGTTTTGGAATGGGAAAATGAAGTAGACATAAAAATAAAGAATCTATGGCAATGCACTAGAATTTAGATAAAAGGCATGATAAACCTATCTTTTGGATATGTAGGGCCTACTTAGTAATTTATCATGTCCTAGAACAACAAAAATTAAGGATTGTAGCATGAAAAACTAATTCAATGACATAAAATAATTATCACACCCATTTATGGTAAAAAAGAGTCAAAAGACATGATTGAAACTAGTAAACTTACATTCAAATTATAGAAGTACGACAAATAAACCATTCAAACAATAATGGCATAGTGTAAATTTTATCAATAACATAAGAAAATAGAAAGGTTGAACAACAACACAGTCTGTGAGTTCTTGCAGTAATATAAATAATAAAAAGGCCTGGTCTCTCCAAAAATCTTGTAATGCTAAAACTAGTGAAACTTGAAAAACATGTAGCATGTAATCTTCGAACTTAGAACCCTTCTTCAGAAGTGAAGAACAATATTTATAGTGAGCCTTCCACCTCCTGGTGAGTAGTAACTGAAAGTATTTTGAATCATGAGCAATGATGTCGAGGCAATGATTTCCCTTGGTTGTTGTAACAGAAAAGATTCGGGCCATACCATTTGCTCGCTCTCCATTCAAGTGCATCCCCAATGAATGGTGGTAGTGGTCCTAGAAAATTCTCATGTAGACAAGTGTCACCTCTTTGGATAGGAAATTAGAACATGTGGCAGAATATCGCAGCCTAGTGTTCACTTCATTACTTGCATTGAAGAAGCATGTGTTGAAGAGACACATGGCAACATTTCGCTACCTGCAGCCAATTTACCCTTCCTTCATTGAAAGCTTGCGCTGAGATGACACATAGAAATAATGTTTAATATAGACACCACCTATGTGGTCCACCAAATATTTATGCGAATGGGAGCTATATGGCACGTGGGCAGGGACTGATGAGGAAGTGAAAGGAAGCAATCAAAATAACCTGCAGTGATGACATGTGGGAGCATCTAGTGGGGGCCAATAGAAGAGCAAGGAGAAAATTCCTTCAGAGAGTGATGAGTGAACACGTGGTAGAGGTCATGGTGACTATCAAAAAAGGGGTCGATGATATTCATTTGAAGGCATCGGCCGGTACTTAGCCAAAAACTAAACCCAAAGGGAGTATGGTGAATTTTGTATTCACAATTACTAATAAAAATTAGTTATTAATCACAAGTCAAAATAATGACTGTACTAATAAAAATTTTAATTATTGTAACAATAAAACCTTGATGGTAAAAAATTATTATTGTTAATGGTGAATCCACCATCCCTTATGAATGGTACCTTAATTCTAACAATAATAACTAATAAAAATGGTAAGATAACAAAATTCATATTTAACTCATTTTTTCCTTTATCAAAAACAAAATTCATATTTAATTTTTTTAATTTTAAGTATCAATTCTATATGACATAGGATCAAACCCAAGACACTATGTGGAGTCGCCAAAAAACTAACCCTTCTATGTTTTTTGGCTTGTTCAAGCTCTCCTTGTGATTTTGGCTTAATGTTGCCTTGATTTAGTGTTGTAATGTGGATGACACATTGACATTAGGTCTTGGGCCTTTGTGAATTAATAGATTTTAATGGCACCTTGTTAAAGTGTTGTGAAGTGTTGTAACACACTTTCACATTTTTCTAGGGTTTTATCAAATAATTAAACACAATAATCCTATTTTTAATCAAAATCAACTTTAATCTTGCCTTATTTAAAGTGTTGTAAAGTATTGTAACACACTTTCACACTTTTCTAGGATTTTCATTAATAATTGGGCTTTCTTATGCTTTAATTGGCCCTATTTTGCATCCACAAGCCTCATTTATTGCATCTTTTCGAGGATAATCCTGACACCAATCAGTAACCAATCATAATTTAAGTTTGTTTGCCTTGTGTGGCCTAGATTTATGGATCTAGGACTCCTTTTCCACCTTGGGAAAATGGGTCCCACCTGGAACTTTTGGCCCCAAACCAGTTTTCACACATTTCTAAGAACTTTTGGTTTTTGCTCGCATAGATTATGCCTGATGGGATTCATTTTCTATCTTGGGTGAATGAGTCCAATGTGGCCAAAAATCAAATGTAATTTAAATTTCTAGTGGGATTTTATTCTCCTAGTTTTGATGTCATCTTGTAGTGTTGTAATTTCAAGAATTCTTGCATAATTGAGTATAAATACAAGGTTCTTTCACTCATATTCTCACCTAGCATTCAAGGGATTTCACAAGCGAATTTGAGCATTCACAAGAGCATTCAATATAATTCAAGGGTATATTATCAAGCATTTTAGAGTAGAATTCAAGTGTCAATCATCATGTTAAAGATGGCATTCATCATGTTTTCTATTGTGCTAACAATCGTGGTGTAGGGTTTGCAATTCAAGCAAGTGTTTCAAGCAAGATCAAATCCATTCAAGAAAAAATCAAGAACCACATACATTGCAACCATTTCAACCATATTTGCAACACATTTTTGCTAGCGTTTGGTGAGTTGCAACATTGTCTTTTGTTCATTCATCATTATCCATTCATATTTTCTTTCATTTCAAGGATTGATTTCCAACAAGGGGTTTGACCAAGGAAAACCCCTATTCACTAACCCAACAACATTTCCCCCTCTCCTTTGTGTATGATTTGCAAGTTTATGTTACATATTTCATAAGGAGAAAGATTGGAGAAAATTTGTCAAGTTATCAAAGTTGTCAAAATTTTCATCAAGCCTTAGAGAACATTGGAGAAGACCTATAGGTTGCAAATCAAAGATTCAGATCTAGAAATCAGTCAAGAAGAATAGAGAAAAAAAGGAAGAGTAGAATCAACTTTGAAAGTTGTAGAAAATCCCAACTAGATTGATTTGCCACTTCTGGCGAATGAGTCCTAGTTCTAGTACATTTTTAGGATTTACACATTTGAATACCCTTTTGGCAAAAACCTACTCTTGTACAGCTTCCCAGAAATAGGATTGATTTTCCCAGCTTGGTGAATGAGTCCCAATCAGCCTTAACAATAGATTTTCTAGTGATTCAGACCTCCATTCTGCATTCTCCAGTTTACTAGGTGCACACTTTTTGATTTATAGTTTTTTGTTGCATTTCATTCATCTTTCTAGGTCTTTTAGAGTTAGTTTTCATTCAATTAGGGTTTTTCATTTCATATTACATTTCATTTGTTTTTCTAAGTCTAAACTTGGTAGTGAACCTCTCATTAGATCATTTTTAGCCCCTAGGACAACCCTATTGCAATATCTCTTTCTCCTTTACATTAAGATCTCAAGGGTTATCCTTGAGTGGAATCTTAGAAAGTGGGTGTCATAGAAAATGATCAATCTATTCCCATTTTTTCTTGGTTCCACTATGGAATTGATCTTAGATAGAAAATGTAAATATTGAATCACAAAATAAATATATGAATATAAATGTAAATAGAACTAGCATATTTATTGTTAGAAAAATGAAGAAAAGGACCTTCGATCTATTGTCTTTGTTGTCATTGATGCCAACATTTTTTTATGTCCATATATCTGTTGATCTGGTAGACTATGTGTTGGATGTTGTGGTTGTGTTGATGATATGTGGTTTTCATTGATGTGAACACTATTAGCATTGATGTATTGAAGGTTGTATATGTCAAGGATATTGAGAAAATTGTAATAAGAAGTGCTATAGGTTGTCAATGGAATAAAGAAGGTCATGAAGGTTTCTTGATTAGTACGTTGTCAATTAGATGTTGTGGACTAAAGGGTTTCTTGCTAAGTGTATTTATTTTATCCACCAGAAGTTTCAGAGGTTTGTGTGAAGTACTGAGCAAGTTATGAAGATTTGTATTCTGACAATCTTTATGTGGCTTTAGGTTCTATTCCTGAATGAAGATCAAGTGATTTTAGTTAGTTTAGTTGTTGTAGATGATTCTCTAGTGTTTTATGGTGGTTGAGGATGTTTCTAGATCATGCTCTATCTTTGTTGCACGTCTACATTGATCGATGTGTTCATGGTTGGTGATTTTACTCTTGTGTGTTTGGGTTTTTATGTTCTTGGCTAACATGGTGGTTGTAACGTGTTGTGGATCCTTTGAGGTTAAAATTTGAATGTTTTGCATGCTCGAGGAGGTTTTTTTAAGTCTTCATTACATTGTGGCCGATGGTGTTTGATTTGCATTGAAAATTTACTTGTAAATTTGGGCCAACATTGTGTATATGTTTTATATTTTCATATTTCTTTTGGGCGGCAAAGTTGTTGTAATTCATGTTGTGGATTTATAAGAGTGATTGTTTAAGAAAAGTGAAGGGTGAATAAGTGTACATGTGAGAGGAGAGGAAGAGAAAATGTGTGAATAATGATATGATCATTTGATTGTAGAGCAGAGTGTGAAGAATTTTGTGCGAAGTGTGAAGGAGTGTTTCTATGCTTAACCAGAACTGTAATCAGGCTTTTCTAGAAGCTATTTTCTGAGTTCATACCTTGTAGATCTAATCCAATTTTTTGTAAGATAGTGTGTCTTCTTTGGGTAGTGAGCCCTCTTGTATTTGAGTAGTGAGCTCTAGGTAGTGTACCTAATGCATGTGCATTCCCATTATTCTTCTTTATACTTTTAATAGGGTATAATATTGTGGCTTGACATCCACCATGGTTTTTCCCCTAATAGGGTTTCCAAGTAAAAAAAATAATCCTAGTGTTCTCTGTGTTTATGATGTGCTAATGGTTTATGGTTTATTGTTCATTCATTAGATCTAAGATTAAGTTAGGATAAGTTTGAAAAGTTTAAATATTTTGTGACAACTGATTCACTCCCCCCCTCTTAGTTGTCTATCCTTGTTTTGCTAACAATTGGTATCAGAGCAGGTTCCTCTGAAGAAGTTTAAAAGCTTGAGGTGATCCAAGATGGCATCATACAAGAAGGAAAATCCTAGATTCAATGGAACAAATTACCCTCTGTGGAAAGTAAGAATGTAATTTCATTTGAGGTGTATTGGTGAACCCTTCTGGAAGATTACAGAGAACATATATGTTATTCCTCAGATTGGTCCTTCCACTCCTGATGAGGTTAAAGAGGCTGAGACTAATATTAGGGCTATTGAAGCTTTGTTGAGTGCTCTGACAGTTTTAGAAATGACAAATGTAATGGATCTGAAGAAAACTCATGAGATCTAGAAGAAGTTGGAGACTTTGTATGAAGGATATGCACTTGTGAAGGTTGCTAAGCTAACAAGTTTGAAAGGAAAGTATGGAACTTTGAAGATGGGTGAAGATGAAAATATTTCTTCTTTTATGCAAAAATTAAATGAACTTGTGATGGGTATTAGATGTGTCAGTGGTACCTTGGATGAACAAGAAATTGTAGCTAAAGTGCTCAGATCATTGCCTCCCTCTTTCAAATCAAAGGCTCATGCTATTGAAGAGCTCAGAACAGTGACAAATGTGATAAGAGATATGTTGATTGGTAAACTTGTTGCTTTTGAGTTGAGTGAATTTGGTGATTCTACCCCTAAGACTGAAACTTCATTTAAGGCTTCTGTATTCAGAAGAAACATGCAAAGATATGATCCAAGAGAAAGTTCTAGAAATAAATTCAAGTATGAGGAAGAGATGAAATAGCTTGAAGAAGAAAGAGAGGTAGAAGATTTAGAAGCACTAATTGTGAAGAAAGAAGGCAGAGGACAAGGTAAGTATAAAGGAAAGTTTTCTATTAAATGTTTCTCTTGTAGAAAAATAGGTCATTTTTCTTCAAGGTGTCCTGAAAGAGTTCCTAGGTCCAAGCCTTACAAACCTAGATTTCAAAAGAAATTCTATTATGCTGAAGAAAGTGTGACTGATGAAGAATCTGATAAAGAAAATGGAAATGAAGATGAATGGGCTTTCATTTCTATCAAGGAAAATGGTCTGGTGACTACTGAATTTTATAATGTTGAGAAAGCTCTTGTAGCCCGAATTGAAGAAAAGGATGAGTGGGTTATTGAAAGCAGATGCTCACATCATATGACTAGTGACAAAAGAAAAATTGTAAATGTTAAGAAATATGATGATGGGGTTGTAAGATTCAGAGATAACAATGCTGGTGTGATTCATGGTAGAGGATCTATTTTTCTTGGTGGTAAACATAACATTGATGATGTCCTTTATGTTGAAGGCTTGAAGCATAACATGTTGAGTGTTGGATAGATGGTGGAGAAGGGTTACAATGTTTAGTTAAAAAATGGAAGATGTGGGATACTTGGAAGTTTTGGAAATGAAATTGCTTCAATTATAAAGACAAAAGGTAATATTTTTCACCTAAGTGCTAATGTAAGTTGTTTGATTGCTCAAGTGGATGAAAGTTGGCTATGGAATAGGAGGTTGTGTCATGTTAATTTTGATAACATTGTCAAGGTAAGCACCTCTCAAGCAGTAAGAGATCTACCTAAGCTTGTAAAGCCTACTAACACAATATGAAAGGAATTTCAGATGGGTAAATAGAATAGAGTTACTTTTTAGAGAAAACATCATACTAATGGAATGTTGGAGCTAGTGCATACTGATATGTGTGGTTCCTCCAAAATCAGAAGTCTACAAGGAGAAAGGTACATTATGTTGTTTATTGATGATTACTCTAGGATGATATGGGTTGCTTTCTTAAGAGAAAAATGTGAAGCATTAGAGAAATTCAAAAGTTTGAAAGCTATGGAAAAGAATGAGACATGTCTGAACATCAAATGCCTATGGTCAGACAGAGGTGGTGAGTTCACTTCCTGAGAGTTCAATTCTTTCTGTGAAGAGCATGGAATCAGAAGATAGTTATCTACTCCCTGAACCCCTCAATAGAATGAAGTTCTAGAGAGAAAGAACAAAACAATTTTGGATGTTGCTAGAACAATGATATTGGAAGGTAATGTGCCTCACATCTATTGCAGAGAAGGTGTAAACATTATTGTGTACACTCTAAACTGGGTAAATGCCAATGGTATTTCTAGTAAGACACCTTTTGAACTATGGTTAAGTTATAAGCCTACTATTAAATATTTCAAGATCTTTGGAAGCACGTGTTATATTAAGAGAGATGAGGACATAGGAAATTTTGATGCAAGGAGCAATGAAGGGATCTTTCTAGGTTACTCTACTAAAAGAAAGGCTTACGAGTGCTATAATAGAAGATTGAGGAGAATGGTTGAAAGTGCAAATGTCAGAGTTGATGAAGACTCTGCTAGATCATCCAGATACTATCGATGTGATTCAGATGACTAGCAAGATAGTACAGAAAAAGGGAGGAATGCTCAGACACATAATCAAGCTCAAAATGTTATGTGAATCAAGGAATTCAGGAAGGAGAGACAAGTGGAAGTGCAGAAGAAAGAACAAAAGAAACAAAAGTGTAGAGAATCCTAAAATTTTGAGGTATGTAAAGCTAAATCATTATGAAGATCAAATTATAGGAGATAAGAATAAAGGTGTGTAGACTAGACTAAGGATTGCAGAAGAGTATTGTCTGATTTCCAAGACTGAGCCTAACAATGTCAATGAAGCCTGTAATGATGAACACTAGATGAAAGCTATGAAGGAAGAATTGATTTAGATTGAAAAGAATGATACATGGATTCTTGTTCCCATACCTAAAGACAAAAATTTGATTGGTACTAAGTGGGTCTTTCAGAATAAGCTGAATGAAA
Organism: Sequoia sempervirens; assembly: GCA_007258455.2. Lineage (NCBI taxonomy): Eukaryota > Viridiplantae > Streptophyta > Pinopsida > Cupressales > Cupressaceae > Sequoia > Sequoia sempervirens. The sequence goes on from VDFB02000009.1 coordinate 11,980,176, forward strand.
AAGGTGAAGTGGTCTGAATAAAGCAAGACTGGTATGTAAAGGGTATTCACAAATGGAAGGTATTGATTTTGAAGAAACCTTTTCCCCTATTGCCAGAATTGAAACTGTAAGATTATTTCTTGCATATGTCGCATATAAGAACTTTAAAGTCCATCAAATGGATGTGAAGTCAACATTTCCAAATGGTGAGTTAAAAGAAGAGGTATATGTTCAACAGTTAGATGGATTTCAACTAACTAATAAGGAAAACATGGTTTGTTGACTAAAAAAAGCACTATATGGACTCAAGCAAGCCCCCAAAGCCTGATATGCTAGACTGGATAAATACTTACTAAAGCTTGGATTCAATAAAGGTACTACTATTAGCAATTTGTATTTTAAATAAGATCATGATAAATAGTTGATTATTGAATTCTTTGTTCATGACATTATTTTTGGAGGAGATGATGATCTATGCATAAAGTTTGTTGATGAAATGAAAAGTGAATTTGAAATGAGTATGATTGGAGAGATGAAATTCTTTCTGGGATTGCAAGTTACTCAGTTGGACAATGATATTTTCATATCTTAGTCCAAATATGTGAGAGAGTTGTTGAAGAAGTTTGGCATGGAAGACTCAAAGCCTATTGGTACACCCATGGTAATCGGATGCAAGTTAACATAGAATGATGATTCTCCTAAGGAAAATCAAATAAGATATAGGTCAATGATTGGCAGATTTCTCTACTTAACTCAAACCAGACCAGACATTGTGAATGGTGTGTGTATGGTTACTAGATTTCAAGCTGATCCAAAATAATCACATGCGACTTTTGTAAAGAGAATTTTTAGATATCTAAAAGGAACAATTCATTTTGGGCTTTGGTATCCTAAAGATGATGATCTTATCTCAAGTGACTATATTGATGTAGACTCAACAGGAGATGTAGATTATAGGAAAAACACTAGTGGTGGTGCCTTCTTCCTAGGGAAGAAGCTAGTGTCTTGGTTGAGTAAAAAGCATAATTCCATTTCCATATCTACTGTTGAGGAAAATTATATTATTGTTGCAAATAATTGTACTCAAGTGTTGCAGATGAAACAAATGCTAAAAGATATCAGAGTTGTATATGATGAGCCTACTGCCATATACTGTGACAACTCAAGTGCAATAAACATATCGAAGAATTTAGTGCTACACTCTAATACCAAGCATATATCAATCAAGTTTCACTTTCTAAGGGAGAAAGTAAGTGAGAAAGAAGTAAGAATGGAGTATGTGCCTACCAAAGAACAGATTGTGGACATTTTCACCAAGTTGTTGCCAAAAGATACTTTTGAGTATCTCAGAGGGATGCTAGGGGTGATTACCCCTCCTGATATGAACTAGAGATGCATTGGTTTGCATCAATCTGTGCACTTCATGATCATATTTTGATCCATGTTGTGGTGCCCGTTACTCAGGGGGAGTAGTTAGATGTGTAGATATGTGTTTCAGAGCTTGTATAGAAGAGATATTTGACATTGATGTCAAAGGGGGAGAAGTGCAATGTGAAAAATCTTTCTGTAAGAGAAGAGTTGAGGAGAAGAGTCAGAACCTAAGGAAGAGTAATTGTTGTTGTGCTGATGGTATTTTTCACATCATGTGTTGCTATCAATGGAAAAGGGGGAGATTGTTGGATGTTGTGGTTGTGTTGATGATATGTGGTTTTCATTGATGTCAAAACTATTAGCATTGATGTATTGAAGGTTGTATATGTCGAGGATATTGAGAAAATTGTAATAAAAAGTGCTACAGATTGTCAGTGGAATAGAGAAGGTCATGAAGGTGTCTTGATCAGTACGTTGTTGATCAATTGTTATAGACTAAAGGGTTTCTTGCTGAGTGTATCTAGTTTATCCACTAGATTTTTAGAGGTTCATGTGAAGTGTTGAGCAAGTTATGAATATTTGTATTCTAACAGTCTTTCTATGGCTTCAGGTTGTGTTCTTGAATGAAGATCAAGTGATTTTAGTTAGCTCAGTTGTTGCGATGATTCTCTGGTGTTTTATGGTGGTTGAGGATGTTTCTATATCATGCTCTATATATCTTTGTTGCATGTCCATGTTGATCGATGTGTTCATGGTTGATGATTTTTCTATTGTGTGTTCAAGTTTTTATGTTCTTGGCTGACATGGTGGTTGTAACGTGTTGTGGATCCTTGGAGGTAAAAATTTGATTGTTTTGTGTGCTTGAGGAGGTTTCTTTAATTATTCATTAAATTGTGGCCAACGGTGTTTGATTTGCATTGAAAATTTACTTGTAAATTTGGGCCAAGATTGTGTATATGTTTTATATTTTCATATTTCTTCTAGCCGATGAAGTTGTTGATGTAATTCATGTTGCGGATATATAAGAGTGATTGTTTGAACAAAGTGAAGGGTGCATAAGTGTGTGTGAGAGAAAAGGAAGAGAAAATGTGTGAATAATGATCTAAACATTCGATTGTAGTATAGAGTGTGAAGAAGTTTGAGCGAAGTGTGAAGGAGTGTTTTTTTGCTTAGCCAAAACTATAATCAGGCTTTTGTAGAAGCTATTTTCTTAGTTCATGTTGGAAATATGTGCCTCAATCTCACAGGCTGAAACCTTTGGAAGAGCAAAGTTGGTATGACCTTCATTGTGTCTGGCCGACTAGCAGTTGTGAAACCTTGTGAAAAGTTCTGGTCGCTGGGACCTTGTTTCAATCCTGCCAAATGGACCTATCACTGTGACATGTTGATCGGTGCGAAAGTATCCAACTCTTCCTGACCGAACTGATCTCTTACCGATTGTTGGTGTCTAAAGGTGATCGCGAAGACTTGTGGCGATAGAAGTCTTCTAGGAGAGATTTGAATGCTCGGTATGAAGTCTTATTGAGATGGTATGTCTCATCGACAAGGTGTTACACTTGTGGTTATTAGAGTAACTCATATGCTTCGGTATGAAGTCTTGTCGATATGTAAAAGTCTCGCTGATAGCTTTACACTTGGAGTCTTCGTGGTAACACAAAGGCTTCAGTGTGAACTCTTGGTGACGGGTGTTGGTCTCACCGATGTTGTGGGGTAGTCTATTGTTGGTATGACTCTTGGTGACTGTTTCATCTAGGGGTGACTTGAAGACTTTGGTAAGAACTCTTAGCAATAGCAGTAACTCTTGCTGACTATTGGACATTTTAGAATGACTTGGGAACTTCGGTATGATGTCTCACCGAAGAGCGATAGTCTCACCAAAGGGAAAGCTGATATCTATGTGACCTTTGAACATCGGTATGATGTCTCATCGAATAGCGATTGTCTTGCCGATGAGATTGCTGAGGGTTATGCGATCTTGTGAACTCGGTGGAACCTCTTGCCGATAGAAATGACTCTTGGCAACATCAATGGTTGAGTCATGTGGCATCGGGGAGACACGGTTAGTGTCTCACCGACATGAAAATACGTTTTGAATGCCTTTGACCGAGTGATGACTATCCTACATGGTGATTCTATGACCAATTAGAGAAGTCGAATGGGAACTGTTGTAAGTTAGTCTATTGAGGCAGTTCTGTGTGGAAGTTCAACAAACAAGGACGACATGGATGTATTCTATAATTGCAGATGATGTTCAGTTCGATGGATGTTTGATCAATGTTCAATGTACAATTGGATGAACAATTTGATGTATGATCAGTATGAATTCAATTCTGAAAGGTTGTAACTTGAATGTTTTGTACAAGGTTGATCATTGAATCTGCTGCTGTAATTTGACATTAGAAAGATAAGTCTAATCTTTGTATGTAATCTCGATTACTGTAATACAAAGTGACTTCTCTTGGTGTGGTGGGTTTTTCTCCCATAAGGGTTTTCCCACGTAAATATGGTGTTCATGTGTGTATGTTATATTCTTCATTTCTATTATTTCTTAGAAGTGTATCTTAATTGGACTGTAATTGAAAATTTAAAAGTATCTCTGCATTCTTCCCTGAGATTTTGATGTTAGGAGAATTGTTTCTGCACCTTAGCTTTCCTTACAAGTGTTATCAGAGCCTGGCTGGTTGTCTTATCCTTGTGGGTACATTGGGTTTTTTGAGTCAATTTCTATTCAGTGGGAGTCTTGTAGAAGTTTGGTAATTTGAATTACAGGTTAAGATGGCAAGCACGTCAGGAAAGATTGAAATTGAGAAATTCAATGGCAGCAATTTTGAGTTTTGGAAACTTAAAATGGAAGATCTGTTGGTTGATCGTGATATGTGGCTTGTTGTGTCTAGAACGAAACCTACAGGCATGAAGCAAGAGGATTGGGACCTTGCAGATAGAACATCAAAGGGGCTGATAAGACTCTATTTAGCAGACTCTGTTCTTCTGAATGTTCATGAAGAAAAGACTGCATCTTCCTTGTGGAAATGAATGGCATCTATTTATCAGGGCAAGTCCTTGGTGAATAAATTTTTCTTGAGGAAGAAGTTGTATGCTTTGAGAATGTAGGATGGAGGATCTATTGCTAATCATTTGAATGCTTTCAACATGCTAATTGCATAGTTAACATTTGTTGGTGTGAAGATTGATGAAGAGGATCACTGTATGTTGTTATTATGTTCTTTGCTAGATTCTTGGGATCACCTGGTGATGGCTATTGGGAGTACAACATCTAGTTTCAAGATGGAAGATGTTGTTGCTTCTTTGTTATCAGAAGAGATGAGAAGGAAATCTTTTGAGATGGTGAAGGAGGCCCTTGCTGTTAGAGGAAGGTCGAAAGAGAAAGGAAAGAAGAAGGACAAGAAGTCCAAATCTAAATCAAAGGGGAGATCAAAGTTTATTGGTAAGAAGTCCAAGGTGAAGTGATGGAATTGTGGGAAACCTAGTCATGGCTAAAAGGATTGCAAAGAGGAGAAAAAGAAGAAGAAGAATTCTTTCAACTATGACTCTTCTCAGAGTGATGCAGATGCCTTCATTGCAGCCTTGGCTATGCAAGCATCAGATGATGTCTGGCTGATTGATTCTAGAGCATCTTTCCACATGACATCTCATATAGACTGGTTCATGAAGTATGAAGAAAATGATGGTGGGAAGGTGTATTTGGCAAGTGATTCATCTTTGGAAATTTTTGGCCGTGGAAGAGTCAGAATTCAATTCCCTGATGGAAGAGTGAAGGGAATCAATGATGTAATGCATATATCAGGTCTAGCTCAAAATCCACTTTATGTTAGTAAGCTGAATGATATTGGAGTGCAAATCACGTTCTCTAGAAATAGCTACAAGATGACTACAGGCTCAATGGTGCTAGTAAGGGGTGCTCGTATTAGTACCTTATATAAGTTGGATGCACATGTTGTTTAATGCAATAATGTCTCTGCAAAGTCACAAAAAGCTACGCATGGAGGAAAAGAGGAAAACGTTCCTGATTCTGTAAACTCTATGGAAGTTAAACTTATAGCAGAAAGACTATGCTCTGGCATCATAGGCTGGGCCACATTGGTGAGAAAGGTTTAAAAAAATTGAAGAATAAAAACCTGGTTGAGGGGCTCAAAGATTGTAACCTCAAATTTGAATTCTGTGAACATTGTATATATGGAAAACAACACCATGTTTCATTTTACTCCAGTCCTCACAAATCTTCTAGTTTGCATGATTATATACATTCTAATGTTTTTGGTCCAGTGAATGTTCCTTCTTTTTCTAAGTCAAGGTACTATGTATCGTTTATTGATGATTATTCAAGAAGGGCATTTGTCTATTTTTTGAAAAGTAAATCAGAAGTGTTCAATCAGTTTAAGGAATTTAAGAACCTTGTAGAAAATCAGAATGGAAGGAAAATAAAAATTTTAAGGACTGATAATGGTGGTGAATTTTTTTCTGATGATTTCGAGAGGTACTATAAAGATCATGGGATTAAAAGACATAAAACTACACCTTACACTTCACAGGAAAAATTGAGTTGCAAAAAAGTTCAACAGGACAGTGATGGAAAGAGCACGAAGTATGCTCAGTAGTGTTGGCTTGGAGGAGAAGTTTTGAGCTAAGGCAGTTGCTACAACATGTTACTTGATAAACCATTCTCCTAATTCTTCTCTTGTTGAGAAAACACCTTTGGAAGCATGGTCTAGTAAGAAGCCCTCTTTAAGACATATTCGTGTTTTTGGCTGTGAGGCATATGCATATGTGCCAAATGAGAAAATATTTAAATTAGAGAACAAGGCTGTCAAATGTATTTTTATTGGCTATAGTGCTGGCATAAAAGGATACAAGCTTTGGAATCCTAAAACGAAGAAGGTTCTATACAACAGAAGTGTTATCTTTCGTGAGTGAAGCCTTCTACCTAGGATCTGCAGTCAGAGACAAAATCAGAAAATGAAAAGAATGTACTTCAAATTCCTCCAACACGGATAAAGAGGAATTGAAAATTCAAAATGTACCTAAAACTAATGAGAGCTCAAGTAGTTCGAGAGTTCTGAAGAAGAAGAACAACCTCAGCCTCAACAAGTGAGGAGGTCAACTCATGAAAGAAAGAAACCTGATAGGTATGGGTTCTCTTTGATAGATTCTACTTGTGCCTATGCTTTAATTTCTAGCAATGATGAGCCTAGGACTGTGAAAGAGGCATTTAGAATGTCTGATTCAAACTCTTGGTTGGAAGACATGAATGGAGAAATGGCATCATTAGAAAAAAATGATACTTGGAGTTTGGTGCCCTTGCCTGAAGGCAGAAAATTTGTTGGCTACAAATGGGTATTTAAAAAGTAAATAGGTCTAGATAGCAGTGTGGAAAAATACAAGGCGAGGTTGGTTGTGAAGGGTTATTCCCAGGTAGAGGGAATTGATTATGGAGAAATTTTTTCTCCTATAGCTAAGCTGACGTCCATTAGATTTCTTTCATAACTTGCATCAGCATATGACTTAGAGGTTGAATAGATCGATGTGAAGACAACATTTCTTCATGGTGATCTTGAAGAAGAAATTTATATGTCCCAGCCCGAGTGCTTTGTGGAGAAAGGTAAAGAAAAACTGGTTTGCAAGTTGAAAAAATCTCTATATGGATTAAAACAATCTCCTAGAATGTGGTACCAGAAGTTTGACACTTTTGTTTTGTTATTGGGATTTGTAAGATCAAAATTTGATCATTGTGTGTATTACAAACCTGAAAGTGATCAAGTTCTTATTATTGCTCTCTATGTTGATGATATGCTGTTCATAAGCAATAGTAAGTTAATGATTTCTGATCTTAAGTCTAAGTTGTCTGCAAAGTTTGAAATGAAAGATCTTGGTGCAGCAAGGTATATTCTGGGAATGGAAGTAACAAGGGACAGGAAGAATAGAAAACTTTGGCTCAGTCAAAGTAAGTATATCAAGACTATTCTAGAGATATTTTGTATGAATGATTGCAAGCAGCTAGTTGTTCCAATTTTGTAGGGAATGAAGCTATTTGTTGAAGAGTCTCCAAAATATCCTACTGAGATGGAGGACATGACCAATCTACCTTATGCTAGTGTGGTTGGTAGTCTTATGTATGCAATGGTCTGTACAAGGCTAGACATTGCCCAAGCAGTGGGAGTACTTAGTCGGTTTATGGCTAATCCTAGAAGGACACATTGGGATGCTGTGAAAAGAGTATTTAGATATCTGAAGGGAACTTCAGAATATGCTTTGTGTTACCATGGGAACTTGGTTGAATCACAAAGGACTCTTAGTATTCGAGGCTATGTGGATTCTGATTGGGCAGGGAACATTGATAGCAGAAGATCCACCAGTGGATATATTTTCATGTTGAATGGTGGTTTAGTGAGTTGGATGAGTAAGCGGCAGGCTATAGTCGCTTTGTCCACTATAGAGGCAGAATACATGGTAGAAACACACGCCTGTAAAGAAGCAATCTGGTTAAAAATTTTGTGTTCTAACATTGGTTTTGATGCAAGGCAAATAACAATTTATTGTGACAGTCAGAGTGTTATTTGTTTGGCAAAGAATCCTACTTTCTATGCCAGGACGAAACATATAGATGTATAGTATCATTATGTATGAGATATGGTGGAGGATGGAAAGGTCTCGTTAGAAAAAGTGGATACTCTGGAGAATGTTGCAGATGCATTGACGAAGCCAACGAGCATAGAAAAGTTTAGGTGGTGTGCTAGTTCGATGCGCCTCAGTAACCATGAATTTTAGTAGTTTTGTTGTGCTTTGGAGGTGCTTGTGTGATCTTCGTCAAGTGGGAGATTGTTGGAAATATGTGCCTCAATCTCACAGGCTGAAACCTTTGGAAGAGAAAAGTCGATATGACCTTCATTGTGTCTGGCCGGCTAGTAGCTGTGAAACCTTGTGAAAAGTTTTGGTTGTTGAGACCTTGTTTCAGTCCTGCCAAATGGACCTATCATTGTGACATGTTGATTAGTGTGAAATTCTCCAACTCTTCCCGACCGAGCTGATCTCTTACCGATTGTTGGTGTCTAAAGGTGATCGCGGAGACTTGTGGCAACAGAAGTCTTTAGGGAGAGATTTGAATGCTCGGTATGAAGTCTTATTGAGATGGTATGTCTCGCCGACAGGGTGTTACACTTGTGGTTATCAGAGTAACTCATATGCTTCGGTATGAAGTCTTGTCAATATGGAAAAGTCTTGCCAACGTCTTTACACTTGGAGTCTTCGTGGTAACACAAAGGCTTTGGTGTGAACTCTTGGCGACGGGTGTTGGTCTCACCGATGCTGTGGGGTAGTCTATTGTCGGTATGACCCCTAGCGATTGTTTGATCTCGGGGTGACTTGAAGACTTCAGTAAGAACTCTCAGTGATAGCAGTAAGTATTTCCGATTGTTGGAAATTTCAGAATGACTTGGGAACTTCGGTATGATGTCTCACCGAAGGGAAAGCTGATATCTATGTGACCTTTGAACATCGGTATGATGTCTCATCTAATAGCGATTGTCTCGCCAATGAGATTGCTGAGGTCGATGCGATCTTGTGAACTGGGTGGAACCTCTTGCCGATAGCAATGACTTTTGGTGACATTGATGGTTGAGTCATGTGGCATCGGGGAGACATGGTTAGTGTCTCACCGACATAAGAATACATTTTGAATTCCTTTGACTGAGTGATGACTATCCTACGTGGTGAGTCTACGACCAATCAGAGAAGTCGAATGGGAACCATTGGAAGTTAGTCTGTTGAGCTAGTTCTATGTGGAAGTTCGACAGACAGGGATGACATGGATATATTCTGTAATTGTAGATGATGTTCAGTTCGATGGATGTTCGATCAATGTTCAATGCATAGTTGGATGAACAGTTTGATGTATTATTAATGTGAATTTAATTTTGAAAGGCTGTAACTTGAATGTTTTGTACAAGGTTGATCATTGAATTTGCTACTGTAATTTGACATCAAAAAGATAAGTCTAATCTATGTATGTAATCTCCATTACTATAATACAAAGTGACTTCTCTTGGTGTGGTGGGTTTTTCTCCCGTAAGGGTTTTCCCACGTAAATCTGGTTTTCATGTGTGTATGTTATATTCTCTGTTTCTATTATTTCTTAGAAGTGTATCGTAATTGGACTGTAATTGAAAATTTAAAAGTATCTTTGCATTCTTCCCTGAGGTTTTGACGTTTGGAGAGTTGTTTCCGCACCTTAGCTTTCCTTATAGTTCATACCCTACGAATCTAATCCAAATTTCTATAAGATAGTGTGTCTTCTCTAGGTAGTGAGCCCTCTTGTATTTAAGCAGTGAGCTCTAGGTAGTGTGCCTGAATGCATGTGCATTCCCATTATTCTTCTTTATACTTTTAATAGGGTATAATATTGTGGACTGACATCCACCGTGGTTTTTCCCCTAATAGGGTTTCCATGTAAAAAAAAATCTTGGTGTTCTTTGTGTTTCTAATGTTCTGATGTTTTATGGTTTATTATTCATTCATCATATCTAAGATTAAGTTAAGCTAAGTTTGAAAAGTTTAAATATTCTGTGACAACTGATTCACCCCCCCTCTCAGTTGTATGTCCTTGTTTTCCAACACTATGTCTGTGCTACTTCAATCTGGTAATATGGTCCAAAATCTCTCTAAAGTGTATATTGGCTCATACAATTTTGATATGTTTTCCAAGTGTCTTAGATGCAGTTGTGTTCAAGTTATCAAAGATTTTAGTTGAACAGGTTGAAATATTTAAATGTTATAAGTTTAGCTTACAATTTTTTTGTGTTTCTCTTTTGGGGACTTAAGGTGCATGTTTCATGAAGGATTATCTTTTAAGTCTAGGCTGACCTAAATTATGTCTTGCACTTTTAGTTTTGATTGACAAAGAAGTTTTTTTTTCGTGGTTGACAAGATATTTTGAATTATGTATGCTTACATCCATTTAGGCCAGCCTAATTGATCTATATGAACCGTTTATATATGGAATATATTTTTATTGAGCATATATATATTTGGGATGTACATAGATGTATGCATGTATTTTTTTTGAAGAGATAGGCAAAGAGATATGAAAAGAGGTGATGATGTGAGATATGTGATGAAGTGATATGGTAGTTGTTGTACACCTACATTTTGGTACAAAAATTTCCATCTTTTGAAGCTCAATTGGAACTGTACTCAACACTTAGGAGGTGCATTCTTTTCAATTCACATCTCAAGTAGTGAGCCATATATTTTTGTATTCTAGTAGTAAGCCATATCTTTGTACTCCAGCTATGAGACTTTCAAGGAAAGTGTGTCCTAGCAGTGAGCCATGTAATATCTTATAAGTTCCAATTATAATATATTATGAGTTAATCCTCACCATGTTTTTTCCCACTTTGGATTTTCCACGTAAAAATCCTGGTGTCTATGTGTTGTGTGATGTTATGTTCATTTCCATGTTGTTACTTACTATTGCATCAAGATACATTGTAATAATTGGATGGTTAGTAATCAATTAGTTTAGTAGAATACTAATTCACCCCCCTCTCAGTATTCTGTGTTCAACATTTATATTATTTATTAATAATATATATGAAAACACTAAGAGATATCCTTCTCAAGGTGTTTATTTTTAATAAATTAGTCACATAAAAGTGTAATAGACACCTCAAGAAGGATATATCTCAATGTTTTAATATATATGTGACTGAACTGAAATATGATTTAATTTTTTCATTTCCTTAATAAGTTTTCTATAAGTATGATATCTAATCATCAAATAGTGTCATTTTATAGAACATAGCCATATAATTTTTTTGATAAAACTGGTTTATCTTCCACAAAACATACAAAGCATGTCCTCTTGAACATGCAATACAATAAACTAAGATTATTGTCATACCAAGTAGTATCTTGTCTTGGAGAACAACATATAAAGCTAATTTTCTTTGTGCAACTACATTCAATTGAAAATAAGGGTAGAAAAGATGCAATGAAAATTGACTTGAATCTAAAGAATTTTGATACATAACCAAACAAGAAATGCTCCCTAAGATTAGAAAGAAAAGATAAAAATTAGATCAATGTCATTAAAAGATGGCACAAGCTATTTGATCATTCTTCTATTGATGCTTTCCCCCACATAAATTGATACTGATACTCTTGACCCATCTTTCTCTACTTAGGAATTGTTTATGCATGCTGTAAAAAATAGACTTGAATATAAGAAAAAACCAATATTAGAGTGAAAGGAGGATCTTGCATATTAAATAGTACCAAATACTAAAATTATCAAATGCATTAACACCATTCTAGTTGTTCTTGGGATGATTCAAACAAAGAAAGAGCCATAGATAATGAAAACAATGAACAAACTTACTACCTAGATGATGTTGTTGAGGAAATAAATATGGAGGCATTAAGGAAAGAGTATGAGACAAAAAAAAGTACTTTTAGGGTGAAAATCTTGCCTAATTTTATGGTGAAGGGAAAGGGAATGAGTAGAATGAAAATCAAACCTATTGATAAAGATCCTTTCTCAATTGAAATGTTTGAGTGTTATTTTTTCAAAACCTACCAAACATTTTGTCAAATTCTAGTGATGGACCCTCCTCAAAGGATTCCCATGGATTTCATGTATATGGCTACTAATATCCAACATTTAATGGTGAATAAACTATATTATTTTTTCACATACTTATCCAATAAAATTCATAATGCACTAGTGACCATCAAGAATGGTCAAACTAGGGTAAGATTCTGGTAATTTTCATTGTTGTGCCATATGTTTTTGGCTAGAGGATATAAAGAGTTTGGATAGGATATGCCACTAGATTTAAAGGATGAGAAAAATGAAAGCCTTCCATTCCAATTATGGATTCATCATATAGGCATGCATTGTCCAACTTCAAGCTTTGTTTCTTTAACAAATCTATTTGTTTCTTTGTTGAGGGGGTATTTGGTGAGGGATTTTCCAAGGATTCCAAGGGAGTTGCATGATTTTTTTAGGCCTAAGAAAATGAGGCCTAATTTAGGCATTGACTATAACCGAGGGAATGTCATCCCTTATGAAAGTATTAAAATTCTTAGAGTGTATGGTAAAAATGTGGCTCCACATGTATTGACAAGGCTTGTGCCACTCAGAATAGGTTTCTTGGAAGTTATGTGGAAGCTTGGAATTATTGAAGATATGTTTTGACAAGACAAAACAAGGGAACTCTTTTTCCTAGCTATACTATGTTTTCAAAATTTGTGATGATAAAAGATGGATGGAGGAATGTCCTCAAGATGACTACATATATACAGATGAAGAACTATAGAGCAATAAACCATGACCTTGAGGGTTTCATTGTAGCATTGAAGGTGAGAATCAGAGCAAGAAAGTTCTAGCACAATTTTGACTATCTTGGAGACATCATCAGGAGTGAGTTTCATTTGCATAAGGTAGAAGACAGGAAGATAAAGTGGTTGGAATTTTCAAAATTGGAGAAAGCAAAGAGAGAAAAGGGTCACAAGTTTAAGGGGATTTATATGGATATTGAAGATCCAATGTTGAGGATTAAAACAATTTTATAAAACTTTGACAGAGTTGTAGGGAAGCTCTAGGAAAATATTGAAGAGCAAGATAAGGGGAAGGCCCCCATGGTTGAAGAGGCCTACATATCAACTAGTAAGAACACTGTCTGTCTTCTCAAGAAGAAAAAAAGTTATTCTAAGGAAGGAACAAATAAAAAATACTCCCACTCAATAAAAGGAATCTAGACCTCAATCACCTATGCCACATATGCCACAATCTCCACCTTTGGTATCATCTCCACATCAAGTCATAGATCTCGATTGACTACCAAGAGATCCCTCTCAAAAGAGGAGAAAAATTCAGCAAGTGTATGGAATTATTGAATATCCAATAGATTTAGATGATGAGGTTATTGTAACCTCTGATGATACCATGCAAAATATGCCATCACTTGCAAGACAAGTAGATTTATCAACTCCATAGGGTAGGGTTACAAAATAATTTCTAACTAGTCTAGACAATGTAGATGATGTAAAGGAGAAATATTGCATAGATTTTATGGATGATGCATTTTTCAATACAAATGTATTCAATGAATATGTATGGAGGACCAAGAAGGATGAATATGAGAACAAAATGAAAATAGAGATGGCTAAATCCCCTGAACTACCTAGAGTAGTCAAATTAAAAGGGTGGTGGAAAAAATGAAAGCTAAGTAGAAATAAATGAACCCTTGAAGAGGGAAGGAAGCTTGAAAGAGAAATTAGCATACTTCTCTTATTGGAATGGGACTTGGTATCAATCATTTCCTTTGACACCATAAGGAGGTAGGACTCACAAGTATATGCAAATGATGAAGATGCTTTGTGTGCATTGCAAAGATAAATCTTCAACACACAATGGGATACACTGGCTATTTGGGATTTGGATGCCAACACAAATAAACCTCAGGTTTTTTTCTTCACCAAAGGTATCCCTATGACCCACCCCAATAGCTCAACCATCCTTGCATTGGTCTCACTTTTTTCAAAGTTGGGGTCTAGAAGGGGCAAGCTGAGGTGATACTAATCCTCTGGGGATGCATGCAATTGCTCGCAAATCACGTGCATCGGGTAAGCTTGGAGCTTGGTGTTGAACCCAAAACCTATGGGGAGAAAACCCATGACCCAAGCCAATTCCACTACCTATATGGGTCAAATAAACCTCAAGTTGAAAAACTTATAGCATACTACAAGGGTGGTCTTATAATTCAAGAGGGTTTTAGATACACGAGTAGTGGAGGAAACAACATTCGTAGTTAATGTAGCACATTTTACCAAAGAAAATGTTGATTCCTTCGAAGAGAAATGTGATGTAGAGACTAGAAAATACAATTATTTGTTGATTACATACAATAAAGATGAGTAGAGGTTGGAAGAACTAGAGTTGGAGAATGAAATGTTGAGGAATCAACAACAAATGCAACTAATTTCTCCATTTGTTTCTTCTCCATGACCTCTTCTAGCTCAATCACCTCCTCCACCATCTTTAGAGATGGTTGCATATGATGAAAATAGGTCAATTGTGGAGCTTGTTGCAAGTACATTATTTGCACCTCCTCCTAAGGAAATATTGAACAAAAGAGAGCTAATTCAATAGTGGAGGGTGTATGAGGAGTCATTTTTCAATTGTATGATGAAAATAATATTCTTATTGTTTCTAATGTATTGGAGCATTGTTTGGGAAAGGAAATAAAAAGAGTGAGCAGTTTTCATTCTAATTATTCTTTAATATTTGATTCAATAAGGATTTTTGAAGGGGATAGGTCAATAGTTGTCCCATTAATGCAGATATGGGTGCCCAGGCTTAGTTTATTGAAGATAATGGTTGTAGGGTCCACTCATGAGCTAAATAAGACATTAAAAATTTCCCCCACATATAAGGTAGTAAAAAGAGTTTTTGATTTACAAGGGTTAGTGGATCCATTTGAGTAGAGAATTAGGGAATTTCTCCAATAGTTTGATGAGAATGATCTCTTCCTCTTATCGAACATTTTGGATAAAAATAGAGTAGTAAAAACACATGAATAGTGGAGGGCGCAAATGGATATAACTATTTTTGCAAAAGCTACCTTAATTTATGAACATGGAGATGTCAAGATAGATATTCTCAAGAATAGCATGGATAAATTGTCTATCACTAACACATTATTGGAAACATTTGATAAGGATGTTAATCGGGTAATGAAGAAGTATGGCTAATACACGACAAAGTTGGATTAATTCATGACATTTAA
>VDFB02000009.1:11995427-12115800 GCA_007258455.2 Sequoia sempervirens
TAACCAATCATAATTTAAGTGTGTTTTCCTTGTGTGGCCCAGATTTATGGATCTAGGACTCATTTTCCACCTTGGGAAAATGGGTCCCACCTGGAACTTTTGGCCCCAAACCAGTTTTCACACATTTCTAAGAACTTTTGGTTTTTGCTCGCATAGATTATGCCTGATGGGATTCATTTTCTATCTTGGGTGAATGAGTCCAATGTGGCCAAAAATCAAATGTAATTTAAATTTCTAGTGGGATTTTATTCTCCTAGATTTGATGTCATCTTGTGGTGTTGTAATTTCAAGAATTCTTGCATAATTGAGTATAAATACAAGGTTCTTTCACTCATATTCTCACCTAGCATTCAAGGGATTTCACAAGAGAATTTGAGCATTCACAAGAGCATTCAATATAATTCAAGGGTATATTATCAAGCATTTTATAGTAGAATTCAAGTGTCAATAATCATGTTAAAGATGGCATTCATCATGTTTTCTATTGTGCTAACAATCGTGATGTAGGGTTTGCAATTCAAGCAAGTGTTTCAAGCAAGATCAAATCCATTCAAGAAAAAATCAAGAACCCCATACATTGCAACCATTTCAAGCATATTTGCAACACATTTTTGCTAGGGTTTGGTGAGTTGCAACATTGTCTTTTGTTCATTCATCATTCTCCATTCATATTTTCTTTCATTTCAAGGATTGATTTCCAACAAGAGGTTTGACCAAGGAAAACCCCTATTCACTAACCCAACAATATTTCCCCCTCTCCTTTGTGTATGATTTGCAGGTTTAGGTTACATATTTCATAAGGAGAAAGATTGAAGAAAAGTTGTCAAGTTATCAAAGTTGTCAAAATTTTCATCAAGCCTTAGAGAACATTAGAGAAGACCTATAGGTTGCAAATCAAAGATTCAGATCTGGAAATCAGTCAAGAAGAATAGAGAAAAAAAGGAAGAGTAGAATCAACTTTGAAACTTGTAGAAAATACCAACTAGATTGATTTGCCACTTCTGGCGAATGAGTCCTAGTTCTAGTACATTTTTAGGATTTACACATTTGAATACCCTTTTGGTAGAAATCTACTCTTGTACAGCTTCCTAGAAATAGGATTGAAATTCCCAGCTTGGTGAATGAGTCCCAATCAGCCTTAACAATAGATTTTCCAGTGATTCAAACCTCCATTCTGCCTTCTCCAGTTTACTAGGTGCACACTTTTTGATTTATAGTTTTTTGTTGCATTTCATTCATCTTTCTAGGTCTTTTAGAGTTAGTTTGCATTCAATTAGGTTTTTTCATTTCATATTACATTTCATTTTTTTTTCTAAGTCTAAACTTGGTAGTGAACCTCTCATTAGATCATTTTTAGCCCCTAGGACAACTCTATTGCAATATCTCTTTCTCCTTTACATTAAGATCTCAAGGGTTATCCTTGAATGGAATCTTAGAAAGTGGGTGTGATAGAAAATGATCAATCTATTCCCATTTTTTCTTGGTTCCACTATGGAATTGATCTTAGATAGAAAATGTAAATATTGAATCACAAAATAAATATATGAATATAAATGTAAATATAACTAGCATATTTATTATTAGAAAAATGAAGAATAGGACCTTCGATCTGTTGTCTTTGTTGTCATTGATGCCAACATTGTTTTATGTCCAAATATCTGTTGATCTGGTAGACTATGTGTTGGATGTTGTGGTTGTGTTGCTGATATGTGGTTTTCATTGATGTGAACACTATTAGCATTGATGTATTGAAGGCTGTATATGTCAAGGATATTGAGAAAATTGTAATAAGAAGTGCTACAGGTTGTCAATGGAATAAATAAGGTCACAAAGGTTTCTTGATTAGTACATTGTCAATTAGATGTTGTGGACTAAATGGTTTCTTGCTAAGTGTATGTATTTTATCCACCAGAAGTTTCAAAGGTTTGTGTGAAGTACTAAGCAAGTTATGAAGATTTGTATTCTGACAATCTTTATGTGGCTTCAGGTTCTGTTCCTGAATCAAGATCAAGTGATTTCAGTTAGTTTAGTTGTTGTAGATGATTCTCTAGTGTTTTATGGTGGTTGAGGATGTTTCTAGATCATGCTCTATCTTTGTTGCACATCTACATTGATCGATGTGTTCGTGGCTGGTGATTTTACTCTTGTGTGTTCGGGTTTTTATGTTCTTGGCTAACATGGTGGTTGTAACATGTTGTGGATCCTTGGAGGTTAAAATTTGAATGTTTGGCATGCTCGAGGAGGTTTTTTTAAGTCTTCATTACATTGTGGCCGATGGTGTTTGATTTGTATTGAAAATTTACTTGTAAATTTGGGCCAACATTGTGTATATGTTTTATATTTTCATATTTCTTTTGGGCGGCAAAGTTGTTGTAATTCATGTTGTGGATTTATAAGAGTGATTGTTTAAGAAAAGTGAAGGGTGAATAAGTGTACATGTGAGAGCAGAGGAAGAGAAAATGTGTGAATAATGATATGATCATTTGATTGTAGAGCAGAGTGTGAAGAAGTTTGTGCGAAGTGTGAAGGAGTGTTTCTATGCTTAACCAGAACTGTAATCAGGCTTTTCTAGAAGCTATTTTCTGAGTTCATACCTTGTAGATCTAATCCAATTTTTTGTAAGATAGTGTGTCTTCTTTGGGTAGTGAGCCCTCTTGTATTTGAGTAGTGAGCTCTAGGTAGTGTACCTAATGCATGTGCATTCCCATTATTCTTCTTTATACTTTTAATAGGGTATAATATTGTGGCCTGACATCCACCATGGTTTTTCCCCTAATAGGGTTTCCAAGTAAAAAAAATAATCCTGGTGTTCTCTGTGTTTATGATGTGCTAATGGTTTATGGTTTATTGTTCATTCATTAGATCTAAGATTAAGTTAGGATAAGTTTGAAAAGTTTAAATATTTTGTGACAACTGATTCACTCCCCCCCTCTTAGTTGTCTATCCCTTTTTTCTAACAATTGGTATCAGAGCAAGTTCCTCTGAAGAAGTTTAAAAGCTTGAGGTGATCCAAGATGGCATCATACAAGAAGGAAAATCCTAGATTCAATGGAACAAATTACCCTCTGTGGAAAGTAAGAATGTAATTTCATTTGAGGTGTATTGGTGAACCCTTCTGGAAGATTACAGAGAACATATATGTTATTCCTCAGATTGGTCCTTCCACTCCTGATGAGGTTAAAGAGGCTGAGACTAATATTAGGGCTATTGAAGCTTTGTTGAGTGCTCTGACAGTTTTAGAAATGACAAATGTAATGGATCTGAAGAAAACTCATGAGATCTAGAAGAAGTTGGAGACTTTGTATGAAGGATATGCACTTGTGAAGGTTGCTAAGCTAACAAGTTTGAAAGGAAAGTATGGAACTTTGAAGATGGGTGAAGATGAAAATATTTCTTCTTTTATGCAAAAATTAAATGAACTTGTGATGGGTATTAGATGTGTCAGTGGTACCTTGGATGAACAAGAAATTGTAGCTAAAGTGCTCAGATCATTGCCTCCCTCTTTCAAATCAAAGGCTCATGCTATTGAAGAGCTCAGAACAGTGACAAATGTGATAAGAGATATGTTGATTGGTAAACTTGTTGCTTTTGAGTTGAGTGAATTTGGTGATTCTACCCCTAAGACTGAAACTTCATTTAAGGCTTCTGTATTCGGAAGAAACATGCAAAGATATGATCCAAGAGAAAGTTCTAGAAATAAATTCAAGTATGAGGAAGAGATGAAATAGCTTGAAGAAGAAAGAGAGGTAGAAGATTTAGAAGCACTAATTGTGAAGAAAGAAGGCAGAGGACAAGGTAAGTATAAAGGAAAGTTTTCTATTAAATGTTTCTCTTGTAGAAAAATAGGTCATTTTTCTTCAAGGTGTCCTGAAAGAGTTCCTAGGTCCAAGCCTTACAAACCTAGATTTCAAAAGAAATTCTATTATGCTGAAGAAAGTGTGACTGATGAAGAATCTGATAAAGAAAATGGAAATGAAGATGAATGGGCTTTCATTTCTATCAAGGAAAATGGTCTGGTGACTACTAAATTTTCTAATGTTGAGAAAGCTCTTGTAGCCCGAATTGAAGAAAAGGATGAGTGGGTTATTGAAAGCGGATGCTCACATCATATGACTGGTGACAAAAGAAAAATTGTAAATCTTAAGAAATATGATGATGGGGTTGTAAGATTCAGAGATAACAATGCTGGTGTGATTCATGGTAGAGGATCTATTTTTCTTGGTGGTAAACATAACATTGATGATGTCCTTTATGTTGAAGGCTTGAAGCATAACATGTTGAGTGTTGGATAGATGGTGGAGAAGGGTTACAATGTTTAGTTAAAAAATGGAAGATGTGGGATACTTGGAAGTTTTGGAAATGAAATTGCTTCAATTATAAAGACAAAAGGTAATATTTTTCACCTAAGTGCTAATGTAAGTTGTTTGATTGCTCAAGTGGATGAAAGTTGGCTATGGAATAGGAGGTTGTGTCATGTTAATTTTGATAAAATTGTCAAGGTAAGCACCTCTCAAGCAGTAAGAGATCTACCTAAGCTTGTAAAGCCTACTAACACAATATGAAAGGAATTTCAGATGGGTAAATAGAATAGAGTTACTTTTTAGAGAAAACATCATACTAATGGAATGTTGGAGCTAGTGCATACTGATATGTGTGGTTCCTCCAAAATCAGAAGTCTACAAGGAGAAAGGTACATTATGTTGTTTATTGATGATTACTCTAGGATGATATGGGTTGCTTTCTTAAGAGAAAAATGTGAAGCATTAGAGAAATTCAAAAGTTTGAAAGCTATGGAAAAGAATGAGACATGTCTGAACATCAAATGCCTATGGTCAGACAGAGGTGGTGAGTTCACTTCCTGAGAGTTCAATTCTTTCTGTGAAGAGCATGGAATCAGAAGATAGTTATCTACTCCCTGAACCCCTCAATAGAATGAAGTTCTAGAGAGAAAGAACAAAACAATTTTGGATGTTGCTAGAACAATGATATTGGAAGGTAATGTGCCTCACATCTATTGCAGAGAAGGTGTAAACATTATTGTGTACACTCTAAACTGGGTAAATGCCAATGGTATTTCTAGTAAGACACCTTTTGAACTATGGTTAAGTTATAAGCCTACTATTAAATATTTCAAGATCTTTGGAAGCACGTGTTATATTAAGAGAGATGAGGACATAGGAAATTTTGATGCAAGGAGCAATGAAGGGATCTTTCTAGGTTACTCTACTAAAAGAAAGGCTTACGAGTGCTATAATAGAAGATTGAGGAGAATGGTTGAAAGTGCAAATGTCAGAGTTGATGAAGACTCTGCTAGATCATCCAGATACTATCGATGTGATTCAGATGACTAGCAAGATAGTACAGAAAAAGGGAGGAATGCTCAGACACATAATCAAGCTCAAAATGTTATGTGAATCAAGGAATTCAGGAAGGAGAGACAAGTGGAAGTGCAGAAGAAAGAACAAAAGAAACAAAAGTGTAGAGAATCCTAAAATTTTGAGGTATGTAAAGCTAAATCATTATGAAGATCAAATTATAGGAGATAAGAATAAAGGTGTGTAGACTAGACTAAGGATTGCAGAAGAGTATTGTCTGATTTCCAAGACTGAGCCTAACAATGTCAATGAAGCCTGTAATGATGAACACTAGATGAAAGCTATGAAGGAAGAATTGATTTAGATTGAAAAGAATGATACATGGATTCTTGTTCCCATACCTAAAGACAAAAATTTGATTGGTACTAAGTGGGTCTTTCAGAATAAGCTGAATGAAAAAGGTGAAGTGGTCTGGAATAAAGCAAGACTGGTATGTAAAGGGTATTCACAAATGGAAGGTATTGATTTTGAAGAAACCTTTTCCCCTATTGCTAGAATTGAAACTGTAATATTATTTCTTGCATATGTCACATATAAGAACTTTAAAGTCCATCAAATGGATGTGAAGTCAACATTTCCAAATGGTGAGTTAAAAGAAGAGGTATATGTTCAACAGTTAGATGGATTTCAACTAACTAATAAGGAAAACATGGTTTGTTGACTAAAAAAAGCACTATATGGACTCAAGCAAGCCCCCAAAGCCTGATATGCTAGACTGGATAAATACTTACTAAAGCTTGGATTCAATAAAGGTACTACTATTAGCAATTTGTATTTTAAATAAGATCATGATAAATAGTTGATTATTGAATTCTTTGTTCATGACATTATTTTTGGAGGAGATGATGATCTATGCATAAAGTTTGTTGATGAAATGAAAAGTGAATTTGAAATGAGTATGATTGGAGAGATGAAATTCTTTCTGGGATTGCAAGTTACTCAGTTGGACAATGATATTTTCATATCTTAGTCCAAATATGTGAGAGAGTTGTTGAAGAAGTTTGGCATGGAAGACTCAAAGCCTATTGGTACACCCATGGTAATCGGATGCAAGTTAACATAGAATGATGATTCTCCTAAGGAAAATCAAATAAGATATAGGTCAATG
Organism: Sequoia sempervirens; assembly: GCA_007258455.2. NCBI lineage: Eukaryota > Viridiplantae > Streptophyta > Pinopsida > Cupressales > Cupressaceae > Sequoia > Sequoia sempervirens. The sequence continues at coordinate 12,001,911 of VDFB02000009.1, forward strand.
ATTGGCAGATTTCTCTACTTAACTCAGACCAGACATTGTGAATGGTGTGTGTATGGTTACTAGATTTCAAGCTGATCCAAAATAATCACATGTGACTTTTGTAAAGAGAATTTTTAGATATCTAAAAGGAACAATTGATTTTGGGCTTTGGTATCCTAAAGATGATGATCTTATCTCAAGTGACTATATTGATTCAGACTCAGCAGGAGATGTAGATGATAGGAAAAACACTAGTGGTGGTGCCTTCTTCCTAGGGAAGAAGCTAGTGTCTTGGTTGAGTAAAAAGCATAATTCCATTTCCATATCTACTGTTGAGGAAAATTATATTATTGTTGCAAATAATTGTACTCAAGTGTTGCAGATGAAACAAATGCTAAAAGATATCAGAGTTGTATATGATGAGCCTACTGCCATATACTGTGACAACTCAAGTGCAATAAACATATCGAAGAATTTAGTGCTACACTCTAATACCAAGCATATATCAATCAAGTTTCACTTTCTAAGGGAGAAAGTAAGTGAGAAAGAAGTAAGAATGGAGTATGTGCCTACCAAAGAACAGATTGTGGACATTTTCACCAAGTTGTTGCCAAAAGATACTTTTGAGTATCTCAGAGGGATGCTAGGGGTGATTACCCCTCCTGATATGAACTAGAGATGCATTGGTTTGCATCAATCTGTGCACTTCATGATCATATTTTGATCCATGTTGTGGTGCCCGTTACTCAGGGGGAGTAGTTAGATGTGTAGATATGTGTTTCAGAGCTTGTATAGAAGAGATATTTGACATTGATGTCAAAGGGGGAGAAGTGCAATGTGAAAAATCTTTCTGTAAGAGAAGAGTTGAGGAGAAGAGTCAGAACCTAAGGAAGAGTAATTGTTGTTGTGCTGATGGTATTTTTCACATCATGTGTTGCTATCAATGGAAAAGGGGGAGATTGTTGGATGTTGTGGTTGTGTTGATGATATGTGGTTTTCATTGATGTCAAAACTATTAGCATTGATGTATTGAAGGTTGTATATGTCGAGGATATTGAGAAAATTGTAATAAAAAGTGCTACAGGTTGTCAGTGGAATAGAGAAGGTCATGAAGGTGTCTTGATCAGTACGTTGTTGATCAATTGTTATAGACTAAAGGGTTTCTTGCTGAGTGTATCTAGTTTATCCACTAGATTTTTAGAGGTTCGTGTGAAGTGTTGAGCAAGTTATGAATATTTGTATTCTAACAGTCTTTCTATGGCTTCAGGTTGTGTTCTTGAATGAAGATCAAGTGATTTTAGTTAGCTCAGTTGTTGCGGATGATTCTCTGGTGTTTTATGGTGGTTGAGGATGTTTCTATATCATGCTCTATATATCTTTGTTGCATGTCCATGTTGATTGATGTGTTCATGGTTGATGATTTTTCTATTGTGTGTTCAAGTTTTTATGTTCTTGGCTAACATGGTGGGTGTAATGTGCTATGGATCCTTGGAGGTAAAAATTTGATTTTTTGGTGTGCTTGAGGAGGTTTCTTTAATTATTCATTAAATTGTGGCCAACAGTGTTTAATTTGCATTGAAATTTTACTTGTAAATTTGGGCCAAGATTGTGTATATGTTTTATATTTTCATATTTCTTCTAGCCGATGAAGTTGTTGATGTAATTCATGTTGCGGATATATAAGAGTGATTGTTTGAGCAAAGTGAAGGGTGCATAAGTGTGTGTGAGAGAAAAGGAAGAGAAAATGTGTGAATAATGATCTAATCATTCGATTGTAGTATAGAGTGTGAAGAATTTTGAGCGAAGTGTGAAGGAGTGTTTTTCTGCTTAGCCAAAACTATAATCAGGCTTTTGTAGAAGCTATTAACTTAGTTCATGTTGGAAATATGTGCCTCAATCTCACAGGCTGAAACCTTTAGAAGAGCAAAGTTGGTATGACCTTCATTGTGTCTGGCCGACTAGCAGTTGTGAAACCTTGTGAAAAGTTCTGGTCACTGAGACCTTGTTTCAGTCCTGCCAAATGGACCTATCACTGTGACATGTTGATCGGTGCAAAAGTCTCCAACTCTTCCTGACCAAGCTGATCTCTTACCGATTGTTGGTGTCTAAAGGTGATCGCGAAGACTTGTGGTGACAGAAGTCTTCTGGGAGAGATTTGAATGCTCGGTATGAAGTCTTATTGAGATGGTATGTCTCATCGACAAGGTGTTACACTTGTGGTTATTAGAGTAACTCATATGCTTCGGTATGAAGTCTTGTCGATATGTAAAAGTCTCGCCGATAGCTTTACACTTGGAGTCTTTGTGGTAACAAAAAGACTTCAGTGTGAACTCTTGGTGATGGGTGTTGGTCTCACCGATGTTGTGGGGTAGTCTATTGTTGGTATGACTCTTGGTGACTGTTTCATCTAGGGGTGACTTGAAGACTTTGGTAAGAACTCTTAGCAATAGTAGTAACTCTTGCTGACTATTGGACATTTCAGAATGACTTGGGAACTTCGGTATGATGTCTCACCGAAGAGCGATAGTCTCACCAAAGGGAAAGCTGATATCTATGTGACCTTTGAACATCGGTATGATGTCTCATCGAATAGCGATTGTCTCGCCGATGAGATTGCTGAGGTTGATGCGATCTTGTGAACTCGGTGGAACCTCTTGCCGATAGAAATGACTCTTGACAACATCGATGGTTGAGTCGTGTGGCATCGGGGAGACACGGTTAGTGTCTCATCGACATGCAAATATGTTTTGAATGCCTTTGACCGAGTGATGACTATCCTACATGGTGATTCTATGACCAATCAGAGAAGTCGAATGGGAACTATTGTAAGTTAGTCTATTGAGGCAGTTCTGTGTGGAAGTTCAACAAACAAGGACGACATGGATATATTCTATAATTGCAGATGATGTTCAGTTTGATGGATGTTTGATCAATGTTCAATGTACAGTTGGATGAACAATTTGATGTATGATCAGTATGAATTCAATTCTGAAAGGTTGTAACTTGAATGTTTTGTACAAGGTTGATCATTGAATCTGCTGCTGTAATTTGACATTAGAAAGATAAGTCTGATCTCTGTATGTAATCTCAATTACTGTAATACAAAGTGACTTCTCTTGGTGTGGTGGGTTTTTTTCCCATAAGGGTTTTCCCACGTAAATATGGTGTTCATGTGTGTATGTTATATTCTCCATTTCTATTATTTCTTATAAGTGTATCTTAATTGGACTGTAATTGAAAATTTAAAAGTATCTCTGCATTCTTCCCTGAGATTTTGATGTTAGGAGAATTGTTTCTGCACCTTAGCTTTCCTTACAAGTGTTATCAGAGCCTAGCTGGTTATCTTATCCTTGTGGGTACATTGGGTTTTTTGAGTCAATTTCTATTCAGTGGGAGTCTTGTAGAAGTTTGGTAATTTGAATTATAGGTTAAGATGGCAAGTACGTCAGGAAAGATTGAAATTGAGAAATTCAATGGCAGCAATTTTGAGTTTTGGAAACTTAAAATGGAAGATTTGTTGGTTGATCATGATATGTGGCTTGTTGTGTCTAGAATGAAACCTACAGGCATGAAGCAAGAGGATTGGGACCTTGCAGATAGAAAATCAAAGGGGCTGATAAGACTTTGTTTAGCAGACTCTGTTCTTCTGAATGTTCATGAAGAAAAGACTACATCTTCCTTGTGGAAATGACTGGCATCTATTTATCAGGGCAAGTCCTTGGTGAATAAATTATTCTTGAGGAAGAAGTTGTATGCTTTGAGAATGTAGGATGGAGGATCTGTTGCTAATCATTTGAATGCTTTCAACATGATAATTGCATAGTTAACATTTGTTGGTGTGAAGATTGATGAAGAGGATAACTGTATGTTGTTATTATGTTCTTTGCTAGATTCTTGGGATCACCTGGTGATGGCTATTGGGAGTACAACATCTAGTTTCAAGATGGAAGATGTTGTTGCTTCTTTGTTATCAGAAGAGATGAGAAGGAAATCTTCTGAGATGGTGAAGGAGGCCCTTGCTGTTAGAGGAAGGTCGAAAGAGAAAGGAAAGAAGAAGGAAAAGAAGTCCAAATCTAAATCAAAGGGGAGATCAAAGTCTATTGGTAAGAAGTCCATGGTGAAGTGATGGAATTGTGGGCAACCTGGTCATGGCTAAAAGGATTGCAAAGAGGAGAAAAAGAAGAAGAAGAATTCTTTCAACTATGACTCTTCTCAGAGTGATGCAGACGCCTTCATTGCAGCCTTGGCTATGCAGGCATCAGATGATGTCTGGCTGATTGATTCTAGAGCATCTTTCCACATGACATCTCATATAGACTGGTTCATGAAGTATGAAGAAAATGATGGTGGGAAGGTGTATTTGGCAAGTGATTCATCTTTGGAAATTGTTGGCCGTGGAAGAGTCAGAATTCAATTCCCTGATGGAAGAGTGAAGGGAATCAATGATGTAATGCATATATCAGGTCTAGCTCGAAATCCACTTTATGTTAGTAAGCTGAATGATATTGGAGTGCAAATCACGTTCTCTAGAAATGGCTGCAAGATTACTATAGGCTCAATGGTGCTAGCAAGGGGTGCTCGTATTAGTACCTTGTATAAGTTGGATGCACATGTTGTTTAATGCAATAATGTCTCTGCAAAGTCACAGAAAGCTACGCATGGAGGAAAAGAGGAAAACGTTCCTGATTCTATAAACTCTATGGAAGTTAAACTTCTAGCAAAAAGACTATGCTCTGGCATCATAGGCTGGGCCACATTGGTGAGAAAGGTTTAAAAACATTGAAGAATAAAAACCTGGTTGAGGGGCTCAAAGATTGTAACCTCGAATTTGAATTCTGTGAACATTGTATATATGGAAAACAACACCGTGTTTCATTTTACTCCAGTCCTCACAAATCTTCTAGTTTGCTTGATTATATACATTCTAATGTTTTTGGTCCAGTGAATGTTCCTTCTTTTTCTAAGTCAAGGTACTATGTATCGTTTATTGATGATTATTCAAGAAGGGCATTTGTCTATTTTTTGAAAAGTAAATCAGAAGTGTTCAATCAGTTTAAGGAATTTAAGAACCTTGTAGAAAATCAGAATGGAAGGAAAATAAAATTTTTAAGGACTGATAATGGCGGTGAATTTTTTTCTGATGATTTCGAGAGGTACTATAAAGATCATGGGATTAAAAGACATAAAACTACACCTTACACTTTGCAGGCAAAATTGAGTTGCAAAAATGTTCAACAGGACAGTGATGGAAAGAGCGCGAAGTATGCTCAGTAGTGTTGGCTTGAAGGAGAAGTTTTGGGCTAAGGTAGTTGCTACAACATGTTACTTGATAAACCATTCTCCTAATTCTTCTCTTGTTGAGAAAACACCTTTGGAAGCATGGTCTAGTAAGAAGCCCTCTTTAAGACATATTCGTGTTTTTGGCTGTGAGGCATATGCATATGTGCCAAATGAGAAAATATTTAAATTAGAGAACAAGGCTGTCAAATATATTTTTATTGGCTATAGTGCTGGCATAAAAGGATACAAGCTTTGGAATCCTAAAACGAAGAAGGTTCTATACAGTAGAAGTGTTATCTTTCGTGAGCTGAAGCCTTCTACCTTGGATCTGCAGTCAGAGAAAAAATCAGAAAATGAAAAGGATGTACTTCAAATTCCTCCAACACCAGATAAAGAGGAATTGAAAATTCAAAATGTACCTAAAACTAAGGAGAGCTCAAGTAGTTCTGAGAGTTCTGAAGAAGAAGAACAACCTCAGCCTCAACAAGTGAGGAGGTCAACTCATGAAAGAAAGCAACCTGATAGGTATGGGTTCTCTTTGATAGATTCTACTTGTGCCTATGCTTTAATTTCTAGCACTGATGAGCCTAGGACTGTGAAAGAGGCATTTAGAATGTCCGATTCAAACTCTTGGTTGGAAGCCATGAATGGAGAAATGGCATCATTAGAAAAAAATGATACTTGGAGTTTGGTGCCCTTGCCTTAAGGCAGAAAATTTGTTGGCTACAAATGGGTATTTAAAAAGTAAATAGGTCTAGATAGCAGTGTGGAAAAATACAAGGCGAGGTTGGTTGCGAAGGGTTATTCCCAGGTAGAGGGAATTGATTATGGAGAAATTTTTTCTCCTATAGCTAAGCTGACGTCCATTAGATTTCTTTTGTAACTTGCATCAGCATATGACTTAGAGGTTGAATAGATGGATGTGAAGACAACATTTCTTCATGGTGATCTTGAAGAAGAAATTTATATGTCCCAGCCCGAGCTTTGTGGAGAAAGGTAAAGAAAAACTGGTTTGCAAGTTGAAAAAATCTCTATATGGATTAAAGCAATCTCCTAGAATGTGGTACCAGAAGTTTGACACTTTTGTTTTGTCATTGGGATTTGTAAGATCAAAATTTGATCATTGTGTGTATTACAAACCTGAAAGTGATCAAGTTCTTATTATTGCTCTCTATGTTGATGATATGTTGTTCATAAGCAATAGTAAGTTAATGATTTCTGATCTTAAGTCTCAGTTGTCTGCAAAGTTTGAAATGAAAGATCTTGGTGCAACAAGGTATATTCTGGGAATGGAAATAACAAGGGACAGGAAGAATAGAAAACTTTGGCTCAGTCAGAGTAAGTATATCAAGACTGTTCTAGAGAGATTTTGTATGAATGATTGCAAGCAGCTAGTTGTTCCACTTTTGTAGGGAACGAAGCTATTTGTTGAAGAGTCTCCAAAATATCCTACTAAGATGGAGGACATGACCAATCTACCTTATGCTAGTGTGGCTGGCAGTCTTATGTATGCAATGGTATGTACAAGGCTAGACATTGCCCAAGCAGTGGGAGTACTTAGTCGGTTTATGGCTAATCCTGGAAGGACACATTGGGATGCTGTGAAAAGAGTATTCAGATATCTGAAGGGAACTTCAGAATATGCTTTGTGTTACCATGGGAACTTGGTTGAATCACAAAGGACTCCTAGTATTTGAGGCTATGCGGATTCTGATTGGGCAAGGAACATTGATAGCAGAAGATCCACCAGTGGATATATTTTCATATTGAATGGTGGTTTAGTGAGTTGGATGAGTAAGCGGCAGGCTATAGTCGCTTTGTCCACTATAGAGGCAGAATACATGGCAGAAACACACACCTGTAAAGAAGCAATCTGGTTAAAAAATTTGTGTTCTAACATTGGTTTTGATGCAAGGAAAATAACAATTTATTGTGACAGTCAGAGTGTTATTTGTTTGGCAAAGAATCCTACTTTCTATGCCAGGACGAAACATATAGATGTATAGTATCATTTTGTATGAGATATGGTGGAGGATGGAAAGGTCTCGTTAGAAAAAGTGGATACTCTGGAGAATGTTGCAGATGCATTGACGAAGCCAACGAGCACAGAAAAGTTTAGGTGGTGTGCTAGTTCGATGCGCCTCAGTAACCATGAATTTTAGTAGTTTTGTTGTGCTTTGGAGGTGCTTGTGTGATCTTCATCAAGTGGGAGATTGTTGGAAATATGTGCCTCAATCTCACAGGCTGAAACCTTTGGAAGAGAAAAGTCGATATGACCTTCATTGTGTCTGGCCAGCTAGCAGCTGTGAAACCTTGTGAAAAGTTTTGGTTGTTGAGACCTTGTTTCAGTCCTACCAAATGGACCTATCGTTGTGACATGTTGATTAGTGTGAAAGTCTCCAACTCTTCTTGACTGAGCTGATCTCTTACCGATTGTTGGTGTCTAAAGGTGATCGCGGAGACTTGTGGCAACAGATGTCTTCGGGGAGAGATTTGAATGCTCAGTATGAAGTCTTATCAAGATGGTATGTCTCGCCGACAGGGTGTTACACTTGTGGTTATCAGAGTAACTCATATGCTTCGGTATGAAGTCTTGTCAATATGGAAAAGTCTCGCAAACATCTTTACACTTGGAGTCTTCATGGTAACACAAAGGCTTTGGTGTGAACTCTTGGCGACGGGTGTTGGTCTCACCGATGCTGTGGGGTAGTCTATTGTCGGTATGACCCCTAGCGATTGTTTGATCTCAGGGTGACTTGAAGACTTCAGTAAGAACTCTCAGTGATAGCAGTAAGTATTTCTGATTGTTGGACATTTCATAATGACTTGGAAACTTCAGTATGATGTCTCACCGAAGGGAAAGCTGATATCTATGTGACCTTTGAACATCGGTATGATGTCTCATCTAATAGCGATTGTCTCGCCAATGAGATTGCTGAGGTCAATGTGATCTTGTGAACTGGGTGGAACCTCTTGCCGATAGCAATGACTCTTGGTGACATTGATGGTTGAGTCATGTGGCATCGGGGAGACATGGTTAGTGTCTCACCGACATAAGAATATGTTTTGAATGCCTTTGACTGAGTGATGACTATCCTACGTGGTGAGTCTATGACCAATTAGAGAAGTTGAATGGGAACCATTAGAAGTTAGTCTGTTGAGCTAGTTCTGTGTGGAAGTTTGACAGACAGGGATGACATGGATATATTCTGTAATTGTAGATGATGTTCAGTTCGATGGATGTTCGATCAATGTTCAATGCATAGTTGGATGAACAGTTTGATGTATTATCAATGTGAATTTAATTTTGAAAGGTTGTAACTTGAATGTTTTGTACAAGGTTGATCATTTAATTTGCTACTGTAATTTGACATCAAAAAGATAAGTCTAATCTCTGTATGTAATCTCCATTACTATAATACAAAGTGACTTCTCTTGGTGTGGTGGGTTTTTCTCCCGTAAGGGTTTTCCCACGTAAATCTGGTTTTCATGTGTGTATGTTATATTCTTTGTTTCTGTTATTTCTTAGAAGTGTATCTTAATTGGACTGTAATTGAAAATTTAAAAGTATCTCTGCATTCTTCCCTGAGGTTTTGACATTTGGAGAGTTGTTTCCGCACCTTAGCTTTCCTTATAGTTCATACCCTACGAATCTAATCCAAATTTCTATAAGATAGTGTGTCTTCTCTAGGTAGTGAGCCCTCTTGTATTTAAGCAGTGAGCTCTAGGTAGTGTGCCTGAATGCATGTGCATTCCCATTATTCTTCTTTATACTTTTAATAGGGTATAATATTGTGGACTGACATCCACTGTGGTTTTTCCCCTAATAGGGTTTCCATGTAAAAAAAAATCTTGGTGTTCTTTGTGTTTCTAATGTTCTGATGTTTTATGGTTTATTATTCATTCATCATATCTAAGATTAAGTTAAGCTAAGTTTGAAAAGTTTAAATATTCTGTGACAACCGATTCACCCCCCCTCTCAATTGTCTGTCATTGTTTTCCAACACTATGTCTGTGCTACTTCAATCTGGTAATATGGTCCAAAATCTCTCTAAAGTGTATATTGGCTCATACAATTTTGATATGTTTTCCAAGTGTCTTAGATGTAGTTGTGTTCAAGTTATCAAAGATTTTAGTTGAACAGGTTGAAATATTTAAATGTTATAAGTTCAGCTTACAATTTTTTTGTGTTTCTCTTTTGGGGACTTAAGGTGCATGTTTCATGAAGGATTATCTTTTAAGTCTAGGCTGACCTAAATTATGTCTTGCACTTTTAGTTTTGATTGACAAAGAAGTTTTTTTTTCGTGGTTGACAAGATATTTTGAATTATGTATGCTTACATCCATTTAGGCCAGCCTAATTGATCTGTATGAACCGTTTATATATAGAATATATTTTTATTGAGCATATATATATTTGGGATATACATAGATGTATGCATGTATTTTTTTTGAAGAGATAGGCAAAGAGATATGAAAAGAGGTGATGATGTGAGATATGTGATGAAGTGATATGGTAGTTGTTGTACACCTACATTTTGGTACAAAAATTCCCATCTTTTGAAGCTCAATTGGAACTGTACTCAACACTTAGGAGGTGCATTCTTTTCAATTCACATCTCAAGTAGTGAGCCATATATTTTTGTATTCTAGTAGTAAGCCATATCTTTGTACTCTAGCTATGAGACTTTCAAGGAAAGTGTGTCCTAGCAGTGAGCCATGTAATATCTTATAAGTTCCAATTATAATATATTATGAGTTAATCCTCACCATGTTTTTTCCCACTTTGGATTTTCCACGTAAAAATCTTGGTGTCTATGTGTTGTGTGATGTTATGTTCATTTCCATGTTGTTACTTACTATTGCAACAAGATACATTGTAATAATTGGATGGTTAGTAATCAATTAGTTTAGTAGAATACTAATTCACCCCCCTCTCAGTATTCTGTGTGTTCAACATTTATATTGTTTATTAATAATATATATGAAAACACTAAGAGATATCCTTCTCAAGGTGTTTATTTTTAATAAATTAGTCACATAAAAGTGCAATAGACACCTCAAGAAGGATATATCTCGATGTTTTAATATATATGTGACTGAACTGAAATATGATTTAATTTTTTCATTTCCTTAATAAGTTTTCTATAAGTATGATATCTAATCATCAAATAGTGTCATTTTATAGAACATAGTCATATAATTTTTTTGATAAAACTGGTTTATCTTCGACAAAACATACAAAGCATGTCCTCTTGAACATGCAATACAATAAACTAAGATTATTGTCATACCAAGTAGTATCTTGTCTTGGAGAACAACATATAAAGCTAATTTTCTTTGTGCAACTACATTCAATTGAAAATAAGGGTAGAAAAGATGCAATGAAAATTGACTTGAATCTAAAGAATTTTGATACATAACCAAACAAGAAATGCTCCCTAAGATTAGAAAGAAAAGATAAAAATTAGATCGATGTCATTAAAATATGGCACAAGCTATTTGATCATTCTTTTATTGATGCTTTCCCCCACATAAATTGATACTGATACTCTTGACCCATCTTTCTCTACTTAGGAATTGTTTATGCATGCTGTAAAAAATAGACTTGAACATAAGAAAAAACCAATATTGGAGTGAAAGGAGGATCTTGCATATTAAATAGTACCAAATACTAAAATTATCAAATGCATTAACACCATTCTAGTTGTTCTTGGGATGATTCAAACAAAGAAAGAGCCATAGATAATGAAAACAATGAACAAACCTACTACCTAGATGATGTTGTTGAGGAAATAAATATGGAGGCATTAAGGAAAGAGTATGAGACAAAAAAAAGTACTTTTAGGGTGAAAATCTTGCCTAATTTTATGGTGAAGGGAAAGGGAATGAGTAGAATGAAAATCAAACCTATTGATAAAGATCCTTTCTCAATTGAAATGTTTGAGTGTTATTTTTTCAAAACCTACCAAACATTTTGTCAAATTCTAGTGATGGACCCTCCTCAAAGGATTCCCATGGATTTCATGTATATGGCTACTAATATCCAACATTTAATGGTGAATAAACTATATTATTTTTTCACATACTTATCCAATAAAATTCATAATGCACTAGTGACCATCAAGAATGGTCAAACTAGGGTAAGATTCTGGTAATTTTCATTGTTGTGCCATATGTTTTTGGCTAGAGGATATAAAGAGTTTGGATAGGATATGCCACTAGATTTAAAGGATGAGAAAAATGAAAGCCTTCCATTCCAATTATGGATTCATCATATAGGCATGCATTGTCCAACTTCAAGCTTTGTTTCTTTAACAAATCTATTTGTTTCTTTGTTGAGGGGGTATTTGGTGAGGGATTTTCCAAGGATTCCAAGGGAGTTGCATGATTTTTTTAGGCCTAAGAAAATGAGGCCTAATTTAGGAATTGACTATAACCGAGGGAATGTCATCCCTTATGAAAGTATTAAAATTCTTAGAGTGTATGGTAAAAATGTGGCTCCACATGTATTGACAAGGCTTGTGCCACTCAAAATAGGTTTCTTGGAAGTTATGTGGAAGCTTGGAATTATTGAAGATATGTTTTGACAAGACAAAACAAGGGAACTCTTTTTCCTAGCTATACTATGTTTTCAAAATTTGTGATGATAAAAGATGGATGGAGGAATGTCCTCAAGATGACTACATATATATAGATGAAGAACTATAGAGCAATAAACCATGACCTTGAGGGTTTCATTGTAGCATTGAAGGTGAGAATCAGAGCAAGAAAGTTCTAGCACAATTTTGACTATCTTGGAGACATCATCAGGAGTGAGTTTCATTTGCATAAGGTAGAAGACAGGAAGATAAAGTGGTTGGAATTTTCAAAATTGGAGAAAGCAAAGAGAGAAAAGGGTCACAAGTTTAAGGGGATTTATATGGATATTGAAGATCCAATGTTGAGGATTAAAACAATTTTATAAAACTTTGACAGAGTTGTAGGGAAGCTCTAGGAAAATATTGAAGAGCAAGATAAGGGGAAGGCCCCCATGGTTGAAGAGTCCTACATATCAACTAGTAAGAACACTGTATGTCTTCTCAAGAAGAAAAAAAGTTATTCTAAGGAAGGAACAAATAAAAAATACTCCCACTCAATAAAAAGAATCTAGACCTCAATCCCCTATGCCACATATGCCACAATCTCCACCTTTGGTATCATCTCCACATCAAGTCATAGATCTCGATTGACTACCAAGAGAGCCCTCTCAAAAGAGGAGAAAAATTGAGCAAGTGTATGGAATTATTGAATATCCAATAGATTCAGATGATGAGGTTATTGTAACCTTTGATGATACCATGCAAAATATGCCATCACTTGCAAGACAAGTAGATTTATCAACTCCATAGGGTAGGGTTACAAAATAATTTCTAACTAGTCTAGACAATGTAGATGATGTAAAGGAGAAATATTGCATAGATTTTATGGATGATGCATTTTTCAATACAAATGTATTCAATGAATATGTATGGAGGACCAAGAAGGATGAATATGAGAACAAAATGAAAATAGAGATGGCTAAATCCCCTGAACTACCTAGAGTAGTCAAATTAAAAGGGTGGTGGAAAAAATGAAAGCTAAGTAGAAATAAATGAACCCTTGAAGAGGGAAGGAAGCTTGAAAGAGAAATTAGCATACTTCTCTTATTGGAATGGGACTTGGTATCAATCATTTCCTTTGACACCATAAGGAGGTAGGACTCACAAGTATATGCAAATGATGAAGATGCTTTGTGTGCATTGCAAAGATCTATCTTCAACACACAGTGGGATACAGTGGCTATTTGGGATTTGGATGCCAACACAAATAAACCTCAAGTTTTTTTCTTCACCAAAGGTATCCCTATGACCCACCCCAATAGCACAACCATCCTTGCATTGGTCTCACTTTTTTTGAAGTTGGGTCCAGGAGGGGCAAGCTGAGGTGATACTAATCCTCTGGGGATGCATGCAATTGCTCACAAATCACGTGCATCGGGTAAGCTTGGAGCTTGGTGTTGAACCCAAAACCTATGGGGAGAAAACCCATGACCCAAGCCAATTCCACTACCTATATGGGTCAAATAAACCTCAAGTTGAAAAAATTATAGCATACTACAAGGGTGGTCTTATAATTCAAGAGGGTTTTAGATACACGAGTAGTGGAGGAAACAACATTAGTAGTTAATGTAGCACATTTTACCAAAGAAAATGTTGATTCCTTCGAAGAGAAATGTGATGTAGAGACTAGACAATACAATTATTTGTTGATTACATACAATAAATATGAGTAGAGGTTGGAAGAACTAGAGTTGGAGAATGAAATGTTGAGGAATCAACAACAAATGCAACTAATGCAACTAATTTCTCCATTTGTTTCTTCTCCATGACCTCTTCTAGCTCAATCACCTCCTCCACCATCTTTAGAGATGGTTGCATATGATGAAAATAGGTCAATTGTGGAGCTTGTTGCAAGTACATTATTTTCACCTCCTCCTAAGGAAATATTGAACAAAAGAGAGCTAATTCAATAGTGGAGGGTGTATGAGGAGTTATTTTTCAATTGTATGATGAAAATAATATTCTTATTGTTTCTAATGTATTGGAGCATTGTTTGGGAAAGGAAATAAAAAGAGTGAGCAGTGTTCATTCTAATTATTCTTTAATATTTGATTCAATAAGGATTTTTGAAGGGGATAGGTCAATAGTTGTCCCATTAATGCAGATATGGGTGCCCAGGCTTAGTTTATTGAAGATAATGGTTGTAGGGTCCACTCATGAGCTAAATAAGACATTAAAAATTCCCCCCACATATAAGGTAGTAAAAAGAGTTTTTGATTTCCAAGGGTTAGTGGATCCATTTGAGTAGAGAATTAGGGAATTTCTCCAATAGTTTGATCAGAATGATCTCTTCCTCTTATCGAACATTTTGGTTAAAAATAGAGTAGTAAAAACACATGAATAGTGGAGGGCGCAAATGGATATAACTATTTTTGCAAAAGCTACCTTAATTTATGAACATGGAGATGTCAAGATAGATATTCTCAAGAATAGCATGGATAAATTGTCTATCACTAACACATTATTGGAAACATTTGATAAGGATGTTAATCGGGTAATGAAGAAGTATGGCTAATACACGACAAAGTTGGATTAATTCATGACATTTAATTGGCCATTTGAAGAGGATTATGAGGCCTGATATCAACAAAATATTCAAATACCTGACTTGTAAAGTATCTTGATGAAGTGGGCACATTTTTGTATTTCTACACAGTCAGCATTTGAAAATGTTTTCAACAACACCAACAATAGAGGATTTTGTCTTTTGCACACGAGGTTTTGTCTTAATATGCTAGCTCATATTTTTTGGATTTATATCAAGATGAATGAGGGAAAGGAGCAAAAAAGTACTAATCATCAACCTCAAAGCACTTTTAGAGAGGACAAAGATTGCAAAGAGTAAATATAACTACATTTTTTTTTGGAATATTCCATCCACGAGCTAGAAAATGAAATCATATTTTGAAATGTATTTGAAATTGTCAAATGAAAATGTGACAAGGATAATTGGCCTAAAGCTTGTTGCTCCCTTGTTATATAAATGGGAATTCAAGGCCATTTGCACAAGATGATTGATCTCCCAGAGAATTTTTAATTGAGAAGCATAGAGAATAGAAGTCAAGTCATTTCTTGGGTTATTGAGTCTACATTTTCTATATTTTATGTTGTACAATAGTACCAAAATCTGAATATAAGAATTGGCATAATTATGAGTCAGTTGTCTCCTATTGTAAACTTTTCATGAATTATTAATGGAAACATTTAAGGATATTTCATTTCATCTCAATTTTTTTCTACTGGATGTATGATATTATCAATGTTCTAATTCAAATAATTGGTTAAAATAATTTGAAATAAGTGTATGTTCATGTATTTGTGTACAAGAATTTTGTAAGAAGAGTTGGTTTAGGATATTGGGTGCAATTTTGTAATGCAATATTGTAAAATATCTATAATGTTAAGATTGAAATGTTGTTATGCATTACAATTTGTATAGAATTTTACTCCATGCCCTAGGATTAAGGCACCAATCTAGAATCTATTTTTAGAGTTGCAAGTTATAGTCCATCTTTCACAATTCAAAAGAATAAATACTAAGTTTCATTTCAGTTGAAGTTAAATTCATCGAATTTTCATATAGTTCCACATTCTCTTTCTTTAAAATGTTAAATGTTGTAAAGGATTAGCTAGATCTTTAAATTATTTTACTTTTCAAGAAAAATATAAGAGAATGTATCTATTATTCATAATTTATAAGTAAATTTGCAAAAAGAATATTAATTGCATTGTGTGGTATCACCCTCCTTGGTCTTGCAGAGACCAAAATGTAAAGGGAAAGTTGTTGCAACTTTCACTTTTTTATTGGCCAAGCCATCTAGGTATCTGACCATTGGAAATGGAAAATACATAGGTTATCTATGATGTCAAATTGGTATTTAAAAAACACCAATAGATTGGTGACTCTACTACAGAAAAACTTGTGTAAAGTCTCTAGCTCAAGATCATTTGAATTTAGAGTCATAAATTTAAAAGTTTTGTGTTTAGTCATGAAAGAGTCCCTCAAATTGTCTCGTCATTTTTCAATTTGAAGTCATTCAATTAAATTTTCAAGTAATATTTTTATTTTTTTGTGATTTTTCATATGCATTATCATAGGTTTGTCTGAGCTTTCTCTATATTTGTAAATGCTCTCAAATTTGTTCAAAAGAATTACAAATATTTTTCAAATTCCCATTTAATTAGGTGGCAACTTTGAGTCTCCATTTAAATGCACTAAAATAATCAAAGAAAGTGAGAAGAAAAAAGAAGATAAGCAACTAGAAGATGAGGTGAACCAAAGCATACATGAAGAAACATCTTGAAGATATATTGGAGGGAGAATTGTCAAAAACTACAAAGCAAACCTAGAAACAAAAAGATGCAAATATAAGTAAGTTAATCTAAATCCTACTCTTGAACCTGCACATATTGATATTAGTAGCCATGAAATTCTTGAAATACAAAGAAATTTCATAGGTCTTGATTCTAATGATGATGAAGAAAATGTTGCAAATAAATCAGTTGAAAGTATACATCAATCTAGCTTTGCACTGAAGGTTTAGAAGCGGTGGAAGCTAGTTCATAGAAGACTTTGGAGGAACTTCTCTTTTGAAAATTATGTAGGGAATAGTCTTTGACGTATTGTGTTCTATTTTCTCTTTTTGGGTTCCACTGTAGCATTTCTAGAAAAAAAAATTAGTATCCTTTTCTTTTGTAGGTCTCTTTAGCTTTACCCTTTCTTCTCTTTTCTTCTAGAGATTCTTGTAGCTTTCTGCTCCTCTATGTTCAGGTAGTTTTACGTAATTTTTTTGCCTTTTAATAAAAAGGGAGTGGGCCTCTATCCCCACAATTTATGTATCAAAAAAAAATGCATACATCAATCTAGGCCTAGAAAGAGAAGGAGTATAAGTAGAATTTTTTAGAATAATATTGCTTTTGCTAATGCTAGGGCTACTGGAACTACTCTTTCAACTACAAATGGCTATTCTCCTTTTCCAATAGATATATTAATTGGATCTATTGATACCACTCCTAATCTTATAAATATTTCTGATAATTCTAATTCTAATATCACATTACCTAATTATGAAGATGTATTTGGTGAGATTAGTGAGCTCTAATAAGAGGCTTGAATAAAAGGAGAAATAAGAATTAGGAGGGAAAATTTGAAAGAGGAGAAGATTAGGAATTTTGTTTATGAAAAATATATGTTGAGAAGGAGATTTGAAAGGAAGAAACTATTGAATCAAGAAGAGCCTGAACTTGTTTCTATTCCCATCATCAACCCTATTATCACCTAAATTCTTGGTATTAATACTATGAACACTCCAATAAAAAATACCAATATAGTTACTACCTGGACTAGTTCCACTGTTACTAGTTCAGTTGCTCAACATAATACCTCAAATGTTCAATCCCAACCTATTGATAAAGGGAAGAAGATTGTGAAACAATTGGTCATTAATGAAAGTGCATCATCCCAAAAGGCTCTTGCATTTGATGCATCAGAGACATTGAAACTTAATTTGAAGAAGGAGAAAGAGGATTTGCAAAAGGAATTGGAGAGAATTCATATATTGGCAACTTTGAGAAAATGTGATCTTTTGAGCCCCTACCCTATTTGAATATATTGTCATTCAATCCTCTATTTTTTTAAAAATATAAAATTAAATTAAATTTCCATCAACATTTTAAATTTTAGAAATGTGCAAAAATAATTATTATTGGAAAATTAAAACTAAAAACAATATTAGTAGTCATTGAGGGGTTTGCAGACCCCCTGACTGCTTGAAAGACACTAACAAAGCCAACATTGATACCATATGGTATGTAATTCTAGTAGCCAACCAACATTTATTGATGCCAACAAGCCTTTGGCTCCTGGTCCCTAGCCTCCAATCAGGCGTGCCCAACTCTTAGCTCCCCCTTCGGGGTATTATAAACCACTAAAAATTTTATAAAGAAAATTTTGAAATAATTTTGATTTGACCACCAACCCTCAATCTACACATCATTGGTGCATCACTACCACTAGTGGGGCTGATAGCCAATTGCTAGCCAACAACTCATAAGGAAAATTGGAGGATTTTTTTTCAAACAACCATATAACATTTACCTAGGATGTTGGATTTTCAACTTCCAATAATAAAAAAATATCTCGATATGAGCACCTATGCAACAGTATAGTTTTGATTCCATGATTTTGTTATTTTCATTAGTTTTTAATGCTTGGAAGTAAAATATTCTCTATTTCATGGTTTTGGCTATACTTTTTCATATAAAATCAAACTTTTGATTTTGAATAGGTATTGGAGAGAATGTGCAATGTACTACATAGTGGATTAGATAGTTTTTTAATTTGTGGTGTAGACATAGGTTTGTACTTGTTTGATCACTTATAGGTACTTGAGATTCAAGATGTGGTTGTGTGAGAATCTAGATGAGTCAAGAGGTGAAAACTTGAGGGTGTACATGCTTTTATATGATATTTATGATCTGGTACAATTGATTATTAGTTTGGTGCTTCTTGGTATAGGTTTATAGATTATTTTTAGTGTTGTACTTTGATGATGATAGGTACACAAGTTTTCTTCTAGTTTTAGTACATGGGTTGATACTTGTAGAGACTTGGAGTCTCTTGTGGGTGATAGTTGAGTGTAGGTACAATATTGATGATGATTATTATGTCATGGATATGCACACACATTTGAGCATTGGTACAACATGGTCATGTATGTGGTTTTTTGGTGGTGTTTTAGTTTGGTGCTAGGAGGTTGATTTTATCTCCTAGATGATTGATTAGTTCCTTGACTATGGTTACTCATTTGTGGACATGTTTGGAAAATAAGATCTATGGTTGATTTGTTGTTTGAGTCTTGTTGTCTATAGGATTATCTTCTTTGATATCTCAATTTATAGGTTACTAATGTGATGATGAGTTTGCATGCTTACATTTTTGGGATCTTGGAGGTATATAGTTGTGTGGGTTGGCCACCCATTTTGTTCGAGTGGGATGAACCAGATGTGGACTATCTATATCCATGAGATTGATTTTGTGTTGATGTAGACCTTATTAGTTGGCCTTGTCTATGGTCATTTTTGCATTAATATGTTTCTTTGAGATTCGATGATGGATGGTTAGATTACTTGAATAGTTGGTTGTTGGGACTTGTACAGTATGTGGTTCTATCATGATGTCATAATATCTTGGTTACATTTCATTTGTTACACATTTCAGTGGGATCTTTTGATAGTGATGATTTAGCAATGTAGGATTAATTCAAGATGAATTTTTGGTAGTTGTATCTTCTTATCTTAGAGATATTGGTTCTACTTATTCTCTGGAGCTATTGGGATTGTAGTTGAATGTGTGAACAATGGGTAGGTTTTATTTAGGAGATGGTTGTCACAATGCCATTTTAAGCTTAGTATTATAGTTTAGTGGGATTTGTTGGTAGTGACTTGGATTCATCATTGGTGATTGGTAACCTTCTTTAGTGTTTGTGGATGTCTTGGAAGATATATAAGATCTTGTTGATGTAGAAGACTTCTTTCACATTTATAGGTTCATTTTAATGAGATGGTTATATTTATATGATTAGAGATGTTAATTTTTGGTTTAGAGTGTATTTGGTATTGTGTCTTTGATTACTCTAGATATCAATTTGATTATTGAAATGATATAGGTTCTCTTGAGACCAAGATGCATGCATTGATATATGTGATCTCCTAGGAGGAGATGCTTAGATCATGATGTCATGTTTGAGTTTTTGATTCTATAGTTGGAGCTTTGAGATTGGTCCTTTTGGTTCTCTAGGTATTTGATTATATTGGTCATTTTCTTGAGAGCTTCATGAGGGTGTTTTATTATTATCCTATATGTAATGCATATGTGATCATTAATATTCTATATTTACCAATAAATGAGATACATGCATACATTTAAAATAGGTTGAACAAGATGAATAATCACATCTAATTTCACATTGGAAATTGCGAAACAAAATTCTTAGGGAAATTTGATTTATCATGTATGAAAGAATAGTAGATTACATTAAATATTTTCTTATGGATGGACCAATATGAGTTATTATTGGGTATGATATACTTAAATTTATTAACAATGAGGTGGTAGAATTATTTCTTTCTAATACAATAGAAAATGTTTAAGTAATATACTAAGTTAAAAATTTAGTGGAAGCTTATAGTTATAAAAATTATAGATTGATTAGAATCACACATTTGATAGGTGACTATGATATCTTGACTAGAAAGGATAGAGAGGTCTTCATGGTGCTAACTATGGTAGTTTTAGATATATTTATGGAGATAACAAACTATTCATTCAAATAACTAATGGAGGGATGTTTGGATGAATTTGGGAGGATTATCAATGATAGGGGTCACTTTCTAGTACAATAAAAATGAGAAAGATTCAAATAGATCATACATGACTTGCATATAATTATTGCAAAAGTGTAATAATAGGGGGTTACATCTCTCCCTTGAGTATTAATGAGGAGTGTTATCATGTGTAAGTATCCAAAGATGATTTTAATAGCTTTTTTCCCTTTTTAGAGTGTTCAAATGATATGGTTTGTAGGTTGTGAGCCACAAGCAATAGCTAGCCTGCATGAAAATAATAATTTCAATCTAGATAATGTGTGTATATACAATAGTATTAAATCTATGTATTTAAAGTATTATTAAGGATACTTAGTCTATCAATAGACACTCTATGTATTAGTATCTCTATTAAGATTAAAATATTGTCTTTTTTCTATAATAGAAAGCTTAGTGTTTTTTATTTTTGTGTAATTTAAAGCCAACTATTATTCTTTATTTTTTTGAGTTATAATTGTAAACTTCACCTTCCGTTTATTTATTTATATTAAATTTTATAATTTTACAAAACTATTATTTAGAGCATTGTAAATTTACAATTGCAAAGTATTTGAACTTTTAATGCTATTATTTGTTTATGTGTATAAATATTTACTTTTATTTTTTAAATACATGTAGTTTTCATTTATTTAGCTACCACTTAAGGGTAAAAGAACAAAGTTGTGTCACTTTTTAAAGGAAACGACCAACACTATCCAACTTTTAAACTTGAATCACTAAAAAGTGACATATATGTTTTGAATTTTGTAATGATGTAAACTAATGAAATATTTCCTTTTTATTATATTTTATGCTTATATATATATATATATATATTCATAAATTGACACTATAATTTAGTTGCTGAAAAAATGTTGAAGAAATGAAATCACATGAGATGTCAACCTTTAAATAGTAATTTTTATTTTTTCTCCAATTTTTTTCTATGTATTTATAACTTGAAAATTTAGTGTATGGATATACTTTTTTCCAATTTTGATAAATATATTTTAAATAAATATTAAAATGTGCACATATTAAAATATAGTTGTTTCCATTAGATGCCAACTTTCATATTATCTATTTATCTAAAATGGAAAAAAAATTATACCCTCTTGATATAGATTCTTTTATCTAGTGCATCACATTTTTTTAAAAAATTAATTAGTTTTACTATTTTCCTTGTCATGGTAATCAGCCTAATATTTTGTGCTGATAACCTATTTTAGCAAAAATAAAAGGAAAAATATAAATAATAATTTAGTTATTAATATATATATATATTTGGAAAATAGACTTATGGATCTACAAAAGGGTATTTTTAGATTTAAAAAGAAATTTTTTTGATTAGGTAAGTAGCATTTTTCAGGGTGTTGTACCCTTCACATAGAGCAACAAGGGCCAATAAAGTTCAAGATAAAAAAAAGCATCAAAAAACATAAAGCCAAAAATAGACACCATGGACAAACAACAGACAGATAAACATCGAGCCAACATCAAACTAACGAGCCTCTTCCTAGTTCTTTGACAAGAGATTTACAACATCACCTCCAACCCACTCCTGGCGATCTTTAGTCTTTTTCATGTCCATCTCATCCTTCATCACCGCTGATAAGGTACTTTTGATATAGTGGACGAGCTTAACCATGAAGCGAGTCAAACCATAGAACTTTTTGTCAAGTTTATCCAATCTTTCCTACAACACAAAGGGCTCCTCCCCTCCAACCGTAGCCTTGCCAGTATCAATATGCTCAACCTCCAGCGATTCTGAAGACTAAGAGGCCAAAACCTCCTTCTAAATGTTTCCCTTGTCAAGAATAGAGTAGGGACCTCTAGCATTCTCCTCCTCCTCACCCTTAGACTCCTCTTCAACCCTGCTATCTTTGTTGTTTGACTGCTCCTCTTCCGTGTCCAAATCATTAATCTACACTTTTTTCCTATTCTTGGCCAGCCTACTAGAGCACTGAATGATGGCATCACAACCAATAAACACCATCTCCACAACCATTGTATCCCCCACAAATTCCTTGCTCACCACATTTTTTCCTTTGCTCAAAGGATCCTTCACTTTCTCCTTGCCTTTCTTTCTCTGGGTAGGCTTGCTAGTAGTCTTGGTGGGGGTTGCTTTGAGTTCACAAAGACTAGCTACTGCACTAGTTTGGGTCGCTCCTTGGGCTGATGCAAGAAGTTGGGTACACAAAAAGCTCAAAAAGTGGAAATGTTTTTGCTGTTTTTTAGAATTTGTCACACTTGGATTGAAAATTTGAGGCACTTACACAATGAATCTTAAAAAAATTCAATAATATGAAATCTAGTATTTTGAATCTAGTTTCCAAATATGTAAATTATTAAAATACCTAGATTATATAAATTAAATTTTGATAGGGATCTATAAAAACCACTTTTTAAAAGTCCCTTTTTTTACCATACCAAGTAGGTGTACGAACAACACTTTTTGACCCAAATAAAATTATTTTGCTAATTACTTTTTGGAAAAGAGATCTAACAACATGAAGTTTGATGTGGATTTTTTTTTGTAATTTTTGGTTGAATATTTTTTTTTTATTAAATTTTTATTGGCCTTAATTGATGTTTTTTTAAAATCAATATGTATGGACAACATAATTGGACATAAAAAAAAATATTTTTTGACTCTTTTTTTTTCATTGTGTAGAGAATTGTTTGAAGTTTGATGCCATATAATTTTTTTACAAGAAACTTAACCAATAAAAAGTTATTAAAAAACCAAAAAAACCTAATATTTCAAGTTTAAGGACTAATTTGCTTAGAAATTAATTAAAAAATACAAAACATAATCCAATATTAATTTTTTTTTATATTTAGAAAGTAGACATTGTGTTCTCTAATGGGTTTTAATTTTATAGATTCATTCAAAAAAAAGTCCTTCAGCTATGTTGTCAAAGTTGGACATTCTTCTTCAATCTGCCTTAGTTTTTTAGTTGCAGGTCAAAGGCTAAGGCTCAAATTGCCAAGTCTTTCTTAAGCCTAAAACCAAGGCTGGATATGGTGTGAAAATCCAAATTTTAAATAACGCGTACACATTATAGAAATGTGTATGTGTTATTCAAATGAAATGCATACACATTATTCAAATGAAACGCGTATGCGTTTCATAACGCATATGCGTTACCCATTGACCCGTTGGGAAAACATAACGCGTACGCGTTATGAAACGTGTATGCATTTCTTGAACATAACACGTACGCATTTCTTATATAGCCATTTTTCCTTAATTTGGAAAATATTGGTAAAACACGATTTTCCTGCAACATTCATTTTCTGTAGTATGGTCTGAAAGTGTCATTTTCTGCATTTTTTATTGCAAATTTGTCTTGTGCAGGGCATATTCTATTCAAATTTTTGGAAGAGACAAAGTGTAGGTTGAAATTTCTAAAGTTGAATCAAGTACAAGAACTTTTTACAAGAAGATTTGGAAAAAGTGAATTTTTGGATGTACTCATGATGTTTTTGTACTTCAGAGTTTATAGAAAAAATGATCTTCATAGTACATAGTTTAATTTGAATATTTGAAGGAGGTGGAAATTTGAAAATAGGTTTCTTGAATTATTGTTTTTGTCATCAAAGAGGGTTTGATAACCATGGGTGATAAGCAAAGACAAAAAAAAAGATGTAGTCTAAAGTTAGTGACACCCGAAAAAATTCAAGCAAATAAAGATAAGGAGGAAAAAAGACAAAGGGAAAGGAGAGAAAGGATTTGTCAAATGAAAGATTTGGAAGCATATAGTTCTAATAATGTTGAAGAGGAAGCCATGAATGATGAAATTAATGTAGATGATGCAAATGTGGAGATGGTGAATATGGAAGAAAATGCAATTATGAAGACAAACCCAACTATGCCTTCAACTTCAACTTTGAATGATATGAAAACAACTTTGGGTGTGTCTTCAAATCCACCTCCCAATGATATAGAAAATGCACCTATTCAAAAAATATATCTAGGTATGTGTTCAAACCCAAGTTTTCATAATATTGATATTGCTTGTTTAGATGAAGTTGGATACACCATTGATGAGATCAATAATATTAGGGTTGAAACAATGTAGAGACAAGAAAATGATGCAATTATATCTTATGATAATGTAAATGAGAATGAAATCCCTAATATTGATGAAAATGAGAATGAAATCCCTTTTACATTTGAAAATTAAAATGAAACCCCTTATGTGAATGAAAATGAAACTCCATCTATGGATGAAGGTGAAAATGTTTTTTTTACAATTGAAACAGATGTGCTAGATAACCTTCGTGGTAAAGTTTCTTCAAGAAAAATTAGAAATTATGGAAATAAAATATATAAAATGTTTTTTTATAGAAAGAAATTAGGACTCCAATGTCAACTCATGGTGCAATTGATGAGAATGTTTAAAATGAGAAAAGTGATGAAAAAATTAGGTATTTTTGTAAAACCAAAAAAAAAAAGATGATTCAGTAGAAAAAGTCATATCTAGTGTTGCTAATGCTATTGATGTTATTGGTAAGAAAAGTTGATCAAAAGAGAAGAATGTGGCTCGTCATGCAATAACAACTGCTCTAGTTGATAAAGTAGCTTCAAATAAATGAATGTTAAGTAAGATTAGTAAATGTATAAACTTAAATCCTAGAACTTTGATAAGAGTTGCTAAAAGAAGAGAAAGTATTGAAAATGATCCTATTAATCAATGTTGGAGTTTTAGTGGTATACTCCAAAGATCAGACATGAAATTAACTAATGAAATTAAATCTTTAATTGAAAATTTTTGGCATGATAATACAAGAGTATCACCTAACATTAGAGATGTCTTAAAATTAAGGGTGGGTTCCAAAATTCGTGAACCTCATCCAAAGCATATCTTAGATATGACTCAAACTAAATTATATAAAAAAAATTTAGATGCTTCAATCTTACCATTGAATATTAGAATAAGTAAAAGATCATTCGAAAAGTGTAAACCTTTTTATGTTAGAATTAATAAGCAACAAATCTCTTGTTGTTGTAAGAATCATGTAAAATTTCATTATTATTATGATATATTTCGATATATACGATGAACTTTGCATGCTAACCAAATTATGCAGGACATTTGTGGTATTAATATGCCACCTGAAAGAATCAAAGATTTTATAGCAGGTTTGTTTTGTAATCCCTCTTTAAATGGAAACTCATTTTTTTTAAAAGCATGCATTTATGGATAATGCGATAAATGTGGTAACTTTTCATTATTAGGAGAATGTATGCATGAAAGCAGTTCAGATGAATTTGGAAAACAATTAGTGGATGTAAAAAAATTTAAAAATAATGAGTATTCTTTAAAAGATGGAAAAACTAGAAAACGTGTTGAGCTAATTGTGGAAAAAGTTAGTGTGCATGCTTTTATTACTGAATTTAAAGATAAGTTTGTACCTAAATATGTTCAACACTCTCAGAATGCTCATTGGCTTGATAATCAATTTCGTTTATGTAAAAAAATATTCCCAATTGGAACTATATTGTCAGTTGTTGATTTTGCTGAAAATTATACTCTTGCTCCACAAGAAGAAATTCAATCACAGTATTATAATTCAGTGCAAGTAGCTATATTTGTTCACATTGTTTATAGACACGCTGAAGATAGTACAAAAGATAATAGAATTTTTTTGAGAGAGTACCATTTTTATGTAAGTGATATAATCGATTACATTCATTTGAATTTGTACAATATTGTTTTGATATATTTTATAAAAATTTAAAAGAGAGAGGAATTCAAATGCTAGAACATCTCATATGGTCAGATAATTGCATGGGTCAATTCAAAAATACTAGAATGTTTTATTGGTTATGTAGAGCTCATAAGGAAAATAATATCCAACACATATGGAGTTTTTTTGAAGCTAGTCATGGTAAGGGAGAACACGATGGAGTAGGTACATGTGTGAAAAGAGCTCTTGCTAGAGAGCAACTAAAATTTGGGGATACTGCAAAATTTAGAGATGCACGTGCAATTGTAGATTGGTGCAATACCAAACTATCTACAAGAACAAGTCAGAGCTCAATAATTCGACGCTTCTTTTGGTTAGTTGAAAAAAATGATATTTTTTCTCGACAAGATTGTGAAACAATTAATGGAACTGCAAAATGGAATTCATTTAAGAGTTCGAATGCAAACACATGAACAATATGGACAATAGAGTTGGCATGATTTTTTCAATTTTGTATTGTAGGTGATTGGCAGGCATGTGAAAATATGGAATGGGTCGAACAATGGCAACAAAGAGATTTAACGCCTACATCGACACATGTTCAACATGGAATGACAATTGAAGATAATCAAGTGTTCGCATCAGATGATTATGATCATGTTTCAGATCTTGTACAAGAAGGTACATTATTTATTGAGTTGAATTTTGTATGTATGGATGTTTATATGTGAGTTAAATATAAGTCACTCTTTATTGAATTTTGTATTTATTTTTGCAAGACATGTGTATGATGTTGTTGCACCTCAAGGGAATGAAGAGCAGACAGAGTACTGGTTGGCTAGATGTGTTGAGAGAAAACATAAGTTGGTACATACTAGAGTGGATGATGACAACTTTGAGTATCCAACTGGTTCAATGGTTGTTGTTGGCATCTGGCTTCGAAAATATTTGATGAGAAAGAATGGCTTGCCTGCATTTGAAGATTATGAAAGACACAACAAGATTATACATTATTCACCTTTGATTTTGGTAACCAATATAAAACTAGTTAGATATCAAGGGAGGCATGCTAATAAAGTTTTATGGACACTTTCAATGGATGATCATGAGACAATCATAGATGCATTACAAAAAAGAGAGGATGCAGATGGTACAATAGAGTAAATAAATATTGGTAAGTATATCTAGTTGTATATATATTTAATTGATATATATATATATATTTGTTTTTAATCATTTCCTAATTAAATTTTTATATCATTTTTTGTTTCAGGTCTCCCAAAATTAGATGCTTTACAAAAAAGAGAGCAGATGCACATATATTACGATGGAATTCAAATCTAGAGATAGGTAATTATATATAGTTCTAGATACATTTAATTGATACTTTATAATTGATTTCATATCCCCTTAAGCCATTCTATTAAAACCCCTTAAGTCATCCTGGGTATGTGCAGGATCATGATGGGCTAAAAAGTGGCAATATGTAACTGATATGATGGCCTATGTGGCTGACGACATTTTTTTGACCCAAAATTGATGAAACGAAAAGGGTTTTTAAAGGAGATTCTCAACTTTCCACCAATATAAATTATGCTTTACGTTGAATTTAATAAATAATTATTATTCATTTTCTATTTGAATTATGATTAAAGTCCTGATTCATAGGCTGATTGAAAAAAAATCTATAGCTTTCAAACAATATCACATTTTTTGAATCTGAAACATCGTCACATTCTATGCTTCAGATACTATAGGATTTAAAAAAACTAAATTTTATGAATTTTTGACCAAGTTAAGGTGGTTAGACATACAAGTTTTTATATTTTTTAAAATTTGTAATAAAAATTCATTATTAATTATTTACTTGGAAAAAATTACATAAAAATATGCATCACATTGGGAAATGATTCCTCTACTTATATCTAAAATATTATAAAAAAATATTATCATTTTATTGTGGTTAGGGTGGTTAGACAGACACCTACTTCTTATTTTTTCCCCGAAATTTAAGTACTACTGCGTTGAAATTTCAAATTTTCACCAAATAGATTTTCTTTTTTTTTTAAAATAAACCTAATAGTTTAGAAACTACATTCAATTTTCTATAGATTCTATTCCTACATATTTATGAAATAATATAGATAACTTATTCAAATTTTTATGTGAAGTTGCATAACTCTGATTTTTCTAATTTTTTTGCCACTTAAGGGCCTATTTTTTCCATGATGATCCTGCACATGCCCTTCTCTTATGTACCATGAATCCATCCTCTTGCATCCCCTTAATTCATTCTATCAACTACCATTAATCCATCCTCTTAGGACCCCGTAATCCATATCCTCATGTATCTACCCTTAATCTATCTGCTTGCATCCACTTAAGTCACTCTCTCAACACCCCTTAATTCATCCTCTTAGGACCCCTCAATCAATATCCTCATATATCTACCCTTAATCCATCCACTTGCATCCCCTTAAGTCACTCTCTTAACACCCCTTGGGGTTTAAATGCATTCTCTCAACTCCCCTTAATCCATCCTCTTGCATCCCTTCAAGTCATTCTATCAACTCCCCTTAATCCACCCTCTTCCATCCCCTTAAGCCATCCTCTTAAAGGACCCTTAAGTCATATCCTCTTACATCTCCTTAATCCACAATCTT
The DNA here is from genome assembly GCA_007258455.2 of Sequoia sempervirens. Classification (NCBI taxonomy): domain Eukaryota; kingdom Viridiplantae; phylum Streptophyta; class Pinopsida; order Cupressales; family Cupressaceae; genus Sequoia; species Sequoia sempervirens. The sequence continues at coordinate 12,030,535 of VDFB02000009.1, forward strand.
GTATCCCTTAAGTCACTCTCATAATTCCCCTTAAGCCATCCTCTTAGGGCCTATTAAGCCATATTGTAAGGTTCATGACATGCATCCCCTTAATCCACCCTCTTCCATCCCCTTAATCCACTCTCTTACATCCCTTCAAGTCATTCTATCAACTCTCCTTAATCCACCCTCTTACATCCCTTCAAGTCATTCTATCAACTCCTCTTAATCCACCCTATTGCATCCCCTTAGTCCACTCTTTTACATCACTTGAAGTCATTTTATCAACTCCCCTTAATCCACCCTCTTACATCCCTTCAAGTAATTCTATCAACTCCCCTTAATCCACCCTCTTACATCCATTTAAGTCATTCTATCAACTCCCCTTAATCCACCCTCTTGCATCCCCTTAATCCACTCTCTTACATCACTTTAAGTCATTTTATCAACTCCCCTTAATCCACCCTCTTACATCCCTTCAACTCATTCTATCAACTCAACTTAATCCACCCTCTTACATCCCTTCAAGTCATTCTATCAACTCCCCTTAATCCACCCTCTTGCATCCCCTTAATCCACTCTCTTACATCCCTTCAAGTCATTCTATCAACTCCCCTTAATCCACCCTCTTACATCCCTTCAAGTCATTTTATCAACTCCCCTTAATCCACCCTGTTGTATCCCCTTAATCCACTCTCTTACATCACTTGAAGTCATTTATCAACTCCCCTTAATCCACTCTCTTACATCCCTTCAAGTCATTCTATCAATTCCCCTTAATCCACCCTCTTACATCCCTTCAAGTCATTCTATCAACTCCCCTTAATCCACCCTCTTGGATCCCCTTAAGTCGTCCTCTTAAAGGACCCTTAAGTCATATCCTCTTACATCTCCTTAATCCTCTTAGGACCCGTTAAGCCATATCCTTGGGTTCATGAGATGCATCCTCTTAACTCCCCTTAAGGCATTCTCTTAAGACCCCCTTAAGCTATATATCCTCTTAGGTCCCCTTAATCCATCCTATGGCTAACATCATTTGAATTTGCATGGAATCTACTATATATAGTTCTTTTCTTGCATGGATATTTTACTTAAATGACTCATAAAAATTGTAGTTACTTACATTAATTATTTTTGCAATTTCTCATCAAGTCGGTCTACGATGTGATTGTTGAATTGAAAAACTATTTTATCAAGAGACTATGTAAATATCAATTTTTGGTATTCACCTAAAAGTTGATAAGCTTTAATTGTATCTACATGCACATATATGTTTCATCATGTTATATAGTTGTATTAAACATCTTGATGTACATTATATATGTTCGTTCTATGTCACTTTTTAAATATCTTGTTCCAATTTTATAGATTATACATGTTTCATGTCTTCTATTTACCACATTTTATATAATTATTCAATTGTATAGATTATACATTTTATACATACAAGGAGATATTTTTTTGTTTATTGATTCAAATATTTGCTATGTAATTGGAAAATAGTTAAAATTACTTGCCATTAATTTATTATGAATATGATTTAAGAATATATTTAAGGAATGTTTTAATTTGTCACCTAACCATGTCATAAATTATATATATGAAATTTGATTCTAGATAAGAATTTATATCTAGTGCATGTATTACTTTAAAATTAGATAAAATATAAATATAGATATGTATAAATGCATATAATCATGAAAATGAACATAACACGATCTCATAATTGACTGCATATATAATCATCATATTAAAGTCAATTGATATAAATAAACACACATATGATAATAACATGTTCAAAATAAACCTAGAGATCTAGATACTCCATAAATTTTATATGTCAAGTCCAACACATATATTGAAATAAAACTAGAGATCTGTAGTCCATAAAATATAAAACCATCTAACTTTCAGGTTGATCGATCAAATTAAGTCTCCTCTTTGTTCCATGTCGACTAGATGTACCTGCATCATGTTGTAAAAGAGTACAAGAAACTTGAAATTAGATATAAATTTATTTAGAAATTTTGATATAATTAAACATATTTAAAATTGAAAATATAAAAATTTAGATTAAAAAAAAACTAATTAAATATCGAGTAAATATAGTAAAAATGATTTCTAGTATGCATAAATTACCATATGGTCATGTGAATCAACTGGCACATTTTCTTCAATGGGTAGCATAACTGTTAGTTGAGAAAATGCAAATGCCTGATCTACTATATCCTGCATATTCATATAAAGCAAACAATATGTGAGAACCTTGAATATTTATATATATATATAAAAGGTTTATAAAAATTGTATAGGAGATATAAAGTAAAGTTTACAACCTCAAATGATATGACCTCATGATCACACACCTGAGATTTCCCATGCATAAATGTCGATGATATCTCAGGTGTGCGGCCCGCCATGGGTATCTCATCAAATCCCTACATATAGATGTACAATAGTTCATATAGATCATTCACACATGTGTATGTAAATGAAAAAAATAAATTAGATCTATGATGTGTATTTAATTTAAACTTAAAAAACTTTTGAAAGCATGCACTTGAGTTAATGATGTCTCAGGAGCACTCAACACTATAACTTGTGGTTGGTCAATACTAGGGATAGTATGACCTCCCTGCATCTAGATATAATATATCAATTCACACATGTGTACAAATTCAAATTAAATTAGATATATATATCCACACAAATTATTTATTATCTCTTCAAATCCCTGCATATAGATGTACACAATAGTTCGTATAGATCATTCACACATGTGTATGTAAATGAAAAAAATAAATTAGATCTATGATGTGTATTTAATTTAAACTTAACAAAATTTTGAAAGCACACACCTGAGCTGATGATGTCTCAGGAGTGCTCACCACTGTAACTTGTGGTTGGTCAATACTAGGGATAGTATGGCCTCCCTGCATCTAGATATAATATATCAATTCACACATGTGTACAAATTAAATTAAATTAGATATATATATATCCACACAAATTATTTAATATATTTTGGTTCAAGTACCCATCCAAAAGGTGAGCCGAGATCTACAACACTCGACATATACACACGATGATCATATTGAGTTTCAGGCATCACGTCATCATGCATCTACACCAAACAAAAACTTATTGAATTAATATTATATTATATATATAGTTAGATGTTATTATTTACATGAATTTTTTACATTTCAAACTTGAATTAAATTTAAGTTCAAAATATGAACATACCTATGTAGGACGATCCTCAAAATATAGTAAATTTAGGTATGACCCCATCCCAGATGCATGTGCCTCACTTGAAGTGGATGTCTGAGTATCCCTATAGCCCGAGCCTCCATTCTCTCTATTGGCCACTTCAGTGGCCGTGTGTGTAGTCTCCTGAGTGAGATGTCCTGAAAGTGAACTCAATGCTCATAATGTTGATAACATGGTTTGTTGTTGAAATGCAACAGGAACACCGGGAGAAGGAGGAGGAACAATAGGAGCAACTGGAGCACGTCACTAAGGATTGACATGTGCTTCTAGTCTATGTTGGGGCATGCCACACCCAGCTCCCTGAAATGACCTCATATCAAAATAGTTGGGTTTTTTACCCAACTCAAACTCAGCCCATAACTTTCTCAAAAAGTATAAGGGCATGTCACTATTGCCATGTGGTGGAGTATCAAACACCATCCACCATCTCTCCTAAAAATGAGCAGCTATCTCAGGGTGCCTATACCATAAAATTGAAATTCCTTTTTTTGTGGGTGGTATTGGTTGGTTTGTTTGGGGGTTCACAAAATATTGGCATATGGCTTGTTTAGTATTGATTTCTTTATATGACAATCCATCTGTATAGAATTGTCTCATATCTTCTCTCCATCGATGGAACTTATCTAGGTCCACATCGATAGATCAAACACAATTGACAACAGTTTGCATCGTAGATGCAAACTGTGCGAGATGTGGAGGGACTCTAGTCTCATTTTTTATGAGATCTATATTTCCTTGAATGACAATCAGGTTTGTTTGAATATTCTCTCTTAGTTGATCTTGGTCAACTAGAGGAGGGGGTGGGGGGTTAGGCGGTGGAGAATGTGGAGGTGTGCTAGGGTTTTGTTCATGTGGTGGACTAGGATGTATGTCAGGATCTATAGGGATTTCTTCATCAGGCATGAAATCCTCTAAATTAAATAGTGGATCCATCTGAGCAATGATATGGAAACTGCATGTTAAATAATTAAAAAACATATATCAACAAACTAATTAAATAATGCACACAATTTGAAAGTTATTTAAAAATCATATTGAACATGCACAAATTCAAAATATATTTCATTTGAAGACCATTCGACTTATAACATTAAAAAAGCCATAACATTAAAAATTCATATAACATGTACACACATTAAATTGAGTCCAATGTGGGGTTGTTAATATGAAGGGTAGAAATGAAATTATGGGGTTTTATTAAAATTTATTTAATCTCATTCATTATTTTCAAATAATAATAAAGATAAGAATGAAAAATTAATAGAATACATTGAAAGGGACACATAGATATATATGCTAGTGACCTAATTGCAATGTACAAAATATATAAAAAAGATGAGTCAAGCTCTATTCACCAAATTTTGAGAACTTATTTGATCCCCTTAAGAAATGTTAAATTCCCCCTTAAGACATCAATTTACTATTTAGGGCGATAGGATGGCTTTTAAGGGGATCTATGTGTAGTAAGGTACTAGGAAAAAATGGTCCATGGCTTAAGGGAATAAAATTTGGTGGAGTTTCCTAAGGCAACCAAATTTCATTTTAAGGTCCTATAACAAAATGAATAGATGTATTAATCAAGTATGACATAGAATTTAATTAAATCCGATGACATAAATTGATTTATCTAAATTTTCAAATTTCATGATAAGAGACACAAGTTCTCTATAGTGGGACAAAGTAGTTAAGAAGAAATTATAAGTTTAACACTAACATTAAAATTTATAATCTCATTCATTGTTTTCAAAGAATACTAAAAATAAGAATGAAAATTTAACAGAATACATTTAAAGGGACACATAGATATATGCTAGTGACCTAATTGCAATGTACAAAATAAACAAAGATGAGCTTCAGCTCTATTCACCAAATTTTGAGAACTTCTTTGATCCCCTTAAGAAATTTCATTATTAGTACCCCTTAAGACATCAATTTACAATTTAGGGTGATAGGATGGCTTAAGGGGATCTATGTCTAGTAAGGACCTAGGAAAAAATGTTCCATGGCTTAAGGGAATAAAATTTTGTGGAGTTGCCTAAGGAAACCAAATTTCATTTTAAGGTCCTACAACAAAATGAATGCTTTTAGGGTTGAGGGTTTAGATTTCAATTATAACTAAGTTGTTGAGTTACGATGAATTTTGCAACAATTAGGAATTTTAGATTTCAATTATATATAACTAAGTTGTTGAGTTACGATGGATTTTGAACCTATTTGGACCTCTACGCACTCTTGGATGATTTAAAAAGGGAGAGGGGATCTAAAGTGATTTAGACCCAAATTTTTTTGTAATCATATATTTTTTGAAACTTTTTTATGGCATAGACTCTTCCTTCATATTTATATAAATTCTAGACACATGGGTTTTCAAAAAAGAACCTAACTGCCACTAAGTGAGGAATCAATTGATCAATGAACAATAAATTTAAATAAAATTAGAAAATAAACCTTTGGTTATAGAATTCACTTGCATTTATGAATCATCATCTATAAAGTTTTTCAAAAAAGTAATTTGAATTTTCCATTGAAATGTTCATGCTACAAGTTATCTTTGATACACTAGTTTAGAGAAAGTACAACATTTAGATTTCCTAATCTAGAACAATGCCACTACACATGAGAGTTAAAATAGGAATTAGATTACACATAACCTATAGATCTTATGAATAATATCCTATAAATTAAGGTTTGAATATGATCATAATGCATCCTTACATTTAATTCACAAAGGATCTTGAATCCAAATAAGATTTGGGTAGAAATCATTCATGCTTCACATTTTAATTTTTATTTGATTTAATAACATTTATACAACTTGTCTAGCTCTATCCATATTGCACATAGTCTAGATCAACAAGTATGACTTGCATTTCTATGTTTTTTTAATAAATTTTTACAAGTAAATGAGAAACCCTACCACCTAAACTTAATGCTTTGAATAAAATATGTGACATTCTAGGAATAGCTTCAATATATCAACAATTAGGAATAAACTAGATTTCAATTATAACTAAGTTGTTGAGTTACGATGGATTTTGCAATAATTAGGAATTTTAGATTTTAATTATATAACTAAGTTGTTAAGTTACGATGGATTTTGTTCACCTATTTGGACCTCTACGCACTCTTGGATGATTTAAAAAGGAAGAGGGGATCTAAAGTGATTTAGACCAAAAAAAATTTGTAATCATATTTTTTTGAAAATTAAATCTATGGCATAGACTCTTGCTTCATATTTATATAAATTCTAGACACATGGGTTTTCAAAAAAGAACCTAACTACCACTAAGTGAGGAATCAATTGATAAATTCAATAAATTTAAATAAACTTAGAAAATAAACCTTTGTTTATAGAATTCACTTGCATTTACGAATCATCATCTATCAAGTTTCTCAAAAAGGTAATTTGAATTTTCCATTGAAATGTTCATGCTACAAGTTATCTTTGATACACTAGTTTAGAGAAAGTACAACATTTAGTTTTCCTAATCTAGAACAGTGCCACTACACATGAGAGTTAAAATAGGAATTAGATTACACACAACCTATAGATCTTATGAATAATATCCTATAAGTTAAGGTTTGAAAATGATCATAATGCATCCTTACATTTAATTCACAAAGGATCTCATCCAAATAAGATTTGGGTAGAAATCATTTGTGCTTCACATTTTAATATTTATTTGATTTAATAACATTTATGTGTCTAGCTCTATCCATATTGCACATAGTCTAGATTAACAAGTATCACTTGCATTTCTAGTTTTTTTTTAAGAGAATACATCATACACTATATAAGCTAATTTATAACATTGATATAGAGTGATTACATGCTCATATCAACTAGCATCATGATATATACATTTATTAAATCAAGCACATAGTTTCGCACAAGGTACATTATTTTACTTCACTAATACACTTTCTCAAGTTAAATTATACAATCATGAAGTTTTCTGAGATAAAATTAGCTATCAAATTTATATTATGTGAATATATATTATAATTAAATCAATAATTTGTTGGTTAATATATATATCTATGCATCGATTGTTTGTACCTCCTTTATTAGTAATTTTTATGAATTTCATTGATAGTTGCGTGGATCACCAATGACATACCAAAGTGTACAGGTAGAACTTATGGACTATAAATTGTGATCCCTAATTTAAGGTTTTACGTAACTTATGTTTTAGGGTAAATAGCCTATTTTAGGTTTATGTTTTAGGGTAAATGGGGTTTTAGGTTTACATTTTAGGGTTTAGCACCAAGGATTAACCTGTGTAAATTAGTTTTTAGGGACCTATGTAAATTTTGTAACCTAGGGTTTTGATTTCTAAGTTAAATGTGTCCAATTTAGGTTTATTTTTTATGGTTTTGAATTTACAATTTAACATTATCTGTTTCGTTGACATTTTTGATTTTTTAAATGCAATTAAAAACTATTAAAAATTGAACTAAAAACTAAAGAAACAAAAATTGAATACTAATTACAAAAGAAAAAACAAGATACAAAGCAAAAAAATGAAAAATTCAACCAACCTGGAGGTCACTAAGGTCGGGTGTGTTGATGGGTGGAGGTGGCATTCAAAATTTTCACCAAGCACGAGCTTCAAAACATGTATGCGATCAAGAACCTTCCTTCTTTGGCATGGCTCAAAATAGTGAGTGAAAATGAAATGCAACCATTTTATTTTATTTTTAAAATACCTTCTGAAAACGCGTACGCATTTCTGGTTTGCATACCCGTAGTTGAGCACATACACGTTTAGATTCTGGCTTGGGTACCTGATCCATAACGCGTACGCATTGTTTAAATAATGCGTATGCGTTCCCTTCAAAACATTTTTTTTGCCTGAAATTTCCCCTCTTCATGTACTCAACTTCTTGCTTTTACCCCCCTCATTCCCTTTAAGCTTTTTAGCAGTGGGTTTGGATTTATGCATGTCAACAAGAACCAGGTGGTTTTTCCTAATAGGGCCTTTAGATTCAACCGAAGATAAATTGGTAATAGTGGGTGGCTCAATTTCTTTAATGCAGACAACCGATATGGGTTTTGGTGGACATAAGGCAAGTTGGAAATGGTATAGCCTCAAAATGAGGCCCTAATGGAGCAGTAGGGGAGTAGGGTCATTAGGATTCTGACCGGTAGCCTCAACACATTTTTTAGCCAAGTTTTCTAAGTCCATAAGTAGGAAAAAAGGAAAGCTTAACAAAACTTTATGCTTGAGGTGATTCAACAAAGAGAAATGGTAGAAGTAGTAGGTTTTGTACCTACCTTCTAGAATCACATACTTCATCAAAGCGAGGAACACCTAGTTCCATGGATGAGGGAGAGCCTCCCGATCAAAACCCAATTGGTTGTGCATTAGCACCTCATTCCCCACAAAGAACTTGTTCATAGTTTCATTGTCCTGAGTGGTGTGTTTTGGATGCTTCATACCATTACACTAGAGCCTCGTAGCCTACAAAATCACTTACTCATCCACAGTAAAGGAAATGCCTCCCAAAGTCACATGACTATCTTTCCACAAATTGACAAACTAAGTAGATAGATTAGGGTCATGTCCCACCAGTCTCTCCATTAGAGGAGCAAGACCACCTTCAACAAAAATATGCCAAACAAGTGGGTCTTTGCAAAAAAAATTGTAGTTATTCAGTTCAATCCACACCCTATCACCACCAATAATGTCACTGTACACACAGGATAACCAGGAACCCTAAGAAAATAAAGGTTAGAGATAATAGAAAGGTGAAAAATCACCTACACATTGAGGATTTAAAAAGAAATGTTATTTACATGAGTAGAAAATTTTAAAACATTGTTTTTTTAAAATAAATCTATTTTTTTGATAAATTGGCCTCAAAGTGGTGCTACATATACATTTAGCCAACAATTTTAGTTGGAAAAGTTGATAATATATCTAACTTAGCTATAATGAATCTTACAAGATCATATGTTTGACCAAAATATATTTTTAGTTAGAAATACATAAATTCACTTATGCTGATAAGTTGGCTGAAAGTGTGGCACAACTTTGTACTTTTACCCTTAAGAAAACTAGAAAAAAACCATGAGACCCATGTTAAACATCAATTTTAATGAATAGGAAAGAGTTTGATTTAGAACATTAAAAAATTATAATTCCATAGAGTATCTAAATTTTTATAATAGAGTTTCAGTCATGGAACCACTAGCTCCAAAATTGTTAAACAAAATTAATTATAATTACTAAAATACAAGTAGTACACACATTTTAGTACAATGGTTAAATTGTAGAAATAGTCTGGAACTTTATTTCCAATTCCACTTACAAATTCGTATAATTTTATTTGTCAAAAATCTTTTTTTTCCTTAATCATTGATAGGGTTTACTTTTGCAAATATATTAGGGGTATGTGTAGGATCATGATGGGCCAAAAAGTGGCAATATGATGGGTATTTGTAGGGTATGTGGCTGACGACTTTTTTTTACCCAAAATTAATGAAACAAAAAGGGTTTTTAAAATAGATTCTTAGATTTCTACCAATATAAATTATGCTTTACTTTGAATTTAATAAATAATTATTATTCATTTTCTATTTGAATTACAACTAAAGTCTTGATTGATAGGCTGATTGAAAAACATCTATAGCTTTCAAACGGTATCACATTTTTTGAATCCAAAACATGTGTCACATTCTATGCTTCGTATACTATAGGATTGAAAAAAATATATTCAATTTCATGAAGTTTTGACCAAGTTAAGGTGGTTAGACATAGGAGTTTTTATATTTTTTAAAAGTTGTAATAAAAAATCATAATTAATTATTTACTTGGAAAAAAATCACAAAAAAATATGCATCACATCGGGACATGAGTCCTCTACTTATATCTTCAATATTATAAAAAAATATTATCATTTTATTGTGGTTAGGGTGGTCAGACAGACACCTACTTCTTATTTTTTCCCTAAAATTTAAGTACCACTGCATTGAAATTTCAATTTTTCACCAAATAGATTTTGTTTTAAGAAAAATAAACCTAGTAGTTGAGAAACTACATTCAATTTTATACAAATTCTATTCTTACATATTTTTGAAATAATATAGATAACTTATTCAAATTTTAACGTCAAGTTGCCTAACTTTGATTTTTCTAAATTTTTACCACTTAAGGGCCTATTTTTTCCATGATGATCCTACACATACCCTTAGTATAATTGAAAACTAACCTGTTTACTAACAACATTTTGGAAATTTCTTTCAACATATAGTTTGGTACAATGCCAATCAATTTGTAGCCAAATAAGATTGCTTCATAACTGGAATAAAGATTAATTCTTGGATAGAAATTAGCCTATTAGAGTAGGATTATGTGGACTAGTTAAATTTTAGAATCAAATGCACTATATATACCACTTCATACTTTAACTCTTATAATTATTATTAAAATTTTAATATTTTTAATGCTAATAGGTTGTCAAAATTTCCACCCTTTCTTCTTAAAATAAAAAATGCCAACTCTTGATCAATGAATATTAAATTAAAAAAAATGTTATTTGTGATTCCTATGTATTGAAAAAAATAAATGCTAAAAAAATTTACACTAGTACTAGCATTTGCAAAAGTAGTTTGGTATGTGCAAAAATATGGGGGAAATCATTCAGCCAATTATTTTTCTTTAAAATAGTTAATAACACAAAAATGAGGCATTTTACAAGAATGCATTCATTCTTAACATGAAAAATAGTTTAGAGTTATCAATAATTGAGATAGTAAATTATAGATGGACCCAACATCCACTTGTAGGTGCAAATGAAAAATTTCCAAGTGCTCGAACTATGAGAATTCACAACACCTTTATAGAACATCGACAACCCATCTAGGGCCTCGACCAAATTAATCCAAAAAACTTTGAGTCCCTTAACCTCTAGGGGCAGAGAAACAACATTACTGTCAAAAGATTTATGGGACAAAAAGTTCTCAAACACCCCAAAACAACAAGCACCAAAGGGAATGAGAAACAAAATTAAACCAAGGTAGAGTCACCGCCACCCACCAACTACTAAAACCAAACTAACAACCATTGCCATAGGTAAGGAATCCAAATCCAATCATAGAATAATTCTCAATGAAAGAAGACTGGGATTCCATGACCACCAAAGGAACTATTGAATAGAGCCCATACTTCCCAAAGAGAAAGAGAAGGAGGACCTAGAAGAGGAAAATTCAGAAATAGGGCACCACTAGCCGAGCACAAGCATCAAAGGGAAAATGCCCTATCTGAGAGAGAAGAGCAAGCCCTTTAACTCTATCCTAGAAGAGCATAGTCTAAAAAAACTATAGACCACCACTTTTCCAATGTCGCCATCACTATGGAGTACATAAAAGAGGTGTTTTAGCACAAAATAGGAACACCCACACCCAAAAATGGAGAAAGACCAAGAACAAGCATTCACATGTAAAAAGAATCCCTCAGTCAAAATAGAGCCTAGCTAAAGAAGAAGCCATTGTATCAAGGACAACCACTTGACCAAGGAACAAATCAACACAAAGGCATTCACTGTGCCCAAAGTTAGTAGCGTAGAAGAGACACACCTCTCCAAAGCAAAGAATTGGCCTAAGGAGAGGAAAAACATCATCGAGAGGGCCAAAAACAAGTCACACCACTAACACACAAAGACAAGCCACATTGAAAGCTACAGTAACATGAGGACTGCAACCACAAACCCAACAGAAGCTACACTAGCAACCTCGACCAAACCTAAGCATTAAAACAACCTAGTGAGGTAAAGACCAACACCAAAACCATATTGTAAAAGAAGAGGCAAGGAGAGGTGATGAAGAGAAACTAGCAAGTCACACCAAGAAGACATAATAATTCGCCAAAAAATCACCAAGAGATGAGAAAATTCCAATTGAAATGAAGGCAGTCAAGAAGTGGCTAACCAAAGTCCACCACAAATAGAAAAGGCAGAAAAGGAGGGAAGCACAATAGCCATCCCACCAACTAGAAACACAACTAATACCCCATGTAGAGGTTGGCAGAGCCATTTAGGGTAAGGTCCCATGGAGGGGGAAAGTCCTAAAAAAATTTAGTGGGTGTTGTTGAGATTTTTTAGGAATATTTTAAAGCTGGTGGTCCCATGAATTCAATTTTGCAATTAAGCTTAAGAGTTTCAGCTCTAAAATTTAAGGAATGAACTGGACTAATTTGATAAAAATTAATAAATAAATAAATAAAAAATCTTCATTTTTATTTTTTTAGGAATTTAAAATTTCAAGTGATAGACAAGTGGCAAAAAAAATCCTAAGCTATAGGGGCGATTTCTAGCCCCACCTCAATTTCACCCATTGAAATTTGCAGTCCTAAAAGGTAGGGGCTACTATTTTTCAGGAAAATATTCCAATGAATACTATAGCATAATTTTTTTTTCTTCATGGGACTGCTTGATCCATGAAAATAGAAGCTCAAGCCCCCCCATGGTACCACATAGTTAGGGAGAAAGACCACCATAATAGACCTCGAAGCCACATCACCAATCTGAACAAAAGAAAGGAAGGCAAGACAATCTTCCCCCAAACACCCAACAAGGAGAAATACCGAAACAAGGTAACCAAACACCAACAATATGTATGAACATTCTTATAATTTTCCCTACCATTATCCTCATCTTCACAGAACTCAAAATTCTCCCTCTACTCCCTTGCCTGCTTGGAGCCATCTTTCTTCATACAAATTTTTTATTGTTCATTATGCTTGATACTTGTTATTGTAGATAGAGCAACATATAACTATAGGAAAAATTTCATACATAACAAAAAAGCATGGCGGAACACCAACGCGGACATAGGCGGGAGAAAAGGGATTTCAAAATTCAAAGCAATGGAAAAGGAAATGGAGCAAGATTAGAAAACCGACAGTCAAATCAGGAGCTGGAGTTGAGTCAGAAGCAAGGTAAGGATGACCAGGATGATGTGGACTCTGGAGACAAAATACAGGTGGAACCTGGGGGAAAGGAAAATCTAGAGATTAACCCTACTGCATCCTCCACCGGTAAAAACGAGAAAGCTAAAGGGGGAGTGGGGACCACAGGCAGCATTGGAGGCAATCACAAACCCTAGACTTCTCTATTCGTGGTAAAACCTAATGGAAAATCATCTTTCCATCTAGTGCAAAATATCTCATCCCCAGTTAGAGGTAAGTTTTCTATTTCTATTCCAGATCTGCTCATTGACCATAATATAGCCCTAATGGAACGAACTCTGGTTGGGAAGTTCATGGGCTCTAGACCAAATATTGAAGTGGTCAGGGAGTTTGTTAAAAATAAATGGAGAACTAGCGGGAAAGTCTCAGTTTCTGCTCTTCCAAAAGGTTTTTTCACATTTGAATTTACTTGTAGAGAGGATATCACGGCTGTTAGAAGTGGAGGTCCTTGGGTGATAGGGAAATCTTCCCTGGCTCTAAAGAAGTGGTCCTCCAACTTGGATCTATTGGATTCCATCTTCAAGAATGTTCCAGTCTAGGTTAGACTTCCAGGCCTGCCCCTGGAGTATTGGAGTGAAGACATCTTTCATGGTATTGCGAGCTCCTTTGGTGAGCTCCTTTCAATTGACACAATGGCAGCTGGTAGAAAGAGATTGGTTTTTGCGAGGATATGTGTGGGAGTCTCCAAGGAAGCAGATCTACCATCATCAATTGAGATCCAATCTAAATTGGGTTCCTGGGAACATAATATAGAGTTTGAAACCATCCCGTTTGCCTGTTTCAAGTGTAGGAAATCTGGTCACTGGGCAAAAAAATACACTTCAGAGAAAGAAAAATCAGCAGGACCTAGAAGAAAGGCGTGGAAAAAAAAGAAAGAATGACTCGGGATAAGAAAGGAAGGAAAATAAAGAGCAGGAATTGGAAAACAAAGAGTCAAATATTCAGAATAGCTCTCCAGAGATTGAAGTGGTCATGGAATCTAAAGGTGAGATCCCTAATGATCCTCATTACTTGAATCTTGTTAAAATGTCTTCATCAAAGGAAAGGGATTCTGATGAGGACACCTTAGCTATAGAAGGAGATCAGAACCTTTCTACCTCCTTATCCCAAATGACAGTCCCTTCTGATAGAAACGAAGAAATCCTGGGTCGGGAGGATATTCCTAGTGAGGGCTTATCCTTGGTTCTGAATATTCCTCTTCCCTCCCCATCTTCTGATAATATCCCCCCTAGGGAGTAGTGCACCTGACGGATCCCAACTCCATAGATTGAGTTAAGGATTCCCTTGAAAATATGGATCACATAGTAAATCTTTCCAGTAATGTCTTGTCATTTCAAGAGATTGGTAACATGGACACCTTACCTTGGGAACAAAGAATACCAACTGAAAAGGAATGGGAGTCTAGTAGAGAGACAGATAGCCAAGATGAGACTGATAAAGAGGAGAATATATCAAAGAAGAAGATAGAAAAAAAATAATAATGGAAGACCCCAAGTGGCATTTCTACCAGATCAAGAGTCAAGGCAGACTGTGGAGCAGTAAAGAACTCAAGAGGTAAAAAGTCTTCAAAAAAGAAAAAAGAGCTGAATAGTTTTCAGGATATTGTGGATGGATCTCAGAAAACCATCCCGGAATGTCTTAACTCCCTTGGTATCTAATGAAGATTATGTCCTAGAATATCAGGGGACTCAATAGCCCCCACAAGCAGGATGTTCTTCGCAATTTCGTTAGAGATCACAAGCTGGATATTCTTTTAATTCAGGAAACTAAAATGTCAAAGGAGAAAATTGAAAAGATGAAAATTTTCCAGTATTACAGTAACCAAGGCAATAATTCGAATGGCGCTTCTTGAGGCATTGTGACTTTCTAGAATAGCCACACTATCAAAGGAGATCCGATATTGGAAGGTACGAATCATATAGCCACTAGATTTACACATATAAGAGATAACTTCAGTTGGATTCAAGTGAATATATATGCTCCTAATGGAAAAGGAATGAGAAAATCTTTTTGGTTGGAATTAGTTGCCATTAGGAGGATTTTTGATAAAGAAGCTTGGATTGTTATGGGGGATTTTAACACACCCTTAATGAACGAAGAAAAATTTGGGGGATCCTAGATCAATTTGGACAGTAAAGAGGATCTTCAGAATTTCATTGATCATCAAGGGCTAATTGATCTGGATCTTCATGGAGCTTCCTTCACCTAGTCTAATCGCAGAAAGGGGATGGATCTCATATGGGCCAGATTAGATAGATCTTTGATCTCCAATCATTGGTATTTTGATTATTACTGCTCCCTGAAAGCTCTTACAAGAATTGGTTTTGATCATTTTCCTATCAGTTTCACTGCGGATCCAATAAAAAAGAAGAACACTCCTTTCAGATTTGAAAAAATGTGGATCTCTCATCCTGCTCTTAAAGAGGAAATAAGGAAATGGTGGAATATAAGAATTCAAGGAACTACAATGTTCAGAATTGCTAAAAGTTAAGGGAAGTGAAACATAATTTTAAAAAGTGGAAAAAGGAATCTTTTGGGAACATCTTTAGGATTAAGTCTAATCTTCAGATGGATTTGGGAGAAGTTCAATTTAAAATACAGAAGGAGGGTTACTTGAATGACACTAAGGAAAAAGAGAATGAGCTCCTTATGAAGATGCATGACATAATTGGAAAGGAGGAGGAGTTCTGGAGACAAAGATCTAGAGCTCTTTGGTTGTCTGCAGGAGACAGAAACAACAGGTAATTCCATTTATCGACATCAAAACAAAGAGTTGTAAACAGAATATCTCATATAGAAGTGAACGGAACTAGGTATGAGGAGGAGGAGGATATTAGAAAGAAGGCGAGCTCCTTCTTTAAACATCTTCTCTCAGCAAGTAATGAAATAAACCAAAATGAGCAGGATCAGTTAGTTGAAGCTATACCAAGAATTATCAACTAGGAAAATAACTCTTTTTTGACAGCTATCCCCACCAATGAAGAAGTCAAGCGGGCTGTCTTTTCCTTTGATGGGAGTAAAGCTCCAGTCCTGATGGTTTCCCTTTATTTTTCTTTCAATGGCTCTGGGAGATTGTTGAAGAAGATGTGGTAAATGCTGTTAAAGAATTTTTTGGATCCAGAAGTCTTCTAAAAGAATTAAATGCTACTTTCTTGGTTCTTATCCCCAAGAAACCTGGAGCTAATAATTTTGAGGCTTTTAGGCCTATAAGTCTCTGTAATTCTTTATACAAAATCATCTTTAAGGTCTTAACCTCTAGATTTTTAACTTTTTTTCCTTCCCTGATTTCTCCTCAATAGAATGGCTTTGTCCCTGGTAGACAAATTCTTGACTCTATTGTTACGGTACATGAGAATATTCACTCCTTAGTTGAGTTGAAGACTGAAGGCTTCTTATTAAAGCTTGATATCTCTAAAGCCTATGATAGAGTTGACTAGATTTTCTAATTTAAAATCTTAAAGGATTTTGGTTTTTGTAACAGGGTTATCTAATTGGTGGAACAACTTGTGTCCACGGATTCCATTTCGATAATGGTCAACGGATCCCCCACCTCCTTTTTTCAAAGCACCAGAGGTCTAAGGCAGGATGATCCTATCTCTCCTATTTTATTTACTATTATGGCTGAAAGTTTAGGCAGGAATCTAAAAAAATTGGTCGACTTTAAATTTCTTTCTAGTTTCAAACCTTCCTCGGGAAATCTGGTGTGTTCCCATCAACAATTCGTTGATGACACTATGCTTATGGGTCAAGCTATGGTGTCTGAAGGAAAATCTATAAAACAGTTGCTTGACAATTACGGGAGAGCTTCAGGACAGTTGATCAACAATCAAAAAAGTTCTCTATTCTTCTTCAACACTTTGGATCATAGACAGGCCAAAATTGCCAAAATTCTAGGTTTCAGGGTGGATTCCTTTCCTGCCACCTACCTTGGTCTACCATTAAGCTTGAAACCTCCTGAGTCTTTCTAGCTCTCATTGGTTGAAAGATTCAGTAAGAAGCTTGCGGGCTGGAAAGGAGCCCTGCTAAGTCAAGCCGAAAAACTTCAGCTTCTCAAAGCCTCTCTCCAGAATCTGCCTATCTATGCCCTGATCCTATTTAAGATTCCTGCAAAATTTGCTGATGCCATTGAAAAAATTCAAAAAAGATTTTTTTGGTCAGGTGTTGAGGAAAAAAAAAGACTTCCCTTAATTGGCTAGAATCTGGTTTGTAGACCTAAAAAGGCTGAAGGACTTGGCTTAAGAAGAATCAGAACTGTCAATAAAATCCTCTTAGCTAAACAAATATAAAGAATCTCCTCTTCTTTTGGGGAGTGGATAGATATTCTGGCTAGCAAATATTTAGAAAACAACTGCTCCTCCATTATAAAGAAGGACCCCCACCTTCTTGCCAGAGGGTCTACATGCTGGAATAATATAATCAATGGTAAAAAGATTGTGGATGATGGTATTGGTTGGCAAGTGAGAAATGGTAATCACACCAGATTCTGGGAGGACATATGGCTTTTCAAGGAACCCATTATAAAAATCAATTCCTTTAGTGAATGGGCAGAGATTTGTAAGGCCCAGTTTGGAACTTATGTGAAAGATTACAGAGCAAATGGTAATTGGGTGGACTTGTGCAGTGTTAGTCAGGCTTTGGCTCCTATCCAGTCTTCTCTGATGGCTGTTAGACTTAGTTCAGAGCAGCTGGATGATCGTGCGGTTTGGATAGATGAACCCTCTGGAAATTTTTCAGTGTCTTCTGCTTTTGCCAGGATTACTTCTTCTCTGGACCATCCTCCCTTTTGGTCTAAAGCTTGGTTCAAACATTTGATACCTAAAATTAATATCTTCTTCTAGATCCTTCTCCAAAACAAGGTGCTCACGATTGATAACCTATGTAAATGTGGATTTCAAATTCCAAATAGATGCTTTCTTTGTAAGGTGGAGGCTGAATCTATGCGTCATTTATTCCTTCATTGCTCATTTGCTTGTTCTATCTGGGAAAAAATCATCAGGTTATGGCACCTTCCTTGGGTTTTCCCTTCGTCCATTGAAGATTTCTTCACTCAATGGAAAGCCCCGATAAGAAATCCTATGCTCAGGCTTTTATGGGATTTATCCTTCCCTCATGTTGCTTGGGGCTTTTGGAAAGAATGCAACAATAGAATTTATAGGAGTAAAGAAGCCTCTGTGGATGTTGTCTTTGATAAAATTGTCAGATCCCTGAAGGAAAATTTCAATGCCTTGGCTCAGAAGGACAACATGCCCATGAAAGCGGAGTATTCGCTCTATGACTTAATTTTTGCTAAGGATTGGAACATAAATCTAGATTTTTCTAGAACTATTGTGAAGGCCAAGAAGGACAGAGAGGGTGTTTGCTGGTCTTTTTCACCAAACGGTTGGATCAAAGCTAACTTTGATGGTGCGGCTAAAGGCAATCCAGGGGCGGTGGGCTGTGGTGGAGTTATAAGGGATTCCTTTAGCAATTTCATTAGAGTGATTGCCTCTCCTCTTGGCTCTCAAACTAATCATCTGGTGGAGGCTGTTGGTGCTTTTCACATCATAAATTTAGCCCAAAGTCTTAACATTAAAAATATGTGGCTCGAAGGAGATTCCAAAAACATAATTGATTGCCTCTGTGGCAAGTCTCCCCCCTTGTGGACCATTAAATCATGGGTTGAGGATGCCATATTGACTTTGGCTAAATTTGAAAAAGTTAAAATATCACATGCTTATAAAGAAGCCAATGCTGTTGCGGATTTTTTTTGCTAACTAAGGAGTTAGGAGTAAAGATGTGCGTACCTGGCTTAATACTAGCAATCTAAACTCTAATGTCTGCGCCCTATTAAATTATGATAAATCACATGGAAAAATGACATGTTATCCCTTTAATGAGGACATGTTGGATCTTTCACATCACAATCATTAGAGCGCATGGGACCGAGCCCAGTGACTTAATCTGCAAGAAAACTCTGCACGCTTTGTGGGTTCTTAGATTTGGCGGGGCCAATTTTAGTAAAGCTTTCATTTGGGTCTACCCCATTGTGTCGACCGATATGGGAGGAGACAAAAAGTGAATTGAGCTGGATAGCTATGATACACACTTGAAAAATGCCAAGGCTTGGAGTAAGGTTTAAAGTGGAGGGTTGCTTCCTTTCCTGGAGAAGCTTCATGGCTCTAACCAGGAGGCTACGGATCTCTTTGTTAAAAAGTGGAATAATGGGAACTTGACCCTGTTTGGTAGGAATGTGGAGCTCAGCGAAAATATTATTGCTGATGTTACAGGATTATCTACTGAAGGGAAGAAGTTCTTTAGGGACAGGGCTTTTTCCAATGAAGCTGTGATCAGATTTCCTAAAAAGGACAAAGAAAGGCTAAGTCTGGTTAAAATTGCTAACAAATACTTCGATGCTGACACCATAAAGGCCATTTGGAGAAAGGTTCTGCGAGTCATCATGGAGTACATTACAGTGGATGGGCACTTCACCAGAGTTTATGGCTATCACTTTGCTCTTCTCAACCACTTTCGATACAAGGTTAGGGTCTCTCTCCCTTATTATCTTTTATGTTCCTTGAAGAAAAGCTTGGAGGATAATAAGAAAAACCCTAAAAGATTCCCCATTCTACACACCGGGTTAATAAGGTTGATTGTTGAACATTTTCAAAATATGCCTATTCCCGCTATGTTGGAAATTATCCCTGATTCTGAGAGTGATGACATTGAGCCCAGTGGCTCGGAGTATCTGCCTAATTCTAGTCCAGCTAGAAAAGCCCTTAGCTTGCACATTGTCCCTTCTAGGAATTCTGGTAAAACCCGAGTTGAGCTTGAGCCTAATAGCCCCTCCCTTAAGAACAACTCTTTTGATAAGAAACCCCAGGCCAAAAGCCTTGTTTCCTATTCCGAAGAATTCTCTAATTCGGAGGAGTCTGATGTCAACAAAATTGAGCTTTGCACCGATCCTCTACTAGATAAACGCATTAATGATTACTCCCCTGTTAGTCCTAACCCTGAGAAAACTTGTCCTAATACTAGAAAAGAGCCCTCTCTGGATATTCTGAACCTAGCCAAAACCAATTTTGAGTCCCACTTCAAACTTTTGGAATGGACTTTCATTGAAATTAATGAGTTGAAAATAAAAAATTGGGCCCTGCAAAGCAAGATTGAAGAGCTGGGTGCAAAGATTGCAAAGATTGAAAAGAAAGATGTGGATCATCACAGTAACAAAAATATTTATTCCAAGGTTGAGAACATAATGAATACCATCAAAATTGTTGCTGAGCAGAACAACTGTATGGCAAGACACAATGCCATTATCATTAACGCGATGACTGAAAAGCTAGATAAAGCCCAACAGGGTTCTTTGGTGGTGGATCTAAAGGAGACAAAGGACAAGAGCCAGGAGATGGATGCAGGAATTTCCAGAAGAACCAGAGCCAATCTGAAGCGCAAGGTGCCCCCTACTTCGAAGATGATTCAAACTTTTAAAAAGGGTGTCAATGATATGCAGAATCTAGAGGCGGAGACAGAGTCTGTCTTGATGACTCTGAACTAACGACTGGGGGTTTTTTGATGCTTACTCTGCTGTTCCTTTTGACTTGACCTTTCTGGTCTTTTTCGTTTGGTTGCTGCTGATCTTTTCTTGGGTAGCTGGTCTTTTTGGTTGGACCTTGGTGTCCTCTTTTCTGTTTTGTAAACATTGTGGTTTCGGGTCCCTGTAAAACCCGTTTTACCCTTTTATCAAAAACATATAACTATAGGTACAAATAAAATTTTCCTAGCTAACATTGATTTTGAGAATTACTATATCAAAGTTTGGAACTTTTATTTATCTTAGGTCTCTGTAGAGACTTTATTAAAAATTTGTAGACTATAACAATTAGGATACCTAGGGAATGAAATGAGGCCTCTAATAAAATTCTTCCACTCACCTTGATGCTCTCACACATTATTTTGGTCCCCTAAGGTAGAGAAGAAAAAATGTAAATATTGGCACCCTTATGTACCAAACATAAATGAGACATTTTATAGGAATGTATTCATTGTCAACATAGTCAAATGATCTAGAATTATATAAAACTAATATGTGATGCTATAGAAAGAATTGAAATCCACCTATAGATGCTAATAAAAATTCTTAGGTGCCATAAATACTAAGAATCATTGTATCAAAGTTTGACACTTTTGATCTCTTAGATATCCTAAGAGACTTTGTTGGAACCATGTAACCTTGAAGGGTCAACATGATTTAGGAAAAAGTCAAGGGATCCAATAGAATTCACTTAAACATGCTAATGTGTGAGAAAATTTGGTTTGGTCCCACAAGATGTAAAAAAAAATGACTATTGGAACCCATACATTAAACTCAAATGAGGAATTTTGTAAGAACATATTCATTTTTAACATGGTTAAATGGTTTGGAGTTGTCAAAACATAAAATAGGACATTATAAATACCTTTAGGAATGTGAAGGTGGTTCTTGTTCCATTGCATTTTTTACTTGCAACTTCTAGTTACTTTAGTAAGAAATTCTCCCTCTTTAGTATGAAATTCTTCCTCTTTGCAAGTGTCATCTCAAGTTAAGGGATCAACAATGGAAACTTCACTTTCCCCTCAATCTAATGATTTGGTTAACGAGGCATCTTAGATATTCATTCAATTAAGGGAGAGAGGTATTTCCGAATAGGTTGAGTCAAATTCTCATTTGAAGGGTGTGTATATAGTTATATCAAGGTTCAATATTGTGTAGTTGTTGACCTATTGAATCAAACAGCAGGTTCCCTCCATAACCAAAGTGGATTGAATTGTGGTTGTTTTATTGGTGAACAACCATAACTTTGCTAAAAAAAATTCTTTATTTGGTCCCATATCTTGTGGGACTCTTTGTATTTGTTGTTTGGCTAATTTTGTAAGAATATCTACGCTCTTTCAAAAATCTGAAATTTTACCTTTATTAAAAACAAAAAGAATGAATAGAATTAAATATGGCCTTTATTTCTAAGTTGGTCCTTGATAAAAGCTTCCAATTCATTATGTTTTGTATGTGAAGAGTTGCAATATATCAATGTTATACTATTGAAGTAATGTAGCGATGTTAGTACTTGTGAAATTGTTCTTTCAATTCTATTTGGTTTTAATATCTTGATCAACATATTTGTAATATTTATCTATATCATATACACGATGTTGTAATTGTATGTGAATATGACATAAAATAATAAATATAATCATTATTTTGAAACTAACTTCAACCGAAAGATAAATTGCTCAACAAAAATAGCATGTATCTTAAGCATAAAGAAAGCGGAAAAGATGGACTAGAAATCTTCTCCAAATCTATTTCGTTGGCCGCTCTAAAGACCACTGTCCTATAAGTTAAAACTATTCATCTTAATGGCATGCATAGATAATTAGCAAATGCAATTCAAAAATCACGAGTGCATTGAAAATGCATGCCGAATAACAGCAATGGTTGCTTCTATTCACTACATTTTAGTTGGGGCTAAACATCTCAAACACTATTATAAGCTCGAATTCGTTATCCTCGTTTATTTTGCCTCTCCTCATTTGCCGTACGAAATCGCCATGCTTGAATTATCATTGGATTCTCCTTCTGCGCTTCAAATCGACCAAGTTCCTTAAAGGTATAAGTCTAATGCGTAGTTCAGTTTACATATATTTTTCTTATATTGACAAAAGTTTTTCATATAAACCATTTTGTTTCCAGGTAGTGATACAGTCTTGGTAACAAGTAAGCAAAGATGGAAAAGAAGAAATGATGGGTGATCATGGTGATGGCGACAGTGATGGTTGCAGTGATGATGATGAGCAGTGTAGAGGGCGATCAAACATGCAGCCCAGCTAGAAAAATCTCTTGTAATAAGGGCAGGTGCTGCAGTAAGTGGAAATGGTGTGGGGGCACTAAAGACTACTGTGCAAAGAACAACTGCATTGGTCAGTGATGGAGTTATATCACTCCACTCTCTTACGTATCCACTATTCTCACAATATCTAATTTCACCGTCCCTTTCCAGAAGAAGCCCTAGAGCAAGTGTTGAAAAATAAATCATGCTAACAGGAACAGTATGTAGAATAATTCCTAGAGCAAGGGTTAAAACAGAAGCATGCTAGCTGTTGGAATAGTTTACAATCCTACTGTACTTTTAGCTTTTTAATCGTTGTTTATAAACCTTTACTACTACAGCATTATTAAAATAATAAAAATTGTAAAATAAAAGCATGCTTACATTTTAAGATCCAAAAATTATATTGTAAAATCTGGTAAATTTTTTTTATCTATATATAATTATGTTGTAATGGTAAAATTTTCATAAGCATGTTTTTTTTCCATTTAACATTACTATCTATTAGAATGTCTTAATTTCTAATAACATATTATTAAGGGGTATATTGTTGTGTTTTGTTTGACTCATTGTGTGGATTCTTATGCACCTTTATTTAATCCCATTTATATCTATTCTTATGCATTCACTCATCATTATTACACCCTCATTTGTATTTGCTTCCATATATTTGCTCCCTACATTAAGATTATTATTTTAGTCTCATGGTTCATTTTTAATGGCATGAGATTAATTCAATTCGATCATGTAGTATGTAAAAATAAACTCAACATTTAAATTATTAATTTCAAATTCCATGTTTCTTAACCTCTTCTATTAGTCATTATAAGGCAAACTACCACATTTTTGTCTGGCATGTTACTATGTAATGGTATTGAAAGGCATTCAATTTCTAATTAATTATATATGACTATAAGGAGAAACCCATTATAATACATTTTGTATTCTAAAGTGAAAACAAGAATTGCTTTCACTAAACCATCACATGATTATCTACATCCTTACATATCCCATCTTCAACATTTTCATCAACATTGATCCATTCTACAAAAGGGGTTTGAACTTGGATGACAAATTCACCTATCAAGTCAACAAACTCCTAAACAACGTCTTGAGACAAAACTTTGTTAGGTTTATCAATCAAGAAAGAAAAGGTAAATAGTCTATCAAGAGCACATTCTAATAAATTTATCTTACACATCACAAATAGTTTTACCCATCAAATCAAGTTTGTAGTGATCATAATTGACCCTTTAATGCTTGAGATCAAATCACAAATATTTTGGAGAATGTATGATCTTTGACATATTCAACAAATCAAGGAAATTAATTATTAGATAACAATAAATCAATCATGACAGTTGGCATTAGAGCTTTAGGATAACTCCTCTGAGACTAGGAGTTAGGATCGAGGTCCAAGGTCTTGATACCCCAAGCTAGCCACACCATTTTTGAAGTAGGTTTTTTCAGGCCTAGGGAAGAGAGGACAAGCATCAAACATCTAGTTTGAATAGTGGGGCTATATGGATCTAAGTGTACCTTAGAAAAAAGGAAACTTGCTTGATTTTGGGAACAATTGATGATAAATTAGACTTCATAAGGCCTTGATTCAGTGTTGTGAGGTGTTTTACACATCCACACTAGGCCTTGGACCCTTGCAAATTGAATAAAATGCATTTATCAATGTCTTGTAAAGGTGTTGTAAAGTGTTGTAAAATACTTTCACACCTCTCTAGACTTAATGAACCCATTTTCCCTTAATTCAACATTGTAAAATATATTTAATTGCATTATCACATAAATTTAGAAGTCTTGTAAATTAAACATAAATCTAATCTAATGTTGTAATGTGTCTTACACATTCACATTGGATGTTGTGCCTTACTAGGCTAAGTGGACCTCATTTTAGTGTTGTAAAGTGTATTTAATCACACTTTCACATTGAATTTTGTGTCCCAAGCCCTAATTGACCTTTTCATCATCATTAATAGGCCCCTATGACTCCATATTATGCATCTCGAGGCATAATTTGATCAAATACCAAATGAAATCAACATAAGAACTAGAAATCCTCATTTCCCAACAACCCAACTGGCAAGTGGGCCCCTCTGGACCTTATTCACCATCTATGGCAAATGAGTCCCTGCTGATTTGCCCAAGGTGGCGAATTAGTCCCATTTGGGTCATTTTTGAGTTTTCAGGGGGAAATTTTGGAATTTAAGTTTTATTTTTCTTCATGTCAGCCTTAGGGATCCAATTAATGGGAATTATAGGTGAATTTCCTATTAATACAAGTCCTTAAACCCTAATTAACATCTCATTCATTCATTATTCACTCATCACTCAAAATTATTCTCAAGCAAGTTAGGGTTTTATCATCTCAGGTCACCATGATAACATTTTTTAGACATTCAAGGGTAGATTCTTCATATTGTTGCAACAATCAAAGATCAATCATCATGGAAAGGTATTAATCCCTTAATTTTATGTTCATTATTCATATTATTTCTTCATTTGGTTTAATTACCTAAAAGGGGTTTGACTAAGGAAAACCCCCATGCGTTGACATCCAACATTTCTCTCTCTTTTTTTTTTTGCAAAATTAAGCATCTTGGAGGCTTAGAATTCATTGAATATTATATTAATTTATTTTTTAAGACATCTCCTTGTTGACCAAGTCGAAATATCCATTAAAAGTCACCTATAGTGCCAGAAATCATATTTTTGAAGGTGAACACCTGTCAGGAACTCAAGTGTAAACCGAGGGATTTAGTTTACTCTTTTGGATTTTCAGACATTCAAAAGTGGACCAATTTTCCATTAGTGGTGAATGAGTCCTACTGCCAGGCCTAAAAAGGGTTTTCTGTAGTTTTGGATACCCATTTGTCTAAAACGGGCTTTGAAATAGTTTCCCAAATCTGGGACTAATTCACCCAGAATGGCGAATGAGTCCTAGTAGGCAAAATTTCCAACATCAATATCATTCCAAAACTTATTTCTAGTCTCTAGTAAGTTCTTAGGTGCACAAATTTATTTTCATCCATTTCTGTTACAATTTGCATTGATTTCTAGGTGTTCTTGCATATCACAATGTGTTTTCAAACAACTTGCATTTCAATAGTTTTACATTAATAACCAATCTCTTTTAGTAGTTATTTGCATTTAGTTCATCTCACCTTGGAAAATTTCATTCATATTTCCATTATACTTGCATTAGTTTGAGTGAACCACCTAGATTTTTGGGGGTTTATCTCTCTCCTTTAGGTGAAAAACCCTAATTGAGCAAGAGAGTCATAACACCTATGCCCTAAAATCAATGGTTCATTTTGGTGAACCTTCTTTTTGAATACTTGTATTTTTTGATTTGGAGTCCTTCATCATAGATCTAGCTTGCATTGACCTTGCATTAGGGTTTGCATGGAGTAATTTGCATGCTAGGTTTCAAATTTTGCATTCATGAAAAGTGCATTTAGGTTACATTTTTGTCCTCTAAAATCATTAATTTTTTTTGAAATTTTGCATTCTCATCTTAGGTCAGCATCTTAGAACTGATAAAACATTGAAATCACTCAAAAATTCTTGAAAATTCTGAAAAACACCCACACTGAGACTCATTTGCCCTTCTAGGCGAATTAGTCCCTTTTCACCCTTGAAACTTCCTTTTACAAAGCTAAAACCCCATTTTTAAGCTTTAGTTTGATGCCAGTAACTATGCGTATCAATTAGTTGAGTTTCTGTAGCATGCATTTCATTACATATAGCTTAATTTAGCTCATTTTATGCATGGCTTAATTTTACATTTGCATTGTTACATTGTTGCATAGCATAATCCATTAATTGTCATCCTTACAATCTAAAAAGTTGAACTTTGTTGGAAGTGGATTCACTCTAAGAGGAGGGGTGAATCAGAGTGATATAATTTTTGAACTCTTTGAATTGAATGCACAACTTAAATGTTTTGACCTTGAAACAATGTGGCAGATTTAACCAAACAAATGAACACTTCAACTTTGCAGAAAGATATGCAAGAAAATCAACTTATATTAAAAGCATCATGTAGCATTGTTCCATCAAATTGTGAACAATCTTATTTATGCTTTTTGAAATAGGACTTAAACTTCACACAATATAAGTTTAACTTGCTTTATGGAATATTTTTGAACAAACTAAACTTTGTCTTTTTAAACAAACTAAAAGTATCAGAGCATTGACTAACTAAACAGATCAATTTGAAACAAAATGAGAGACAAAACCAACATCACCCAACAAAAATATTTCCTGAGTGGAAAAACCCTCTTGGGGTATAAAAAACCACTCGCAAACTGATCCTTTTATTCATTCAAAAGAGCACCAACTATGTTACAATGTAGAGCACCAACTCCAATAACATTTCTGAAGCACCAACTTCATAGGAGCACCAACTCCTTTGTTTTTCAAAGTCTCAAAAGATAATACATGATTTTCAATAATTCCAACTAAAATCTCTGTAATCAACAAAGATATAAACCTTTTAAACTCTCTCTTTTCCCATTTCAAATACAAAGATATTTCAATAATAACCTTACAAATCTATAGATTTTTTTACATCAATATTTGTAACTATGTAATGACAAAGAACCATGTATTTATAAGATAGATGAAAATGAGTCCCTGTTTGAAGTTAATAAAACTTCTTTTGAAACCACTCTAAACCATTGAGATAAAGCTCAAGTTTAATTGAATTGAAAGATAACTGTATCTGGAGAACGAAATTGCATTTCAACTTCTTCTCAAAACAAATCACAACCGTATATAGGAATATGCCCTTAACTTCGAACTATCATTCACAATCAAAAGAAAAACCGCTTTCCATTTTTACCTTAAAACGACCAAGAGCATGTAAAGATCTTACCTCTGTCACGATGTTTTAAACTAAAAAACACATCCCATAGAAATCTTAGTTACCTCTATTTTCACCTCATGGACAGTCCATCAATCAACTTTCCACTCATCATAGTCATGCATATTTGAAACCAAATATAAAGTTCTAGCAAGAACACATTCAACCTGAGACTGCAGATTCATCATGGCAGCACAACTAGGGATTAGACTTGCAATATGAAATGAAAGACATAACAATAACTTTTGTTTTTCCCTAACTTTTCTTTACATCGAACCCCCAGATCGTAAAACATAACTTTTGAAAGCCATGAGTCAAAACGTAATAATTTTGAGATGCAAGGAATCCAACAATATGATGTGCCTTATCAAAATCCACGTGACAAACAAGCACCCAATATAAGCTGACTATCCAAGTAATAAGTGTGTCGATAACCACATGCATAGAAAATACCAACCATCAAATGTCAATAAGTCGACATTAGATTACTGACATGATCCTGAAACCTGCTAATAATATCATTGATGTCAACTAATGGTGTTAAAAAAACACAAGTTAAAGTATAACATTTATGATCTCAAAAAATATGATGTCAGCTCTAGTGCTTTATGAAAGCACTTTTAGAACAATAAAATGTTGCCATGTAAATTCAATGGACTCGTTATGAATCATAGTGCCAATAAATATATTAACTCCACAAAATAAGTTGATGATAACCATAATGCTGATGTGAACCAAGAAATATAGTAAAGAACACACTTCTCCTTAGAATGTATTCTGCCCTTTATACCAAAAGTAAATGATATGAAAGTGAAGCTCGAGCACAATATAATGTGTGCTAGTGAAACAATAAATTTCACCTTATCATGTAAGCACCAAGAAATGCATCAATGCGTATGAATGTAGTTTGATAAACTAATTGAACATAAGATATAGTCATGACATCTGAAACACTAATATACCTTCACTAAAATGTCATTCCCTATATGTCTCATCAAAACAATATAATGATCAACCATATAAATGACATCACCTAAAAGCCATAACTCAACACCTATATATGCAAAATAATCTGCACATGGAGTCAACAAGTTCAATACCACAACAATATAGAACTGAAAGTAAATCTGCATCATAATTCTATTCATGAACAAGATTATTGAATGCCAAAAACTGAGACAAGAATGCCAAAACCAAGTGTGCCAAAATTGTATATGTCATAATCCAAGATCAATGTGCCAACCAAACAATAGTATGCCAAAATCAACTGAACTATGTGTCAAGATACCAATGCCAAAGTACTATGATATTTCTCAACTGCCATGTGTGAATAGAACTGAAAGTATGTCAACCAACCAATCAATTTTGTCATCAAGGAAAACCAAAGACAACTGAGAAGTCAACAAACTCCCCCTTTGTCCTTGATGGCAAAACACAAGTTACTCTCCTCCTTTTTGCCTCAATGATAAAGAACAAGGAGAATGAAGTGAAGTTCCATGAAAACAACTGTGAAGTCAATCAATCATTCAACACAATAACCATATGAAAATAGAGCAATAGAGCAATAAAATATAATAGAGTTGTAAAAGAGAAACCATAGAACCAAGCTTCCCCTAATTATTTGCATTGAAATGCCATAAGATTGACCTACTAAAGCTCAAATAACTGAACCAGGGCTCTCTACAACTTTCTCATATATGACAATCATTGCCATACCAACTTCAAACTCCACCATGCAACAATACCTTGTAAAACACACTGTCACCTTCTTCTTCATATATTTACTAGAACACATGCAACAATGCTCATTAGATTAATTTTCAATTGGCATGGACATCATAAACAAGATCACATCACTGTTGTAGCAACATATCAGCACCAAATGAAGCAGCAAACTGAGATAAAATAAACAAGATTCCCAAGAATCTCACTGCAAAACTCTTCCAAACATGATATTAACCATTATCTATCATAATATCATAAGAATATACATTTAAAGCACATTGTGTGAAAAAAAAATCTCAAGATATTCTTACCAAATAGCCTTGCTCCCCCTGACTAAATACATAGGATGAATCAAAGAATTCAAACCTATTCAAGCACTTGTTAAGAAGTTACAAATCCATGTACTATGAAGTCTGCCCAAAAATATTAATGAAGATATATGTCCAAGATCACAAGTATATGCCACTATTATACCAAATAAGTATCACTAATAAAATCATTCTGCTAATGTCAAAGTACCATATGAAGTGCCTCTATAACAACGAAGCTAAACTGTCATATCCAATATTATACAAAAATGTCTCGAATAACAATGTCAAGTGTCTTTGTAATAGCAATATTGAAAATGCATCAAAGAAGATATGTAAATGGAAAAGAAGATAATTGTCATATGCAAGTGATACCAATGTACATTGTCAAACTGGAAATATACAAGCCACTACCATAGTGTTCCTTTAATCCATGACATGTTTTCATGCTTTCTATCCAAGTATAGTAGAACATTGATCACAAATGTAAATCATCAAGTAGTGTACAAATGACAAGAAACAAGAGAATCAACAAAATTTTATCACTATCTACACATTGTCATCACCAAAAGTACTGTTAAAACTCAATCACTATCACCATGGTTATCAAAATTCTTGTTGTAGTTTTACATAATTTAGAACTGCTATCCAACTCATACCTACAGTCTGAGCCATCAAAAACACAAACATTCCACAAAACTATCACTTGTATTCAAATTTGAATTCCTGCAATAAATGTGTCAGGGAGACACAAAAGAATGATGCAACCTGAAACAACAAAATTGTTATGCATATCAAATTTGTCGATGTCTTAATAAGCTGGCATGCATGCTGCCATATCTCATTATTGACTGCATAGGAGTAACAAATGTTATCATAATAGACTCCCCTTAGGAATTTGTCTCCTCTCAAGGTCTAGATGGTATCACTTTTGCAAGGGGTACACAAGGAGTTTTCATAAATTCAACTTTATTGTTCTTCTCATCATCTTGATTGCTCTTACTTTTCCATACTAATACAAAAAATTTCATTTGTTTGTTTAAAGTATTCATTTTCTTATTAAAATTGCATTGATGTACTTTATGCCCAATGTTGTTACAACTGAAACATATTATATGATGAGCAATAGGGTAACCATGATTAATTCTTGACAAACCACAAAAATCCAAACCTTGATGTCTTTTTAGCAATTGAAAATATTTTTTCAAGTGTCCAATCTTATTGCACTTAAAAAAATCAAATTTTTAGTTCTTATTTGACAATCTATAACCACATTCATTAGCTCTATGACCATATTTGTGACAAACATAACAATAACCCTGAAACTTAGAATAGTTATAATATTGTCTAGTAGATAAAATTCCTGTGGACCAGTCGTTTCTTATTCCAACTTTGTTGGTGCCTTTGTGTTGTATTTTATTGGTTTCTATTTCAGAAGCAGTAGTATGATAGTTCAAGTCTATCTTCTTTCTCGGAGTTTTCCTTACTTTGAAACTCTTTCCATCTTTTGTTACAAACACTAATACATGTTTTAACTCATCTTGAACTCTAGAATTTTGTCCTATTTCATACCCTAAACCATGAATGTCTTTGTGATGTGTTTGCTTATCCAACATCTCATTTAGCTTGTTGGCACTTTGATCAAAATTCTAATTTTTCTGTAACTGTGTCTTTAGACTTTCAATGTCTTTATTTAGAGAAATTACCTCTCCTTCCAGTTTTTGACACACAATCTTTTTAACTTCCAAATCTGAATTTTCTACCTCTGCTATCCTTTTATACTCCTTGACTTCTAACTTCATACTATTGATTAATTTATCTGATTCTTCTTGTCTTGTTATTAGCAAGTTATTTTCCTCCATCTTGTTTCCATCTTCAAGTTGATGCTTACAATCTATAACCATTTTTTTCTGCATTTTTAAGATCTGTAAGAATTTTATCCCTAACCTCCCTTTCTTCTTGGAGTTGTTTCTCTAACTTTTGATTTATTTTTCTAAGCCTCTTAATCTCATCAAGTGTAAAAATAAGTTCTGCCTCAAGATCAATTTCTCCTTCAATATCTGAATCATTCATTTCCACCATAAACTCATCAAGTTCTATATTAGATATATTTTCTTCTACAAGATTTTCCTTATTAAAACTTATTGAGTCAATTGGAAAAGACTTTGCTTGATACAATACTTAACTAGACTTGACACTAGTGGTTTTCTTCTGACTTCTGTTTCTTTTGCACTTACCCATAGTAGTCCTCTTATCAAGAACTTGGTTGAACATAATCTAGTTAGGCTTATGTAAAAGTCTAGCTCTTTACACCAACATCAATCAAAATCATATATGTTTTCACAAAACATATAGACTATACAGACAAAAATACCTTCTCAAACTTGTGACATATTGACTTCCAAGACCAGAATCAATCCTAGGTATGAAACCTAATGCAGAACCCTACGCTCTAATACCAATTTTTGGAAGTGGATTCACTCTGAGAGGGGGGGTGAATTAGAGTGATATAATTTTTGAACTCTTTGAATTGAATGCACAACTTAAATGTTTTGACCTTGAAACAATGTGGCAGTTTAACCAAACAAATGAACATTTAAACTTTGCAGAAAGATATGTAAGAAAATCAACTTATATTAAAAGCATCATGTAGCACTGTTCCATCAAATTATGAACAATCTTATTTATTCTTTTTGAAACATGACTTAAACTTTACACAATATAAGTTTAAATTGCTTTATGGAAGATTTTTGAACAAACTAAACTTTTTCTTTTTAAACAAATTAAAAGTATTAGAGCATTGACTAACTAAACACATCAATTTGAAACAGAATGAGAGACAAAAACAACATCACATAACACAAAGATTTCCTGAGTGGAAAAACCCTCTTGGGGTATAAAAAACCACTCACAAACTGATCCTTTTATTCATTCAAAAGAGCACCAACTCTGTTACAATGTGGAGCACCAACTCCAATAACATTTCTGAAGCACCAAATTCATAGGAGCACCAACTCCTCTATTTTTCAAAGTCTCAAAAGATAATACATGATTTTCAATAATTCCCACTAAAATCTTTGTCATCAACAGAGATATAAACCTTTTAAACTCTCTCTTTTCCCATTTCAAATACAAAGATATTTCAATAATAACCTTAAAAATCTGTAGATTTTTTTTACATCAATATTCATAACTATGTAATGACAAAGAAAAATGTATAAATTATAAGATAGATGAAAATGAGTCCTTGTTTTTTATAAAGGGTAAAACGGGTTTTACAGGGACCCGAAACCACAAAGTTTACAACATAAAAGATATGAAATAAAAGCCCAACAAAAACAACCAGCTGCACAAAAGATAAAAACCAGAACAAACTGCAGCCTCCCGCAAAAGACCATGAGGGTAAAAAATGAGTCCTTGTTTGCAGTTAATAAAACTTCTTTTGAAACCACTCTAAACCCTTGAGATGAAGCTCGGGTTTAATCAAACTAAACGATAATTGTATCTGGAGAAGAAAACTACATTTCAACTTCTTCTCAAAACAAATCACAACTATATATAGGAAGATTCCCTTAACTTCGAACTATCATTCACAATCAAAAGAAAAATTGCTTTCCATTTTTACTTCAAAATGACCAAGAGCATGTAAAGATGTTACCTCTATCACGGTGGTTCAAACTGAAAAACACATTCCATAGAAATCTTCTTTACCTCCATTTTCACCTCGTGGAGAGTCCACCAATCAACTCGCCACTCATCATTGTCATGCAGATTTGAAAGACAAAACAAAATTCCAACAAGAACACATTCAACCTGAGACTACAAACTCATCATGGTAGCGTAGCTATGGATTAGACTTGCAATATGAAATGAAATACATAACAATAACTTTTGTTTTACCCTAAATTTTCTTTACATTGAACCCCCAAATCATAAAAACATAGATTTTGAAATCCATGAGTCAAAACGTAATAATTTTGAGATCTAAGGAATCTGACAATATGATGTGCCTTATCAAAATCCACGTGACACAATGAGCAGCCAATATAAACTGACTATCCAACTAATAAGTGTGTCGATAACCACATGCATAGAAAAGACCAACCATCAAATGTCAATAAGTCGACAATAGAATACTAACATGAGCCCGAAACCTGCTAATAATATCATCGATGTCAACTAATGGTGTTCAAAAAAACACTTTAAAGTATAACATTTATGAACTCAAAAAATATGGTGTTGAATTTAGTGCTTTATGAAAGAACTCTTAGAACAATAAAATGTTTCCATGTAATGTAAATGTAGCCAATATGAATCATAGTGCCAATAAACATATTAACTCCACAAAATAAGTTGATGATAACCATAATGCTCATGTGAACCAATGAATATAGTAAATAATGCACTTCTCCTTAGAATGTATTCTGGCCTTTATACCAAAAGTAAATGATATGAAAGTGAAGCTCGAGCACAATATAATGTGTGCTAGTGAAACAATAACTTTCACCTTATCATGTAAGCACCAAAAAATGCATCAATGCATATAAATGCAGTTTGATAAACTGATTGAGCATAAAGATATAGTCATGACATCTAAAACACAAATATACCTTCACTAAAATATCATCACCTGCATGTCTCATCAAAACAATATAATGATAAACCATATAAATGACATCACCTAAAAGCCAATGTCATAACTCAACGCCTGCATATGCAAGACAATCTACAAATGGAGTTAGCAAGTTCAGTACCACAACAATATAGAACTAAAAGTAAATCTGCATCATAATTTTGTTCATGAACAAGATTACTATATTCCAAAAACTGAGACAGGAATGCCAAAACCAAGAGTGCCAAAACTGTATATGTCATAATCCAAGATCAATGTGCCAACCAAAAAAAAGTATGCCAAAATCATCTTAACTATGTGTCAAGATACCAATGCCAAAGTACTATGATATTTATCAACTGCCATGTGTGAATAGAACTGAAAGTATGTCAACCAACCAATCAATTTTGTCATCAAGGACAATGAAATACAACTCAGAAGTCAACAAACTCCTCTTCTACATGTTTACTTTAGTATAGTTACATTTCAAGTTTGTAGAATAATCATTACATCATGCTTTCATTAAAAAATTCTATAGTTATCATCTTTGATGTTCTTCTTTTAGATCTTGTTGCATATTGTAAGAACATTTTGTTAGTTGTGTATGAATACGAGGTCCTTTCCCCAGTCTTTTTCTTCCTCATTGATCCCTCTGCTAGTATCCCTTTTGTGGGTAAGGTTCATATAGTGAAAGAAACCTTGCATAATCATAACAATCACATTTGTTCTTGTCCTCTTATCTCTCCTACTTGTGAAGTTGATATTATAGTGTTAGAAGAACCAATTCATGAGAGTTTTGAAAACCCGAGATCTTTCTTTCCTTTTACCTCTCCTATTAGAAAAAAATTTACTACAACAGAGGATATTACAATAAGTAATCATGATGATCACACAACAAAATAAGAAGATGAGATCATAGAAACATTTCTAGACATTACCTTACCTAGTCTCCATAATCATGATAATCAATTTTTTTTTTCTCCTAATATCCCTCCTTAATGCAATGAGGATAGGTTGGTGTTAGAAGATATACCTATTACAAGGCATGAGACTATTAAACCTCCCTTCCCTAATGTTCCTATCCTATGGGAATATCTATTTGGTAAACATGAACACCATAGCAGTCCTTCTCTTTCTCCTTTCCCCCTTTGTGATCAAGTCACCTTACAAAATCCACCCATGGATGAACCAATTACAAGCTCTCCTTCTAGAGTAAATAATATGGAATAAGAGAATGAGACCTTAGGGAAACATGATAATCAAATAGAATCTTCTCCTCATCTCCCCATTGTCAATAAAAAAGAAAATCCAACCATTGATCATTCCCCTACTTACAATACAATCATTTTACACGAACCAACCCTTGAATGTCAAGAAAATGTGGTTTGTAGTTCTCTTAAAAACTCTTCTCCTAGGGAGAATATCATGGTACAAGAAAATGGCAACAATAGTAATGTGCCTTCCTTAAATAACCATAACATGTGATTCTAGATTTCCCTTTATTAGAGATACATCACACCAAGACCACTGAGGTTATGAATGTGCAAGTTTCCATTAGATCCCCCTTGATTAATGGACCTCCTACATATACCCCATCAAACATCTTAAGAATCTTCTAATCCTTTACCCACCATCACACAAATCTCACACTCATAACAAACCTGTACTTATCCTTTACCCACCTGCAAACAATGTTTCACAACAACTGAGTCATAATATCATTGCTCATATGTATAACACTTGAAAAAATTTGCAGCCACAACAACCCACCCCAACACCATTACCTTTTCCTAATCCCATATTTCATAGTGCTCCCCGATTAAGTTCACACATTAGGGAGTATGATCTTGTTGAGAAACTTAAGAATACTCCTGCAAAGATATCTCTATGGGATTTATTTCAATACTCACCTAACTATCACACTATGCTTCAAATGACCTTACAACAAATTCATCTCCCTTCTAATGCACAACCGAATGACATAGCAGCTATAATTCAAGGATTGAATGTTGGCATTGTTTTCCACCAAAGTGAACTCCCCCCTTTGGAAGTGCAAAACCAAAATGTTGCTTTCCTCATAATATCTCAATATAAATGAATAGGGATAAAGTGAACCCTTGTTGACAGTGGCTCAACCATTAATGTGTGTAGTGTAAATACTCTAGATAAAATTCATGTGGATAAATTGAAATTTCAACCTGATTCCTTGACTATCCATGGATTTGACAATGTCGGAAAATAACCCCTTAGTGTGATCACTTTTCCTCTTACAATTGGGAAGGTTACATTGGATACACCAATCCATGTTATGCCTAACGACCTTTATTATAATCTCATTTTAGGCCGACCATGGATTCATGCAGTGAATAGCATGCCTTCTACTCTTCATCATAAAATGAAATACATTTATGACAGTAAAGTGCACATACTTGAAGTTGTCTCTTACCCAAATAGTTGTTTGAACATTGAGAAAAACAACAAGAATCATTTAAACACAATGTCACCAACTACACAAGTGTAACATGTTCAACAAAATGACAAACAACAATGTATTGTACAAGTTACAAAGCTATTAGAAGATGATTGGGGTTCCTTAGATTTCAAAAATGAATTCATTGGAAAATACAAAATCATCAACAAAGATTTAAATAAGGGAAAAGAAACAACGATAATTTCAACACAAAATTTGGATAACCTTTCCAAAGCATTTTCCTCAACCACTTTAGAAAAAGAAGAAAATTACACAACAAAATTTGAAGAACTTAATCCCGAACAACCACCAGATCCAAAAGCAATGAAAAGGCTTTATGGAAAAGGTTATGAACTTATGAAACAACTTGGATATAGTGGAAAAGGATGTGGTGCTCATGAACAAGGTATCCATAACCCTATCGATCCTATCACACAACAAACAACTCATGATCTTGGTTATTGTCCTTTGAGAGAAATAACTAAGCCTTCACTCAACATCACTAATATCACAAACAATTCCTCTAAACCA
Organism: Sequoia sempervirens; assembly: GCA_007258455.2. Taxonomy (NCBI): domain Eukaryota; kingdom Viridiplantae; phylum Streptophyta; class Pinopsida; order Cupressales; family Cupressaceae; genus Sequoia; species Sequoia sempervirens. Next base: position 12,068,125 of record VDFB02000009.1, read on the forward strand.
ACTTTAAGTATAAAGCATCCTAAACTAATAGACACTAGTGGTCTTTATCATTCTCCTTTACAAGTCATTAAACTTCACAAATACACCTTCGGTTAATGCCAATGTCATCTCCCAAAACACTAGTGAATTGGATCCATTATATTTTACACCCTCCTATAAAGGAGCAAACAAAATCTCACAATATGCAGAGTCTTGCATAGGTATGACAACTAATACTCAGCAAGAGGTATCTTTATCAAAAACTACAAGACCACCTTGTACCATTGATCAAGAGGGTATCTTGTTGAGACTCTACCAAGATCACTTGATATCCCTTCCTCTAAGAACTCAAAAGAAATTTTATTACAAGACTTCATTTTGCACATATCATCAAGTTCACGGTCATTCCACTAATGACTATAAGGCTTTGACTCATAAAATCTAGCACTTTCATGAGTTTGGTGTTCTTCCCTATGTGGGGGCACCTCATTCCTCTAATTGATACTTATTTTCACTCTCACCTACATTTCATCACTCATTCCAGCTCACCCTTGTCCTACACTTAGTGGGGGCAAGGGGTTAGTCAACCTTTTCCTCATATGTCACTTGGTGTTGCCTCCTTTGTCTATTTTTTAACCTTTCATGAACATATATGAGCAAGCTTTGGATGTGGATGACATGCCTAAAGTTGGCTTGCATGTGACATACTCCCTTTTCATGACATATCTTATTGGAAACATATGACTTGTCATAGGGCTTTCTGAGTAAGCTCTCATCTCCTCTTCTTCTACATTAAAGCAATTTCTTATAGTAATGGTGTTAGCAAATACTTTAAAGTGGGGGCATATGTCACCACTCACATTTCATTGTGCGATTTCTTTCTTCTTGCAATGTGTTATTTTCTTGGTAGGGTCACTAGGCTTGATTCTCTCCAAGAGTGTGATATTTCTTTGACTTGTCCTCTCTTGGAGACATTAGGTATGATGTTCCCTAAGAAGGGACCTTGCATTAACTAATAAAAATCCCTTTGAGCACACCTTACACTATTTTCACATTTACAACATATGTTATATGGCAACCTTGCATAATACAACTTGCATGCCCGTGGTTCCATATTCTTTGTCTATGAGTGTCAAGCATACAAAGTTTTTCTTACGTCATAGATCTTGAAAAACATTGTCATTGTGGTTCCTTATTAAAGTTATCAGGAGGTATAACTTTGGTATGGTTGAGTTGGAAAGCCCATTCTGAGGCATGAATTTTTCCCATAGCCACCTTGTGGATTTCTCACACCATGGGAAACTAGAAGTTTTGTGGCCCCAGAGAGAGTATGTTGTGGATTTCTCACCCCATGGATAACCAAAATTTCCATGGCCTCAGAGTGAGTAAACTTGGGCCTTCTCACCTGAAAAATAGCCATGAGTTCTGTTGCCTCAGAGTGAGTATACTTGGGCCTTCTCACCTAGTGAACAACCATGAGTTATGTCACCCCAGAGTAAGTATACATTTATTCTTCCAAACAAACAACCTAGATCTAGTCCACAACATGTTGGAAAAATGGTCAAAGCTTGATCCACCATTTTTTATTTCCTTCTAGTCCTTGCCGTTGTATGATCATGTATCTTATTATACACCTTGTACATTTCCTTTTGTGCTTATGTTGGTTTGACTTAGGATCTTAGAACCTCGGGGCTCGCACAACCTCCTTTGATCTTTGTCATCCTTGGTCGTCCAAATTGGTTACAATAGGATCCATCTTGAATGTCTACTTTAGTGTGAGTTTGAAGCAAGTTCATCCTCTCACTAATGTGGGCCCGACTAAATGTACCATAGAAAAAAGGAAACTTGCTTGATTTGGGGAATAATTGATGATAAATTGGACTTTATAAGGCCTTGATTTAGTGTTGTGAGGTGTTTTAGACATCCACACTAGGTCTTGGACCCTTGCAAATTGAATAAAATGAATTTATCAATGTCTTGTAAAGGTGTTGTAAAGTGTTGTAAAACACTTTCACACCACTCTCAACTTATGAACCCTTTTTCATTTAATTAAACATTGTAAAATATATTTAATTGCATTATCACATCAATCTAGAAGGCTTGTAAATTAAACATAATTCTAATCTAGTGTTGTAATGTGTCTTACACATTCACATTGGATGTTGTTCCTTTCTAGGCTAAGTGGACCTCATCTTAGTGTTGTAAAGTGTATTTAATCACACTTTCACATTGAATTCTGTGTCCCAAGCCCTAATTGACATTTTCATCATCATTAACAGGCCCCTATGACCCCATATTGTGCATCCCAGGGCATAATTTTATCAAATACTTGATGAAATCAACATAAGAATTGGAATTTCTCATTCCCCAACAACCGAGCTGAAAAATGGGCCCCTCTAGTACTAATTTACCATATGTGGAAAATGAGTCCCTTCCAGGTGGGACTGATTCACCCAAGGTGGTGAATTAGTCCCATTTGGGTCATTTTTAAGTTTTGAGCGGGAAATTTTGGAATTTAAGTTTTATTTTTCTTCATGTCAACCTTAGCGATCCAATTAATCAAAATTTTAGGTGAATTTCCTATAAATATAAGTCCCTAAACCCTAATTAACATCTCATTCATTCATTATTCACTCATCACTCATTATTCTTTTCAGGCAAGTTAGGGTTTTATCATCTAAAGTCACCAAGATAACATTTTTCAGACATTCAAGGGAAGATTCTTCATATTGTTGCAACAATCCAAGATCAATTATTATGGTAAGGTATTCATCCCTTCATTTTTTGTTCATTCTTCATATTATTTCTTCATTTGGTTTAATTACCTGAAAGGGGTTTGACTAAGGCAAACCCCCATGCCCTAACATCCAACATTTCTCCTTCTCTTTTTCTGTGTTTGCATAATTAGGCATCTTGGAGGCTTAGAAATCATTGCATATTGTATTGAATTTTTTTTTAAGACATCTCCTTGTTGACCAAGTCAAAATATCCATTTAAAGTCACCTATAGTGTCAAAAATTAAAATTTCAGAAGTAGACACCTATAAAGAACTGAAGTGCAGACTGAGGGATTCAGTTTCCTCTTTTTGGATTTTTTAGAAATTTGAAAGTGGATGAATTCTCCATTAGTGGTAAATGAGTCCCACTGCTAGGCCTAAAAATTCTTTTTTTGCAGTTTTGGATACCCATTTGTCTGAAACAGGCTCCAAAACAGTTTCCCAATTCTAGGACTAATACACCTAGAATGGCGAATGAGTCCTAGTAGGAAAAATTTCTAGCATTAGTGGCATTCTAGGTGTCATTTTCAGCCTCCAATAATTTCTCATGTGCACACATTTAGTTTCATCCATTTTTGTTACAGTTTGGTTTCATTTGTAGGTGTTCTTGCATATCATAATGTGTTTTCAAACAACTTTCATTTCAATAGTTTTACATTAATAATCAATCTCTTTTATTAGTTCTTTACATTTAGTTCATCTCATCTTGGCACATTTCATTCATATTTCCATTATACTTGCATTAGTTTGAGTGAACCACCTAGTTTTTTGGGGTTCTATCTCTCTCCTTTAGGTGAAAAACCCTAATTGAGCAAGAGAGTCATAACATCTACACCTAAAATCTATGGTTCACTAAGAGAGGGATTAGAAGCTAGTGGTAGAGGTTCAAGCTCTGAGGGAGAACCTAGGAATTTTTTTGATATAGGGCAATAAGAACCAGGACAATCCAAAAGCTCAAGGATAGAGTCAACAATTTGGAGAAGCGAGTTTAGTCCTTGGAGGACATAGATAGTGCAAGTTGGTTGGATGTATTAGAGGATGAGGTTAGATACATCCACATGCAACTTTCTACCAAGTGCCAAAATGACAAGAAATTGAAGAATGAGATCTAGTTTTTGAAGGGGATCATTACACAAGATGGAATAAAGTCAATGATAAGGATACACCCCAAGATCCATATGATGGATAGAGGGATGATAAAGTTCTGAAGAAATTCTTCTGGTAAATGGGTCAATTTTTTGATACACTTGTAGGGTACTCGGAGGAAGAAAAGGTGAGAAGTTCCATAATTTTCTTGTCAGGTAGTGCCAAGCTTTGGTGCATGACTAGAGAAAAAGGTTTGAGGGTAGGCAAGCCAGTGGTTAAGGTGGACACATGGGACAAGCTATAGGGAGCTCTAAGGGATTAGTTCAAGCCTAGGAAATCTGCTTGGTAGGTCAAGGTGCAACTCATGAACATGAAAAAAAATGGAAGAATCAAGGATTACATAAAAACATTTCTCACCTTGATGTTGGAGATCAAGGATGGTATGTGCAGGATCATCATGGAAAAAACAAGCCCTTAAGTGGCAAAAAATTTAGAAAAATTAGAGATAGGCAACTTGACTTAAAATTTTGAATAAGTTATCTATATTATTTCAACACTATGTAAGAATAGAATCTGTAGAAAATTGAATGTAGTTTCTAAACTACCAGGTTTATTTTTAAAAAGAGAATCTATTTGGCAAAAATTTGAAATTTCAATACAACAGTACTTAAATTTTAGGGCAAAAAAGAGTAGTTGTTTATCTGACCACCCTAACCACAATAAAATGATAATATTTTTTTATTAAATTTTAGATATAAGTAAAGGACTCATGTCCCAATGTGATGCATATTTTTGTAATTTTTTTCCAAGTAAATAATTAATTATGAATTTTTATTACAACTTTTAAAAAATATAAAAACTTGTATGTCTGACCACCTTAACTTAGTCAAAACTTCATGAAATTCATTTTTTTTAACCTATAGTATTCAAAGAATAGAATGTGACAGATGTTTTGGATTCAAAAAATGTGATATCGTTTGAAAGCTATAGATGTTTTTCAATCACCCTATCAATCAGTACTTTAGTCGTAATTCAAATAGAAAATGAATAATATTTATTTATTAAATTCAAAGTAAAGCATAATTTATATTGGTGGAAATATGAGAATCTCCTTTAAAAACCCTTTTTGTTTTATCAATTTTTGGTAAAAAAAAGTCATCAACCACATACCCATTATATCGCCACTTTTTGGCTCATCATGATCCTGCACATACCCAGGACATATCTAAGGTGGACATGTTCCAGTTCATTAGAGGTCTTGTGTCATGACCTCAATAGGAGCTTAGATATCTAAAATTCTAAGCACTTGTAGATCGTATTCCAATATCATACTGGATCCAAGATTTCAAGCATGATCTATGAAAGGATAGTGTCAGTGGATATAGTTCTCACAGGAAGGAGAAGAAGACACCCTAGAAGGAGGATAAGGGTAATTCCAAAGAGAAATCTAGGAGGTCTTCAAATAGAAAAAAGAGTGAAAGTGGGACTTAGAAGTATTAGAGTAACAAGAAGGGATTGGTTAGAGTAAAGGATGCAAAGTCCAAGGCTCCCAAGAAGTTTGGGTATTTCATATGTGGGAACCCAAATCATTGGCCTAAGGAGTGGCTAGAGAGATAGAGGTTGAGTTTTATAGCATAAACACTAGCTGTAAATTAAGATGAATCAACTTAAACTATAGGAGTGGTATAGGGTTTGAGTGCTATGAATGTACAAAGATAGTCAAATTCCACTACAACCAAGCTAGAGAACAAGAATAGATTGTGCTATGTGGAATTCTAGATGAATGGGGAGAGTACCATTGGAATTGTAGACTCGAGAGCCACACACAACTATATCTCATCAAGGACAACAATAGAACTAAGGCTTAAGGTGCAACTAGGCACAAGATCCTTTAAGAATGTGAAATAACCAACCATGGAAGTAACAAGTGTTGTTCAAGACATGCTAGTGAAAGTGGTGTTAGAACAAAAAAATCAACTGATAGGGGGTTGAATCAATAGATTTATTAAAAAAATTCTCTTAAATATTCTACTCTTTTATGTGTAGATTAATTCATGATGTCCATGCAAAAAAGTTAACCACATACACACAACTCATAACATAGGATATACGTGAAAAACCCACTTGATGGGAGAAACCACGGTGAGAATAATTCTTAGGATCTATTGTCCTAATCCAACCTCATAATGAATATCTTCTAATTACAAAGCTTAAGGGCAGAAACCCTAAGGAGACACCAATCCCCTAGATTTAGGAGCACCTACTCCAATGAAGCGCCAACTCTCTACTCTAAGTACCTACCCAGTTATATCAATTGCTGGAACCCACCAATCAAAATTATAATGTAAGCTATTACAATTTGTTCAAATGAACTTAGTTCAATGTTGCAACATAATTTGCAATTATTCAATTTACTGTTAGAGCCTCTACAACTCTGTTCTCTACCCTGCACTTACTTTATTCTATACCTGGATATAAACCCTAATTAAGACCTTATATCTTTTGTTTGGGTTCTACTCATCTGTCAAAATCATGTACTCCCCCTTTCTTCTTGCTACATTCTTTATCCACCTCAAGAGCTTATAGATACAATACTCAACACTATTGCACCCTTTTATTTTAGTGCATTCTTTGTCTGCCTCAAGAAGCCATGAACACACTTTATAGTTTTCTCACCTTTTTCTTTTGGTGCATTCTCTATCCACCTCAAGAGATTATATATATAGTACGTAACATTGTTGCACTCTTATCTTTTAGTGCATTCTATATCCACCTCAAGAATCCATGCACACACTCTGCAGTTTTCTTACCTTTTTCTTTTGGTGCATGTTCTTTGTTTTCCCTAAGAGACATGGAATACTCTTCTATAGTTACATACACTGAGTCACTTTGTTACTGCAACAACTTAGCCAAATTTTGATTTCCACTTTTGAGTACCATCATCAAGACCTACAACAACTACCTCAATATTTGCACATCACATAGATCTTCTACTAGGGTTTTGTACTTATCTTCTTTCAAAATCCACCTATCTATCAAGCCACACATAGACTTATCCATATTCAAATCTATTTCTATTTTTAGAATACTAAAACACTAGGGTTTCAGATTCATTTAATACATATTCTTTGTATTAGATCAAAATGTAATTTTCAACTACCTGCATATCCATGTCACTGATTTAATCATCCCATCACCAGCTAGAGAAGTTGGAACAATTGAATTCATCCACAAAGATTATTTACATTTGAAACCCTCATACACACTTACTCCCACTATGAATATTCCCCAATTACATATAGTCAATTCAACAAGAAAGAGTGGATTCTTCAACCTGCAACCATCATGTCATTCAAAATTTGTAAAACCATGTTTACCTGACTTGATCTTGTACATATCCAAGGATGAGTGGAATAACAATGAAGCATTATTCCTTGGGGAGAGGCTTTATAAAAATGTAAGCTATTTGTTCTTTTGTGGGAACATATTCCATGTTGACCTCCTTGTCTACAACTTTCTCTCTTTAATAAAGCGACACTTTATTGATATGTGCTTTGTCTTAGAGTGCATCACTAGATTGTTTGAGATGTTTATTGTACTTGAATTATCACAAAGAATAGAGATATGTTCTTTGTACTCAATCTTGATGTAGTGTAGGAAAATGCATACATTTGAATTTTCACACTTTTATGGGCCTGCCTTGCTTTATTTATCCTTATTTATGTCTTAATTAGTCCTATTTTGCATCCACAGGCCTAATAAATAATATCTTTTTATGGTTGATCTTGACAAAGATCAAGGTGTAAATGGTAATTTAATGATTTTGGCTATGCGTCCTTGATTTTTGGACTAGGACTAAGACACCACCTAGGGCATCTTTTTCCTCCAAAGGTATTGGGACCCTATTTTCAAATGTACCTTAGAGAGGCCCCTTTTCGGAGTATGTGCCCCAAGTTTTAAGCCTCGTGACTAAGAAGCCACCTAGGGAATCTTAGTCCCCCTCAAGCTATTTTTGAGATTTAATTTCAAATCTTATGATTTAGCCTCCTTTAATTAATGATTTCATATGTCGACTTGTTGTGGTGTAATTTCATGATATTAAGCATAGATAATTATAAATACAAGTTTCTTTCTCTCATTTTAATCCCAAGCATTCAAGTATTCATCCTTATAGCATGTAATTAGAGTTCACAAGAGAATTCAGTAGCAATTCATCAAGCATTTGGAGCCATCATCAAGATTCAAGAATCATGTCAAAGATATTCTTGCATCATGTGTGTTTTTGAGCTAACATTTATGATGTAGGATTTTGATTCAAGCAAGCAATTCAAGTTAGGATCTATCAAGCAGTCAAGCATTTTAAGATATGCATTCAAGATAGCCACTTCACACAAGTTTGTAGATTTCATAACAAGGGTTTGGTGAGTTGCAACATAGCACTTTGTCCATTCATTATTTACCTCTGTTATTTCATTTCATTCTAAGGTTTAATTACCAACAAGGGGTTTAACCAAGGAAAACCCCCATTTACTAACAATCAACAAGTTTTTCCTCTCTTGTGTGTTTTTGTTTCCAGATTTAGGTTGAATATCATTTGAATGAAAAGTTGTAAAGTTGCAAAGTTGCATTACAAAGTTGTCATCTTCACAGAAAGTGACTTACATACCAGATCTAGAAGTTTCAGGATCTGGGATATGAGAAGAAGGGAGTGTAGACATTGAACCTCAGGGTCATCTTTCAAAGTTACATAAATTTAGATCTAGACTAAGTCAATAGTAAGGGTATCTTAGGCCTCCAAGTGGTATTTTGCAGAGATTCTTTGAGATTTTGTTCTGACATTTGAAGATTCTACATCTACCTCAAAAAATAGCATCAAGACTAAGACATTAGTAATGGAATCTTAGTCCTCCCTAACATATTTTGACAAAAAAATTACATTTCTAGAATCCTCATCACATTTCTAGACTTCCCAAGTACACACACCATAACTTGTTACTTAATTTGTCATTTACACTCATTATTTGGCTTGCATTACTAGGTTTTGTGAGTTGAATATCAAGTTGTCTTTTCCAATATTTTTCTTGGTGGTGAGCCCTTCAAAGCCTAATGAATCTTCCTAGGTCTCCCTTGTTGAGAATTGACTCACCTTTGTGTTGGTAGTCAATCCAATTTGGGGTCCTATTATTCCTTGAATGAACCTTTCACATATAGAGGAAAAATTAAGGATTAGGGGTTCCTTTCTTGTATTGTGAGTCTCTTCTCCTCCAAATAATTTTTCCCAATTGTGGCTCACTTAATATCCTTAAGTGTCTAGTTCATCTATAGGACCTAGGTACAACATGCTTCTATTGCTACATATTTTTCTTCTATTGTAGAAAGAGTTACTGATTCTTTCTTTTTTCTCATCCAAGAACCAAGTTTGTTTCCCAGGAATAATGCACCACCACTTGTACTTTTCCTATCATCTAAACTTCCAACCCAATTAGCATCTGTATATACTGTTAGAATGAAATATTTTCTCTTGGGATACCATAGTCCATAGTCAATAGTTCTTTTAATGTATCTAAAGATTCGCTTTAATGCATTGAGATGAGAATCTTTTGGAGTAGTGTGAAATCTTTCCACCACACATACTACTTGCATAATATCTATTCTTTATTAAATCAAGTACAACAAGCTTCCAATCATTGACCTATACATTATCTAATTTGCATCCGAGGAATCATCTGACTTACTCAATTTACAACCAGTTACCACGGGGGTACTAACTAGTCTCTTATCTCCCATTCCAAATTTCTTAAAAATTTCCTTAGCATACTTAGTTTGACATATAAATATCCCATCACCATTTTGTACAATTTCTAAACCAAGTAAAAATTACAACTCTCCTAACATTGACATATCAAATGCATCTTGCATTAGTGCATCAAATACATTACACATTTTATCATGGTTGCCACAAAAAATGATGTCATCCACATAAATGAAAATAATAATCATGTTCTTACCATCATATTTGAAATAAAAATTGTTGTATGTGCATCCTTTCTTGAATCCTTGATGTACATACTGATCTAATCTTCAATACCATGCTCTAGGTGCTTGCTTCAAACCATCCAATGCTTTTCTCAATCTGCAAACATAATATTCTTCTTTTGAAAGCTAAAACCCCTTTAGTTGTTCTATGTAGACTTCTTCTTCAAGTTTTCTATTCAAAAATGCAGATTTAACATCCATTGGATAGACTTTAAATCCTTTATAGACTAAATATTCCAAAAACATTCTTATAGCCTCTAATCTTGCAATAGGTGCAAATTTTTCTTCAAAATCATTGCCTTCAACTTGTACATAATCTTTGCACACCAATATTTCCTTATTTCTCACAATAGCACCAACTTTGTTGAGTTTATTTCTAAACATGAATTTAGTACCTATTACATTTTTGCTTAGGGTTCTAAGAAGAATTTCCCATTTCTTGTACTTCTCAATCTAGTTTAGTTCCTCTTCCATACCCTTTATCCAGCTTTCATCCCTACTAGCTTCCATGTAACTCTTAAGTTCAATTTGTGATAAGAGAGAAAAATTTACTTGCTCCTTGTTCTTGCAAGTCTTATCCTTGTCTGAATACCTTCATTTTTATCACCAATAATCTAATCCAAATGGTTATCTTTTGGAGTATATTTTGCAAGTTCTCTTTCAACTTCTTCAAATTCTTCTTCTTCATTTGCAACATCTTCATAATTTAAATCCTCTCCAAAGTTATTCTTATCAAATTTGACATGTAGAATATTCACATAAACCTTGAAATTGATGCTTTCCATGAATCTACAGTCTTTTGGAGGCTTTTGTTGTAGCACTTGTAAGCTTTTCTTTGAGTGGAATATCCTAGAAATATTTCTTCATCACATCTAGAATCAAATCTCCTCAGGTTTTCATCTTATCTTTTGTTGTAGCATTTTCTACCAAATACCTTGAAATACTTGACAGATGTTGGTGTGTCATTCCATAGTTCATATGGTGTCCTATCACTATTTTCTATTATTTGAACTTTATTTAAAATATGGAATGAGTTGTATGAACACTATCTCTCCAAAAAATATCTACTAGCTTGGCCTCATTCAACATTGTTCTGGCCATTTATTTAACTACTATGTTCTTTCTCTCAACTACTCCATTTTTCTGTGGATTTCTTGGTGCAGAGTATTGTTTCTTAATTCCATGGTTCTCACAATACTCAATGAATTAACCTAATGTGAATTCTCCTCCTCTATATAATCTTAAGCACTTGATTATTCTCCCAATTTCCTTCTCAACCATCTTCCTAAATATCTTGAATCTTTCAAACACTTCAGACTTATCTTTTAGAAAGGTTACCCATGTAATTGTAGAGTAGTCATCAATTAGAAACATGAAGTATCTTTCACCTTTTAGTTATCTTGTCCTTGTAGGACCACACAAATCAGTGTGAACCAATTGTAGGTATTTTTTGGTTGAATATTCTTTTGTTTGAAATTCGACCCTTTTTTGCTTTCCCTGCTAATATTCTTTGCAAATAATATTTGAAAGTTTAGTGATCTTAGGCATGTTCCTTACCATGCCCTTTGAGATTACCTTCATTAGATGATCAAATTTTACATGCCCCAATCTCTGGTGCCACAACCAACTCTCATTAGCTTGACTTATTAGACAACTCTGACCTTTCACTTCATAAAGATTATAAAGATTGCTATTTGTTCTAACTTCTTGTACAATTGTCTTACCATTCTTCCTTATAACCATTGTCACACATAAAAATTACACTTAGTAGGTGGGTATGTGGAGGATCATCATGGAAAAAACAAGCCCTTAAGTGGCAAAAAATTTAGAAAAACTAGAGTTAGGCAACTTGACGTAAAAATTTGAATAAGTTCTCTATATTATTTCAAAAATATGTAAGAATAGAATCTGTAGAAAATTGAATGTAGTTTCTAAACTACTAAATTTATTTTTTTTTAAATATATTTGATGAGAATTTGAAATTTCAATGTAGTAGTACTTAAATTTTAGGGAAAAACTACGTAGGTGTCTGTCTGACCACCCTAACCACAATAAAATGATAATATTTTTTTATAAGATTTTAGATATAAGTAGAAGACTGATGTCTCAATGTGATGCATATTTTTTTGTATTTTTTTCCAAGTAAATAATTAATTATGTTTTTTTTATTACAACATTTAAAAAATATAAAAACTCATATGTCTAACCACCTTAACTTGGTCAAACTTCATGAAATTCATTTTTTTTTAATCCTATAGTATGCGAAGCATAGAATGTGATGCATATTTTGGATTCAAAAAATGTGATACCATTTGAAAGCTATAGATGTTTTTCAATCAGCCTATCAATCAAGATTTTAGTCATAATTCAAATAGAAAATGAATAATAATTATTTATTAAATTCAAAGTAAAGCCTAATTTATATTGGTGGAAAGTTGAGAATCTCCTTTAAAAACCCTTTTTGTTTCATCAATTTTGGGTAAAAAAAATGTCGTCAGCCACATACCATACACATACCCATCATATCACCACTTTTTATCCCATCATGATCCTACACATACCCAAGTTGTGATTCTATCCTTCAACATGTACAAGAAATCTTTATTAGGATTTTTACAATCTAAGCTCAAAATTATTTTTTGACATATCTTAATTGTAGTGTTACCACACAAACTAGTTAAGCCTCCTTTGCATTTCTTGAGTTGGATAAATTTTCTCTTGTCACCAGTCATATGTTTAGAGTAGCCACTATCTATTACCCACAAGTTTTTCTTTTTGGCATGAAGTGTAATTTGTGCAATCATGGATTGTGTGGGGATCTATCTTTCTCTTTCCACACTTTCATAGGTTTATTTTCCACTTTCTCTTCCTTTTCCTTAGAAGTTTTAGATTCTTTATTTTCTCTAGGTGGCGTGTTTTTCTTCTCCTCATTCTCTACATTTGGTCTTATGAATTTTATTCTACAATTTATTTCTATATTACCAAAGTTGTTACAATTGTAACAAATTACATTCATATCTACTAAAGGAGAAAATGAATTATTTCTTTAAAAAATTGTACTCTTTCTAGGAACTACTCTACATTTCTTTCCCTATAACCAAATTTATTACATGTATAATAGTACCCATGAAAATGTGAATAGTACCTTGTCATAGTTGTTCCTTGTGTAAGATGAGGGGGTATCCTTTGCTTTGGAATCCTCAAGTATCTTACCCTTGTCAAACCATCCACATCAATTCTTCTGGTGTTCTTCTTATTCTTCTGACAAATGGGAACTAATTGGTTATTCTTCTTATCTACAAAAGTCTTCTTTTCCTTTTCAACTTTATTTTTCTCAGTGTTCTTCTGCCCCTTTTTAGAGGTGTCCTCCTTTCAAATTTCATCACCATCTAAACTTGATTTTTCTCTTGCTCTAAATCTCTCATATAATTTTGCAAAGGCACTTGTAAAAGTACTCTATCCTTTGTCAAGACCTAAACCATATTTTTCTGTGATGGATGGCTTTTGTGTACTTAACAATTCATCAAGGATCTCTGAGCCTCCCTTTATTTTCAGACCTTTTTCTATTTTTTCTCTAGCCTTCTTCAAATCCTTTCTCAAGGAAACTATTTTTTCTTCTAACTTCATACATCTGTCAACTTTGGATTGTAGCTTGGATTTGACCACTTCTTCAATTCTCTTGGATTATTCTACTTGAAGCTTCAAGCTCACCACATTTTGGTTAGATTCTTCAATATTTTCTATTAGATTGTTTGACTCTTTTTGTTAAAGTTTCAAGTCTATTATTTATTCTCCTTTTTCATCTCTTCAATCTCCTCTCTTAGGTCATCAATCTCATAAAGGGCACATATGAGTTCTCCTTCTAGGCCAACTTCCCCATCCTCTTCATATTCTTCACCAAGGCTCTCTACTTTGTCATTGTTCTTCTCTTTAGATTGTTTTTCCATGATTTAAGAAATTCATTTTCTTTATCACAAAAGCATAATCTAGTTCATCTTTTGAACCATCATTGACATTAGAGATGCCACTATCCTCTTGAATATACAAAATTTTCTTCTTTTTAAGAAAACTTCTCTTTGGAAAGTAGGGTTTCTTCATTTTCCCATCTATTTCTTGTTCAGAGTTATCCTTTTTATTGTATGGGAATTTAGTAGAAAAATGGCCTGCTTTACCATAGTCAAAAATTTTGAAGGGTAACTTACTTCTATACTTGTTGGAGCCTCTTCTAAGTCTTCTGATGAAATTTTCTTCTTCCTCATTAGTCTCTTCATGCCCAAATGTCGTTTATTCTACCTTATCTTTCTTGGAGGCTTCTTCCTTCTCCTTGTTTGCAATATTGAATGAAAATTCTCTGTTAGATGGCTCTGCATTTTCAATTCTCATTTCATATGCAGTAAACATCCATGCAACTCATCAAGAGCCAGTTTTTCTAGTTCTCTTCCTTCCTCTATTATAGAGATATTGGAATCATACTTAGTAGGCATGGGCCTTAAAAAATTTTGCACAATGACTGTGTATTTTACTTCTTCACTGAACCCTCTGATTAAGTTTATTATTTCATCAACTTTGAGAAGATAATCTATAATATTTTCTTCTTCACTCATCTTTAAACCTTCAAACTTTGCTCTAAAGATTTGTAGCTTTGACAATTTTTCCTTGTCATATCCCTCATAAAAGCTTCTCGGCTTCTACCATAAATCATGTATAGTTTAACAATACATAGCTTTGACAAACACTAAACTAGACAAACCACATAGAATATCATGTTTTTCCTTTACATTGTTCTCATAATCCTTCTTACCTACAATGTTAGTAGGCGCTGTAATCGATGGTGTATATCCATTCTTAATAGAAATCCATACCTCAAACCCTAAATATCCCAAATATGTCTCCACCATAATACTCTAGAAGGCATAATCTGATCCATCAAACCAAGGTTCCTTGTTTGTAGAAGAACCTCCTTGACTGGCCATTGTGTTTCAAAACTTATCCAAGATCTACTTGAGTTGATTACACTTCTCCTAGGGAACCTAGTCTCTGATATACCAATTGTTAAAACACAATAATCTTTTGAGAGGGGGTTGTATTAGTAGATTACTTAAAATTTTCCTCTTAGAGCTTTTACTCTTTTATGTGTAGAATAATTCATGACATGCAAAAAAGTAAACTACATACACAAAACTCATAACACAAGATATAAATGGAAAACCCAAGATGGGAAAAACCATAGTGAGAATAGTTGTTAGGATATATTGTCTTAATACAACCTCATAATGAATATCTTGTAATTACAAAGTTTAAGGGAACCAACCCTATGGAGACACCAATCCCCTAGTTTTAGGAGCACCTACTCCAAGGAAGCACCAAATCCCTACTTTCAGCACCTACCTAGTTAACAGATGGTACCCACCAATTAGATTTATAATGCAATTTATTACAATTTGTTCAAATGAACTTAGTTCAATGTTGTAACACACTATGCAAGTGTTCAATTTACTATTGCAACCTCTACAACTCAGTTCTCTACCATACACCTACTCTATTTTACACCTAGATATAAACCTTGATTAAGATATTCTATCTTTTGTTTGGGTTCTATCATTTGTAACACTCATGCACTCCCCTTTTCTTTTTATTGCATTCTCTATTTTCCTCAAGAGCTTATAGATATAGTACTCAACACTATTGCACCCTTACCTTTTAGTTCATTCCTCGTTCGCCTCAAGAATCCATGCACACACTCTACAATTTTCTCACCTTTTTATTTAATTTTTGTGCATTCTTTGTCACCCTCAAGAGCTTACAGATGTAGTACTCAACATTGTTTTACCCTTATCTTTTAGTGCTAAATTAACAATTTTTTGGTTGACTATTGACTTCTCTTGCACTCTTAGGATCTTTCACCTAAAAGGAGAGATATAGAACCCCAAAATTGAAGTGGTTCACTGAAATAGAGAATTGTATGATGTGAATATGACTAAATTCAATGTTTTAAATGCAACTAACTGATGAAATTGATTGAATATTGATGCAAAACCTATGAAATATGTAATGTTTGAAAACACAGTGAGGTTTGCAAAAAGCTTAAAAAGATGAACAAAAATGCGAATAAAACTAAATAGAAAGCTATTTTTCAAAACGTGTGCACCTATAAAGTTGAAGATGACTAGAAAAAAATCTAGAATTCTAGAAAATCTAATTTTTATGTTGATTGGGACTCATTCGCCACCTTGGGAAAATTAGTCCCAAGACATGGTTCTCTTCCCAGAAACTAATTTCTACAAATTGGGTATCAGGATCTGCATCTAACTCAAAAAGTCACCTGAAGAGGGAATCATTCATCATACATGGTGAATCAATCCACTTTCAAATTTATGTAAATTCATATCTTTGTTCTGCACCTTGACACATGTACAATACTTTTTGACAAAAGCTTGAGTCGGGATCTCAGAAAATTCCTGCAAAACAATTTAAAATTGGTTGTCTAATGGGGGGTTTTCCTTGGTCAAACCCCTAGTTGGGTAATCAAACCTTAAATGGACAAAAATATGAATAAAACCCTATCCTTAAGTGTGTTAAAGATTAGGAAAGTCTAAAATATGATAAAACCTTATTCTATTGTGCTAGAACAAGATATGCAAATGTGATTTGAATGATGCAAGACTTCAACCCTAGAAATCCTACAACACATTAAAAATAGAGACAAAAGACATGTAAATGGAATGTAAATGAAATACAAACCTTAATATGAAGATAGAGAGAGAATGGAAGATGGAATCACTTTTAAAACAAGTCTTTAGTTGTGATTTGATGGCTAGTTGCATCTCCTTGACCTAGATTTCTCCATGATTCACGATAGGCATCCATCATCAACTCTTTGCAATGTTGAACCTTGAATGAAGAGTGAGCTTCAAGACCTACAAAAACCCTATTTTGTTGCCCTAAAACTTCAACTTTGCTAATGAAACTTGTTGTGGGAGACTTGAATTTAGAATTTTCTTTGTAAAAATGACTTAGAGATGTGAAAAATGACTTAAAATGAGTATTTATAAGCATCAACACCTAATTTTCCTGCTATTTAGACCTAAGAGGATGACATCCACTAAAAAATTAAGTTGAATTAATTGAATTCCCACTCAAAATTGAAATTTCCCTCAAAAGGGACTTATTCGCCACCCTTGGTGAATGGGTCCCACCAGAGGGGGCTCATTCACCCAAGGTGGCAAATGGGTCCCACTAGTGATTTTTGAATGTGGGTTTTCAGGATATGCATGAATTAAGTGTTGTTTGTTAGGATTTAAGTGATTTCTCAAGTGAAACGGGCCTCTAGATAAAAAATAATGGGTCTTAAGGGCCTATAAATTTGTTTTGAAAGATGAATAATGCAGGGGTGCTCAAAAGTAGGTGCAATCAGGCGTGAAATTGTCTCTTTTCTCAATATTGTCCAATTTTCTAAGCCACATTTATCCCCCACTTTAACACCCATATGAATCTATGTGCATATGTAAGGTAAAGGACTCTAAATAGTGCACTTTATTACATAAAAGGATACTGATTCAAAAGATGGGCTCAAACAAAGCCCCTAGTGTAGTTATATGCAAAACCACATCATTAGGAACTACATCCTACAACAAAAATTCATGAGTTGTCCAAAAATCATTTTATCTAACTCATAAGAATACAATTCGAGGGTAGATGTATGCCCCCTTGATTCCCCTTGCTTTACGGAGGTGGAATCAAGGTAGCAATCTAGCCACATCGATTAAGGAACATCATATCATAGGTAATTTCCAAGTACCATACCACATAATTATAGATGATTGATGATGTCGGGTGTGGAATCACAATTCCAAAAAATCAAATAGTGTCAAAAATGGAGTTCTCTAGCTCTTGTTATGTTGTTTTGAAGAAAAGATGCTTTATTAACTCTTAAGATAAAATAACCCTAATTTAATGCATAAGAGTAAAGGTAATGAAAATAGGTGAAAAGAGGTAAAGGAAAGTAATTTGTCACTTACTATTGTGTTTTACCTTCGTCTAACTTGAGAGTTACGAGTGAGATGAGAAGATGCGAGTAGACGGGATTATATGCCTTCATAACTGGATGAGCTTCGAGAGCAGGTTGTGCATGACGAGCTGTACTATTAGGTGAGTCAATTATGCAACTTTCTTTGAGTGATTTTGTAATGATTTAATGATTTTTAATGCATTTGTAAGTTAATTTAGGATCTTGGGAAAAAAATTCACAAAGTGTCCCCTTTTTTCCTAAAGTGTCCCATTTGTTTACAAAGTGTCCCTTTTGTTTGCAAAGTGTCCCATTTATTTGTGAAGTGTCCCAAAAGGGTTCTAAAGTGTCTAGGGCCTTTACGAAAGCACACTAGATAAACTTTAGCACACTTGCATGATGAATAAGGTTAAAATTGAAGAAATTGGATGATTTTTTATGCGATATTGTTATGATTTTGATAGGTTCCAGCTCGGTCGCGACAGCGGCTAGGAGGGAGACATATTAGCTTTCTTAGAGATTTATCCCTAGCACTATCAACAACAAATACAAAGCATTTATAGGTAGTAGGTATCTATTGGGCATACTTGATGCCACCTATGAGATACCATGACACCATGGTTATGGCCCTATGTGAGCGTTGGGAAGCCGATACTTGTACATTTCATCTTCCAACTGAGGAGATGACCATCACTCTCGAGGTTGTACACAATATCCTTTGAGTTCCTATTTGGGGAGATCAGGTATATTTCTAGGGGGATTGATCATTCCACGAGAAGAAGGTGGACATGCAATACTACCTGGATGGACTTTTTCATGATGAGTGTGTGAGAGCGCGAATCGAGATTTCCATGATTCTATATTCCCAAGCCCCCATTGTGTGATGGATTATGATGCGTACAGTGGCTCTTATTCTCAATCCTGATGGATGAGCGACACACTTGGATGGAGGATTGGTACACTTGATTCGAGGGATGCATGAGCACAGGACAGTCTATGCTTGGGGATGCTGCATCCTAGCACACCTTTATTATGATCTTGGCCAATTTGTGTTTTGAGAGATCGATAGTATGGTGCATTGAATGCTTCTACAAGTGTGGTGCCTTGAGCAGATTACATGCACTAGGCTTGTCGATTTCCCATGTGCTATAGCTGCAGGATATCCATGAGCCTTTGGCTATCCCCTATGATGCTTGTGGTAGTACGAAGATTTACATTTTTGGAGGGTAAAATTTGATTGGATGGAGGAGCACAAGATCCTATGGAGACCTTATATGCTCACTCTATAGTAGCCAGACCCCATAGGACAGCTGAGGAGGATGTAGAAGGATAGGTTTTTAGCTAGATGACATGACTATGTTGTACGACCTTTCTATTATGGGCTAGTCATGCGATAGTTTTGGCAGGTGCAAACACCACCGAGGGTGTGCCCCGTCGTTAGGAAATCAGTGTGGAGTGCTCAGAGGATGGGTGATATTGTTCTACTAATTATAGATCATGTTCATGAGAGTGATTCTTATGATTCAGATCACGACTAGCCACCAGTCGCCGACACTGATGATGTTGGTAGCATGAATGAGCATGAGGAGTGGTGATCAATGACTTCTATATTTCACATGGATGTCCCTATAGGTGATGCAGGGCCAACACCAGATGAGGGAGATGATCCAGAGGACAAGGCCGAGGATGTACAATACAGGCCAATAGATATATTTACTGATGTTATCGATGATGAGTATGATTCATAGGCCGATCTCAATTATGAGGACCAAGATGGAGGAGAGGAGGATGAGGATGAGGAGGATTATGCTGAGGATGATTATTACGAGGAGGAGCCACCCCTGAGTGAGGGTGATGAGGTAGCGACCAAGGATCAACACAAGCATGGAGAGGCTTCTCACACTCATAGGACCAAATCACGTGTAGTAGCTACAATAGAAATTAGCGACCATAGCTAGAGAGAGCCTAGCACATCCTCCATGCCCCCCCAGAGAGGATGAGACTGATATTCTTCATTCGACTGGAGACAGAGGTGATGATATTTGATTTTATGCATGTACTTTAATATTTTATGCTTTATATATATATCTCATGATGATGTTCACTAATTGTGTACCTTCTCTATCTTGCAGGAGTGACAAGAGACTAGTGAGAGTTCTATCGTCAGGCTACCATGGAGATAGTGTCTGCATCCATCAACGAGGAGGAGATAGATCCTGACTACGTTCCCCCACCAATTGTGGAGCAGGAGCCAAAGTCACTAAGACCTTTCTACTCCCATAATTTGGTTCTTATGGCTCCATTGAAGATTGGTACCCCTAAATACTTGCATGGTGTTGTGTCAATAGTGTAACCAAATATGTTTCCTACTCTCTTCTTGATAGATTTCTTTGTGTTGATGAAATAAATTTTTGATTTGTCCTTGTTTATTTGCTACCTTGATGCCTGTGTGTATTCTTCCAGACAAAATTTGATAATCTCTACTTCCTTTATTAAGGCTTCACCATCTAATACTATATCATCGACGAATTTTTGATGTGTACAAGCTTTTGTATTTGGTGCAATCTGGATTCCTTTCCGCTTCCCTTGACTACGATATTTGTCAATGTTTCTACTAAGGGCCTTCGTCATAATTACAAATAGGGAATTGGATATTGGGTTCCCTTGCCTCAGCCCATTAGTGCTCTCAAAGAAGCCGCATGGAAGACTATTTACTAGGACTGAGTATCTTGCTAACAAGATGTAGTAGTATATCACTTGTATCCACTCTTTGTTGAAACCAACTGCTCCATGACTTTCAAAATAAACCTCCAGATCTCACCTTATCATATGCTTTGCTTATATCTAGTTTCACCATCATGCCTTACACTTTTTCTTGTTTAATCATATACAAATCTTCATTTTCTATGATAATACTATCTATGATATCACTACCAAGTGTAAAGCCACTTTGGTTGGCTGATATTATTTTTCCTAGTATATTTTTTAAGTCAGTTAGCTAATGCTTTGGAGATTATTTTGTAGATAGTATTACATAGTGATATTGGCCAATAGTCATCGAAGGTGGAACATACCTCTTTGTTTGGAATTAGCACCAAGACAATGTTATTGAAATCCTTGATAAATTGATTGTTCTATCTGAAATCCTCAACAATTCCCCACACCTCCTTTTCTAAGAAATGCCAATACTTCTAATAGAATAAAGTAGGGAAACCATCTGGTCCTAGCACATTTTTTAGATGCACTTGGAATACTACCCCCTTTACTTCTATTGAAAATGGGGTTGTTAACATTATATTATCTTCTTGTGTGATTAGTTTGGGGATGTTAGCCATGATATGACCATAACTATGGGTGTCTTCTTCTCCCTTTGGGGCTAGTAATTCTCTAAAGTAATTGACTGCTTCTTCTTGAATTTATGCAGCCTCTTCTATGGTCCTTCCATTAGAGTTTTGGATAGATGTGATGCTTTTATGTGCTTTTTTCTAAATTTTGGAGGTACTGTGAAAAAAAATTGTGTTAGAATCCCCCTCTACCAACCAGACTTCTCTTGATTTAGTTTTCCAATATCTTTCTTCTCTTGCTAGTATCTCCCCATATTCTTCCAGTAGATATTTTTCTTTGCAAAATTCTTCCTGTCCCATTCCATCCTTCATCACTTTCTCATTCAGTTTGGTTAGTTCATCTTCCAGTTTTTCTTTTTCTAAGAAGATATTTTTAAATTCTTTTTTGTTCCAGTCTTGGAGTTTTCCTTTAATGAATCTCAGTTTATTTACAAAAATGAAGCTTTTTGTACCCTTGCATTTTGGGGCCTCCTGCCACCATTTTCCTATTAGGGGTACAAATTCTTCTCTCCCGAACAACATTTTCTTTGGACTTTAAAATAGGTTTTTTTTTTTGTTTCATTTCAAGCATGATTGATAGTGAAATGGAAAAATGGTCTCAACCAATCACTGAAAGTATATTGGCTTCCAAGTTGAAGGTGGATTCTAGCCATTCTTGGAAATATATAAATCTATCTAGCTTCTATTTTATGCAGCACACCCCTTCTCTTCTATTTGACCAAGGGGTATGTGCGAGATCATGATGGGCCAAAAAGTGGCGATATGATGGGTATGTTTACGGTATGTGGCTGACGACCTCTTTTTTACTCAAAATTGATGAAATGAAAAGGGTTTTTAAAGGAGATTCGCACCTTTCCACCAATATAAGTTATGCTTTACTTTGAATTTAATAAATAATTATTATTCATTTTCTATTTGAATTATGACTAAAGTCTTGATTGATAGGTTGATTGAAAAAAATCTATAGCTTTCAAATGGTATCACATTTTTTGAATCCAAAACATATGTCTCATTCTATGATTTGCATACTAAAAGATTAAAAAAAAATGAATTTCATGAAGTTTTGACCAAGTTAAGGTAGTCGACATATGAGTTTTTATATTTTTTAAAACTTGTAATAAAAAAATCATAATTAATTATTTACTTGGAAAAAAATACAAAAAATAACATCACATTGGGACATGAGTCCTCTACTTATATCTAAAATATTATAAAAAATATTATCATTTTATTGTGGTTAGGGTGGTTAGACAGACACCTACTTCTTATTTTTTCCCTGAAATATACATACTACTACATTGAAATTTCAAATTTTTACCAAATAGATTTTTTTTTTAAATAAACCTAGTAGTTTAGAAACTACATTCAATTTTCTACAGATTCTATTCTAACATATTTTTGAAATAATATAGATAACTTATTCAAAATTTTAAGTCAAGTTTCCTAACTCTGATTTTTCTAAATTTTTTGCCACTTAAGGGCTTGTTTTTGCCATTATGATCCTGCACATACCCCAAGTAAATGTTCCATTTTTAGTTAGGAGGTCAATTAGATCATTGAATTTTAGGAAATTTTCAAAATCTTTCATTGCATTGGTTGTCTTGTTTTGACCCTCGTGCTTCTCTTTGGCTCTGAGTATCACATTGAAATCTCCTATTATTATTTTGTTTTTTCTTTGTGTTTCTAGTTTAGAGGTTAATGCGGCCCAGAGCTTTTCCTTTTCTTGATTCTTTGTGGGTCTGTATATGTTGAAAAGTGTGAATTGCAAACTTTGTGTTAGGCTGGATATTTCACACATGCTCCTCTTTGTGTCCTTCTCTACAACTCTTAGATATATTTTCTTGAGCGCCATATGATTCACAAGCCACCAGCTATGCCAAAGTACTTACAGTGTGCTTCCTCCCATCCTATTAGTTTAAGGATCCTTTCATCTTTAGTTTCCAATTCAATCTCTTGCATAATGACTATATTTGCATCTACGTTTTTGATTTGGTGCTTGATTAGGCACCTTTTGTTAGGTGTACTTAGCCCCCTAAATTCCAAGTAATTATTTTCACGGTTCTTCTTGTTGGGAGTGCTCCTCTCCCTTAGTTTCCTTTAGAAAATTGATTATGCTCTTTAGTCCCTTAAATCATGTGCTAATTCCTCTCTTCTTTGTTTATTAGTTTTCCTCCCTTTTCTTTTCTTTATCCTCTTGGTGGGGCCTAACAACTGGATAGTGGATTGAGATATGCATCTATTTTCGATGATGTCAAGTTCAACAATATCTTCCTCCTCATTATCACTTTCAAAGATATATTTTTCCTTTGTTTCATATTCTTGAGGCTTTTTTTAAGGGTTTTCTCAGATAATATAACAACCTGTTCTTTCCCTTTTCCATATTCCTCACTAAATTTTTCTATTATTGTGTTGGTTTTCTTATCAGTTACATGTGGGCCTTTGGTTTGGTTTGGCATCTTTGAGTTTTCTATTTTTGTGATTCTTCCTTCACTTACCTTTTCTTTGGCTTCTTTCTTCCTCAAGACTTTGACAGTTATTTGTTTTGTTAGAGTAAATAGTGTATTTACGCATAAGTTTAGTTAGGTTTGCATTATAGTTTAATAGTGCATTTAATTAATCAAGTGATTTTTTCCTGTGTGATAGTTTTTACACCTGTTACCTATTTTTATTTCCTTTTTAAGGAACTTTGTACATTGTGTAAAATCATCTCATTCTCAATTCATTTTCTTTTTGGTGAATTATTTTCGCTTGTGCTTGTGAAGGTTATTTCTATAGTTGGCCATCCTAGCTATGCTTCTCTCATATGGTATTAGAGAAACCCCACTGCAACTCCTCCTTGAGAGATTTCATCAAAGATTTTGAGATTGATTGGAGATCATTTGGCACTTGAAATGTTTTTAAAATTTTTAAAATTGCCTCATTCCCCATATTCTTTCCTAGGGTTATCGAATGTGTTTGGCTCTTTGGTTGTAATTGGAGTTGCGAGGAATTATTTCTCTAAAGGTGGCACAATTTGATGGAGAAGCCTGTGGGCAAAGGTGTCACAACCAATTGAAGAGAGGTAACAAATTCCCATTGAAGGCCACACCTAGAAGTTTTTTGTAATGCATCTTTTTTCTATTGGAGCACATTTGGAGAGAGGAGGCTCGAAATATCTATAGGGGCTGCATGTGACTTCATTTCAAGACTTCCAAAACATTTAAATCTCATTTGATGACATGATTTCCACAATAGTCATCATTTTTATTTGCATATTGTTGGCGCAATCTGCATTTTGGAGGCACCAGTCACCCGTGTGGGAGGCACATCTTGCTTGTTGTGCATTTATTTATCCCATCGCGTTACTCCAAATCGAAAGGTGTAGATCCAAATTTTCCATGATTAGAAGGCGCATTTGAACATCTACATCTCTATTTCCATCTAGAAATTTTGGAGAATATGCATATTATCCAGTGTGAGGGCCCAATTTCTTCATATTACTAGGTGGCTAAGTTTCTTTGTTATTTTGGTGTCTTTGTAGGCATTTTTCTATTGTTGGTTGTTAATTTTGTGAAGGTTTTTGTTTTTACTAGTAGCACAAACTTTAGTATTCTAAAGTTTTGATTGAAATATTTGTTTAGGGTTTCAATCTTGCCCGTGCAACATCATTTGGAGTGGGCCTCATTTTGAAGTTCATTTGAAGTGCTCTTGGGATCTTTAATCCCACATTGGATGAATGGAAAATAGTTATGCTATTCGAATAGCACTACAGTGTGCAAGATTGGTGTGAGCAAGACTCATAGGTTTTGGAGAGGCTCATGATTGTGATTTGTGTGGAGGCTTGCCAGTTGATGAAGGTGCTTTTATTTTTTCTCAAATTTTTTCCAGTTTCAAATAATTAGTTTTTTGCTTGGAGTAATTTTGGAAAAGTGGTAAAATAATTTCTAGAGGTTGCTTTATTGGGTGTTTTTATTAGTTTGGGTTAACTTTTCCTTTTAGTGCAATTTTTATCATGGATCCCCTTGCATCTATTGAATTATCTACTTCCCACAATTACGACACCTAGAAAATGAAAATTTGTATATTGTTTCAGTCCCAAGGTCTGTGGTACACTCTAAATGCTACCCAACCATCTCTCACCAAGGAATATGAAATATTTTCCCATCAAGATAAATGTGACCAAGCTATGGGGTTGATGAATTTAAATGTTTCAAATAGTCTCCTTTTCCATGTTGATGAGTTGGGTACACCCAAAGAAATCTAGGATAAGTTAGAAAACCTATTTGGTCAGGCTAGCAAGATTCATGCATTGTAATTGGAGGTTGAGTTAAACTCTCTTATCCCTGAAGCATTTCCTACTATTGATGAATTCCTTGTGAAATTCAGATCATTAAGGTCACAACTAGCAAGATGTGGAAAGACCAAAACCGATAAGGAGTCTATTTTCTTGATTCTATCTAAGTTAAGAGGCCCTTTTGTTGTGTTTTCCTCTACCTTTTACTCCACAATGGATTCCTTAGGTAGTGCATTCCAAATGCCCTCTTTTGAGACCTTCTATGACTGGTTAATAAGGGAGCAAGCCAAACTTTTCCAATTGGAGGGGGCCCCTACAAATCATGCATTGGTTGCACATGGCTCACAAAGTAAGGAGAAGAAGAAGCCTAAACCTAAAATAGAGTCAAATGAGACCCCCACCACTACAAAAGAAGAAAATATGAAGGAGAAACTTAGTTGTGTATACTATAAAAAGAAGGCGCACGATAAGGATCATTGTTACACAAAGAGGATAGATGAGCTCTCCCACCTTCTCCAAAAAAAAAATATCCCACTACCATCTTTTGTGACTCCTTCTACAACCTCTGTATCCTCATCTACTCCATATACAAATCCCACACAGTCTGGTAGTGTAGGAATTACAAACAGTAAAGAAGATAAGTACTACATGGGTAAGGGACATGCACTGGTCCCTTCTATAGTTGATTCTTGGTGTGATAGATGGTTCCTAGATTCTGGTGCATCTCACCACATGAGTTATTCAACCTATCCTTTTATGGGTTTTCACCCCTCTGACACTTCCAAGATTTTGTTGGGGAACAATAATTTGTTGAATGTTCGGGGGATAGGCACTGTTGACGTAGGTGATGGCTACTTCAGAGATGTATTGTACATTCTAGAGTTTCACACAACTATTTTGTCTATATACTTGATAACACATGGTGAAGTCCCCAAGACTATGGAGTTTACAGCTGATTTTGTGTTTAACAGAGAAGCTAATTCTAGAAAATGCATTAATGTTGGTAGTGTTGATCATGAGTCTCGATTTTATAGCTTCTCTCACTTTGTTAAGGAGGATGACTACGTACCTCGCACACCCTTGGCCAGTGTTGATAGTAATATTGGTCATCTACATTTTGGGGTACTTCAGACTCATGTTGATATTGTTCCTGTTGCTTCAGAGGTTGGGTTTCTAGCATAGTAGGCTATCTTTGATCCCTCAAATCTTGTTTTGTTGGATGAGTACTTAGCAAGAATCTCTGAATTGTTTGTAGAGACTCACCTTGCAGATTTGGGAGATTCATTTGAGGGTATTTCTCTCCTCTTTGATGACAGTTGCAACATGCCAGTTGATTCACTTAGATTTTTTTTGGAGGTTGACATTGTTGAGCCTTCACCTTCATTTGATTCATAACATTTCTCGGTTGATTTTGATCCTGATTATGTGATAGATTATTTTTTGTGGAGATTTCCTTCCCTTTTTTAGTTGGATATGGAGTGGCTTCTTCATCACCTAGTGGAGTTTTGTATTCCTAAAGGAAGAGGATTTACTTGTAGGCATTGGATCATCCTTCTTTTTCAGGCATACTTTATTGGCATTGGAGCTTCTTCATTATGGGGGGGGATATGATATCTCCTACTTTCCCTCCTATCGGGGGGTCATTGATTGTATAAATATTATGTATGTAGTACTTGGGGGCTGTGATTGATTCCTCCATCCATGCATCTCTTTTTTTTTCTCTCATTTGGAGAGGGGTTTTTCCCCATAAGGTTTTTCTCCTTTTCTCCTCTTGTGAGAGATTTTTATGCATTGTAAATGAGTACTTGAAATGGTTGTGTATCCGGGACCCATACTACATTTTGCATCTTCATTCTCCCTAAGTTGCACTTAAGGGGGGTGTTAGAGTAAATAGCATATTTATGCTTAAGTTTACTTAGGTTTGCATTATAGTTTAATAGTGTATTTAATTAATTGGGTTGTTTTTTCCTGTGTGCTAAATTTTACATTTGTTACCTATTTTTATTTCCTTTTTAAGGCACTTTGTAAATGTACATTGTGTAAAATCATCTCATTCTCAATGCATTTTCTCTTTCATGAATTATTTTCTCTCGTGTTTGTGAAGTTTATTTCTGTAGTTGGTTGTCCTGGGTGTGCTTCTCTCATAGGTTTTACCTTGCAATCCTATATCATATGGCTCCTTCTATTACATCTTGAACAATAGAGTTTTGGGATCTCAATTTCTACTTCTTATTTCTAGAATCCTATTTTTGTTTTTAAAATCATTTCCTTGGGGATTTTTCTTATTGCTACAATGTGGAGTCTAGCATATAGATAGGAGTTTTTTTTTTAGCAGCGTTATGTCTATTTCTATCAATTTTCCCATGGTTCTACCAATTTTCTCAAGAAATTCCTCTGACCAATACTCCAGTGGCAAGTTGTATAGTCTTATCCATTTTGTATCAATGTAATCTGCTTGATTTTTATGGTTAAAATTTGGTTCCTAGATCTACATGTAAATTGGGCTCCCTTCATATTCCCAACCATATATTTCTAACATCAAGTTCTAATCTTCTTTAGAGAGGAAGATAATTATGAAGAAAATTTTTGTAAGAATTTGATTGCATGGTTTAGATTTATGTTTTTGTGAGCCAAGTCCTCAATTTCTTTCCTGCTTCTTTTCGGGCCTACTATTTTGCATATTATTGCCACATCTTGTAAGATGCCTATCTCTTCCTCTATTTCATTTTGAACATCAATGGTAATTGGAGCATTCACATATTCTCTATTATTTTCCATTTGATCAGGGTTTTTTCTTCCTTTCGGTTCTATCTTCTGCTCTGAGTTCCTTCTCTTTCCTTTTCCAAACAGCCTATTTGGGGGACTGGGCTTTCCTAATTTTCCTTTACTCTGGCTTTTTGCTTCTATCACTCTTGATTTCCTTGGGATGTCTTTTACTCTTCTACTTGTTTTAATTCTTTCGTTTCTCTTGTGTTCTAGAGGGCTTTGTATTTGATCCTTTGTTTTAGTTGTTGAATGCTCCATCTTTTAGTTTATGGTAATTTTTCTTAGCCATGTGATGTAATGCAGAGCTCTAAAATCTATTTTAGGTTTCTCCCTCTAACATCTTTATCTTGTGTTTTGCTGCATTTTGACTGAAGCAGGTAATCATTCCAAAAATATATTTTTTTATTTATTTTTGTACTATGCTTTAATAGTTTTATCTTTTTTTTTCTGCAACACTTGTTGTTTGACACTTCATCAAGTGAAAATTCAAAAATGGGTCTCAAGATATTCACAAATTAAATCTTAATTAGAATTATTCAGAATCTTCATGTTTCTTTTTGCAAGTTTCATAATTTGTAAAGTTGTTGACTTTACAAAATTGAACTTTATTTTAATTTTTTTTAAATATTTTTTTTGATTGGTTGAAAACTAAATTATTAACAATTAGTTAACTAAAAAATTTGAAACTCATTAAAATAGTACTATGCCTATTGCAAGTACTAATAATAACAAGTAACACATTTCATGTGATTCCTACCAGTAAGATGTGTCGAAGGAGGTGGATTGTGGTGCTTAGTGGTTATGTAGTTCCCAATGAAATATTGAGCCTATTTGGTATGTTGTGGATCTAATATGATATTGTAAATATTAGTGTTAATATGTTATGGTTGCTACTTTTTGGTGGGATTAACAAGTAGCATGGTAGTGGTTTGAGCCTTTTTGTTCCCTGGCTTTGGTGGATTCTGGTACCTGTCTAATGGGTTTTTTTGGTATTGGTAGGCTTGTTTTGCAAATTCTAACCTAATAAGAGGTCAAATACTATATTTTAATTACAAAATCAACATATGGGTGTGGCCCCAATGCACCATGTTTTAAAAAAAATGTATTATTAGTAGAATAATTAATTTTCTAATACTACTAATAAAATTAAATTTTATTAAATCATTTGACATATTAGAAATGATATTTGTTGAACTAATTTAAAAAAAAAAGTTATAAATGATGTTTAAAAATTAAAATAGAAGAACCTAATTGAACAAACTTAAAACTATGTTGCAAATATTAATCAAAGAGAGGCAATGCCAAATGAAAATTAAATCTCTAAATATAATGTAATTTAATAATTACATTTGAACATGAATTCATTTAAATATAAACTAATAAAAGATGTTATAATTTACATATATAGTGTCTCTTAAGTAAACTGTGAAGAAAATAAATATAAAATAGATTAAAAAAAATGTAATTATTCATTATCTTTTATTAAATATTTTTTATTGTTTGTTTTCTAAATATTTTCAATTAATAGATATAAATTTTAAATTTATCTTATTATTAATTATTTTAATCACGATCTCTCATATTTTCTTTATTTTAGCTTTTCAATAAATTAAAATTATCTCAAATATAATTAAAAATATTATATTTATTGGTCCACAATCTTTTAAATAAAAAACAAAATCATTTTCAAATTGTTCAATAAATAGAATTAAAAAGTGACACGAAAATACATTTACATTATTAGTTTTTTTATTGTCAAAATGAAAAAGTTAAAAGATTCCATTGCTTACATCACACTAATATCACTAATATAAATAAATTAATTTTGGTATTTAATAAAAAATTTGAAAAAAATATACATTAGAAATTTTGGTCAAACTATTTTAATTCTATCATTTCATTAATTCTTTTATTGACAAGTAATCCAATACATAACAAATAAAAAATTCTATCTATATGATTACATCATCTATGATATATAATTATATACGTCAAAATCGTCACATTCGTAAGTGGAGCTTCACTTTTTCATAAATAATATGTTTCAATAGGTATTCTCACAAATCTTAATACGAAAATCCCTTGTTTAGCAATTCAGAAAAGACGCCCTTACATTTTATTTCCAAAAACCTGTAATAAAATGTAAATAAAAGTGGCTCGCAGTGATCTTAAACATAAATAAAGTGGAATAGATGATTCAGAATTTTCATCTATAAAGACAATGATAGATAATTCAAAGCAATGTAGGTGCGCACTGAAGATGCCTGCCCAATCACAGCAATGGCTGCATCCATTTTCACTCTGTTTTGGTTGGTGGCAGACATCTCAAACATCACCTTGCATTCATCACCACCCACTCAGTTGGCAATTGGCAAACGAAATTACTTGAACTATAAAACCTGTAATAAAATCACTTGTTTAGCCATTCAGAAGAGCTGCTCTTAGATTTTCTTTCCAAAAACCTGTAATAAAATCATAATAAAGATACAGTAAATTCTAAATGACATCAAATCAAATAGTTACTAAGCATTTTCAACTGCACTTTCAACCGCACAACTTGCACGAGGATGGAACATTAAGATTACTAAGCATTTCCAAACATAAAGTTGTTGACAGTGTACACATTTTCAACCGTACAACATGCACGAGGATGGAAACTAGAAATTACTAAGCATTTCCAAACATAAAGTTATTATGGACAGTGGAGCACCCTCCAAAGAATGGGATACAAGTGGTTCTCACTGGGCTCTACAATAGAACACCCTATTGACATTTGGAGGTCCAATAGTGTGGATCTCCTGCTCCTCACCTGGGACCTTTTCAATACACCAGGCAGGCCGTAGGAGGGAGTGGGCACCCTGCTATTCTCTCCGTTGCCGGCCCTATCTCCTCCTACCCACCCCTGAATTGGTGGTGCCCCTTTCCCAGCTCAACGCTTTGCGTGGACCCTGGATACCCAATGAATGGGACATGAAGGGATACTAGGTTAACTGATTATTAATTAGTGGTAAGAGAATGGAACAGAAGTAGTCTCATGGGCTCCGCAAATATAACAGATATGGCCTTTTATCTTATTGCATAATAAGACAATTGAAAGAATCGTACGGCACCGATTAAATAATATGATAGTTAATTCAAAGCAATGCAGGTGCTGCATCCATCCAACTCTATTATAATCACCATACTTGAACTATAAAAATAGAGTCCCCTAGTACGCTTCAAAGCATCCCAACACAAGCAAGGAAATAGTCTAGTTAAGTTTCTTAAAGGTATAAATCTAATGCTTAGTTCTATTTACATATATTCTTCTCATATTGCTTAGAAACAGTTCTTATATAAACCATTTGTCTGTGGGTGGTGATTTTTTTGGTGGTGCAGATAAGGTACTGGTTAAGTTTCTTAGTCTAATGGTTTATTCAGTTTACATATATTCTTCTCATATTGATAGAAACAGTTTTTATATAAACCATTTGGTTGTAGGTGGTGATAGTCTTTGGTTGCAAGTGAGCAAAGATGGAGATGAAGAAAGGATGGGTGGCCATGGTGATGGTTGCAGTGATGATGATGAGTGATGTAGAGGGAGACCCAACATGCAGCCCAGCTGGAAGATTCTTTTGCAACTCAGGGAGGTGCTGCAGTAGGTACA
This sequence comes from Sequoia sempervirens, assembly GCA_007258455.2. NCBI lineage: Eukaryota > Viridiplantae > Streptophyta > Pinopsida > Cupressales > Cupressaceae > Sequoia > Sequoia sempervirens. Next base: position 12,100,036 of record VDFB02000009.1, read on the forward strand.
ACTGGTGTGGGAGCACTGCAGACTACTGTGCAAAGAACAACTGCATTGCTCAGTGCTGGCCTGGTGTCACTTCCCTTATCTACACACCATCTCTCCTCACAATAGCTAACTGCACCACACCTCTCCAGAATTACCGTGCTAAGCTCATCCCAGGCGCGGAGAAGATACAGCCATCATGTTCATCAAAACCGAGCTGCGGCGGCGACCTTCCAGACCCAAGATGCTGCCCACACAAGGAGGCGGCATATACTTCTGTGCAGCGATGATCTTCTGCTTCATATTTTTCTTACTAGATACATGTGCTAAAAATTGAAGCATGATAGCTGATGGAGTATTTAGAATCCTATTTTACCTTTCTGTACCCTTTGGCTTTTCAGATGTGTCTCAATAACCTTTGTTTGTTATCGTGAGAATTTAGATAATATTAATACTAGTGACGATCCCCCTTTCAACAACTCAATTGAAAAGTATTATTTTGGCATCTGGTTGAGGTACATGAATATCTAATATTGATGCAATAGCAAATAGAACTCTTATATAAGCTGTTTTCACTGCAAGTGAGGAAGTGTCGTTATAATCCAATCCTACAATTTGGGTATTATCCCTTCACAACTAATTGATCTTTGTCCCATTTGATTGATTTATGTATTTTATACTTTCTCTTAAATGGTCACTTACATACAAACACTTTCGTTTCTAGTGGAAGGGTTATTTGTCACTTCCCTCATCTACACAATAACTAACCACACCACCCTGCTCTAAAGTGAATACAGTATGCTAGTTGTTGGAGTATTTACAATCCTACTATGCTCTAATAATAATTGGAGGCTTTCAGGTGTTCCTTTTCAAATTTGTTTGTGTTCTTTCATGCTTGCATTATATCCTTTCTTATTTGATTTAAGATATATCATAAAATTAAATATTTATCAATTTAAGTATTTTTTAATGTACTTATATCTTGCTTATTTATATACACACACTTAATTACTTATATCAATTCAAGCATATTTTTTATGCATCTATATCTTGCTTATTTATATGCACTTAATTAATTATATCAATCCAATCATACTTTTCATGTATTCATATCTTGTTTAATTAAAATAATTTTCTTACAATTTGACAAGCTAATATGCACTATGTTTTAGCACTAGAAGTTGAAATTGTTGGCCGTTTCTTACTTGTCCATTAAACCACATCACTATTCAAAATGAAATAGTAGCAAATGCTGAATTATAATCATCAAAATCTATGACTAGTCTATGTCACAATATTCCAAAAGCTCCAACGAGTTCTTTCTTGAAAATCCCATTGAATGTGATATGAATTGTAATTGTTCCTCATAGATATCTGAAAATTCTCTTCTCTATTTTCTCAATGTTGTGGTGCAAAGTTTCTTGAAAACTAACTTACAAGCCTTACTATGTGTACTATATTGGGTTTGCTACAATCCATTGCATACTTAAGAATCCCTACAAAACTTTGATAAGGAAATGAGTTTATTTAATCTTCTTCTCCATAAATATTTAGAAACATTTCAAGAGATAACATCTCACCAATTTTTATAAAAGTGGCTACCATCTTGTAGTCAACCATACTTTAAACTTCTTGAAGATATTCTCAATTTACCCCTCATATCAAAGATGAAATTAGTTCTTCTTCTATTCTCTTACGAACATAATTCCTAAGCAATAATGAATCTCACCATAGCTAGTCATCTCAAAATCAAAAACTAATTTAGAATTAAACACATCTAACAATTTTAAATCCCTACTTGTAGAAATAACACCAACAACATATAATTCTAGATCTATAACCAACTCACTAATAAGCTTAATTTGGGAAAAAAAGAATTAAAAAAATAAGAGGTAAACACTTTTGATCTAGAGTTATAAATCGATGAGTTTACAAATGGGAGACCTTTTCCCCAATATAAACATTAAACAATAACACCACAATGGTGTTTGAACCTTGATGACAAGAACAACAACACCACAACTTAACCATCACACTATGTCACTATTGGTAATGCTTAATGTGGGAATTTAAATCAACATAACAATGAAGATATCTTTCATTCTATAAGAGACCATCAAACCTATCTTGTAACATGCCCTTGGAGATTATTTTAACTTGTACAAAGTTCTCTTTAACTTGCATACTACTTGTTTCTTCCCTTGTTGTATATATCATTTTTATTGTTGGATGTGAATCCCATATTTTAACAACTCAATTGAAAAGAATTATTTTCACATCTATTTGATGTACTTTAATATCTACTATTGATGGAAGAGATAGTAGAACTTGTCATGATATCACTCCTATTGTTTTTCTATTATTATTGAAAGTGTATTTTCAAAATTATTAATGCTTGGAATCAATAGTGAATTAATAAATAACATGCACCACTAGCCAATTTCAAAATCATGTTAAATAACATTTAAACTAGGTGTTGATCTAAGTCATAAGAGACCTAGTAAATTACCTTATGCCACTAGAACTAGTGGTTATTTTGTCATAACACTTGTAAAATTAACAAGATAGTCAATTACCTAACCAAAATCTTAATCGTGGAAATAAAATAGGAATTAAGCCACATGATCAATAACATAAAGGATGTGTAAGAGGTCACTCCCATGTTTCTTAAGAGGAGATCTCATCTCCCACAACTATTAGCTCATTTAGAGACCTGCACCATAAATTTGGTGTGAACAATGGATGATTGACCATATTTAGATAGTATTGTAGGGAATGATTGGGGGTCCATTCTACATCCTCTTAGATGAGCATTAAGGATCAATGAATACTAGAGTCTACCATTGGATATAATGAGAGCCTATAATTTGGGAAAACAATCCAACGACTTAGAAGATGATGGGAAAGTTCTACATCCCTTATATAATGTAGAGGGGACATTTGACCAACCTACAAATGTAGTGTATTGGTTAGCCTTGGAGGACTCCTTAATTGAAAATAAAGTCATAAATGTAATATTTGGGTTAGTACAATGGCTAGAAGCACCTCATCCTATGGTATAATTATATCTTAAGGCTAAGGAAAATAAAAGACAAGCTAGGGAATCATCAAATGTTGCAATGGGAGACATAAAGAAGAAAGAGAAACAAGGGTTGTAGCTGCAAAGAGGAAGAGAGAAGAAAAAACTATTATTGTAGAATCTAGTAAGAGTGAGGATGAAGAAAGTAATTATAGACATGTAAAAATGACTTAACACTTATCATACGTGCTAAATGAAATTTTCTCATCATTAGCATCATTATCATCTAATGTCACTACATTTCACATTAGTTACATAAAAAATTCTAATTTCCTCTCTTAATTGAATAATAGTACATTATTTAATTAATTCACTTTTCATCATTTGTCACTAATTAAATAAAGTTTATTAATTTAATAAAGTCTTAATCTAACTTTATTCCTCTTGATTAATTAAATAACATCAATTATTCAATTATGTCGCTAATTTACCCTATTCCCCCAAATCAATTAAATTATTAATACTTAAGAACGTAATTAAATCAATTTCCCCTAAAAGTTGAATAATTAAATAAATTATTCAAAAATCATTGAAAAGGTCAAAAAAAAAATACAAATTTTTTTGCAAAATTCAAACATGATCTACATGTTCAACTCAAAAGGATGATTTAATTAATTATCTTCACCGACTTTTATGATTGAGAAAATTAGAATCCATTGATTATTGACTATGATTGGTTGATTGATTCATCTATTTTCTAGTTGATTCATCTATTCTTCAATCCCATTGAAGGATCAAATTGATATCTTCAATCCCACTAAAAGCTCAATCTATTTCCTCAATTCCACTAAACACTCAAATTCATTTCATCAATCATGCCGATTACATAATCAAAATCCATTGATTCTTCCCATCTAATTCCTCTCAACATTTTTGAATTGTTGGTCGGGATATTATACTACTCGGTCTTGGTCGTTCATTTCAAAACACAATCTATATAACAACCTCATTTCTTCTAAAAAGGATCAAAGAATAGACATCTTTTTCACAATGAAGTAATGCCAAATTAATCATTGACTTCTTGGAAGCTTTTACATACATCTTCGATCAACATCACACAAGTTTGAAGCTTTTAATACAAACAAATGGAGGCTTCACATTGATACAACAATGATCCAACATCATTGTGAATACACTATTACATGGGATGGCAAAGTTTTCTTTTTTTTTTTTTGAATTCATTATGTTACCTTAGGATTTTGTTTGTAGATTTCAATAGCTTAAAAACTTCATTTTCTGAGCAATGGGTATGAATCTTAGTCTTTGTTTAAATTATATTTTGTTTAATTCATTTAACATTGATTATCTTACACTTCCCATTTCCTCTTACACATTCTGGAATGCCCGATGGGACCATGGTCCTTAACACTAACATTTCTATGAGTTTTAATTGAGTAGTTGTAGGTTCTAGAACACAGATTCACTTTCCATAAATTCACTTGAAAATTTTCATAGTGATTTGAAGCTACAATAAACCCATGTAGTTGCTCTTTCATTCCTACTGCAGCCGCCCTTTTTCTAACCATTTTTGACTTTTTTGGCCGTCTTTGCTTCAAAAACACCTGGGGTTGCTTTTGAAAAACATGAACATAGTCACACATAATAGAGCTGCCTTTGAATTTTCTAACCAAATTTGCTAAACATAACAGGGCCGCTTTTGATTAATAATTTTTCTTTTGTTTCATTATTTTATGATCTGAAATATGTAAGTAATTTTTCAATTTATAATGCTAATGGTTGCTTGGTTTGAATGTTTGAAAGGTACTAACATTGTTTATTGCAGGATTTACAAGAGCATGGCATGTTTTTATCCAAGAATAACTAACACTTTCATTATAGAGAAGGAAAACAGTCCAAGCCCTAAATTCTTAAAAGCTTTCTATTTTACAAAAACACATTGAAATTGGTGCTATAAAAATGAACCTTTCAAAAAGCTTTCTAGTTTAGATTTTTTTATTTATTTAGTGCTTAAAAGGGACTTTTCAAAAAGTTTTCTAGTTTAGAGAAACTTTAGATTTGGTTCTTTAAAAAGAATTTTGAAGAAGCTTTCTAGTTTAAAAACATATTTTGATCTAGTGCTTTAAAAGGAACATTCAAAAAGTATTTCTACTTTAGAACATCTTTTGGTTTGGTGCTAAAAAAAAGAATGCCAAAAACTTACAGGCTTTCGCTTTGGTGTTCTAAAAAGAATTTTCAAAAGATTTTGTAGATTAGAGCAAACTCTTCAATTTTTTTGGTGCTCATAAAATGGAATGTTGTCTTTTAATCAACGCTTCTAGTATTTTGACAAAATGAATGATTTTTTTTTGTTGACCTCATTAAGGAAAGGATTATTAGAAACACTCATTTTTTGGTGTTTAAAGCTAGACAAATACATTTTGATTTGCATACTGCTATCTAATTGCTTGAAATCCAAAATACTTCATTTGGTGCACATAAAAACAAATTTCTATCTTGTTTACACTTCATTTTTTTTTTGGATAGTGTCATTCAAGGGGCTTAAAAAAAAATTTGCAATGAATTGTATGTTGTGTCTTTCTTATTTGGAAAACTAAAGTGTCTATGCTCTCCCCTCACATCTTTTGGCAATCTTGGGTGACAAAAAATAGTTTTGAGCTTTTCACTCTTTTCATTTCAAAATTACCTTAAAAAGGTGACTTGTTATGAGATACATCCCACGATGGAGAACTCATAATCAAGGTCTCGAAGCACATTTACTGCTGGGCTATATTAAAGGTTGAATAGTCATATGAAAGTAACTTCAATCTAGGATGTATAACATACTGCACCTAATCCTACCCCTTAAGTAGAAGGGAATGGTAAAAGAGCCTTAAGTGGTTGAGCAAGATGAAAATCAATATACATAATGGTGTTCATAGTTTTTCATTGAAAACCTTGTATTAGAAGTTGTCAATGTTTTTTGAAACATTCTTTGAAAGTGGCACATTAGAACTTTGCTTCTGAGAAGTTACTTATTATGTCCAATTTTTTGGTTGAGGCATAGAGCTTAAGAGTTCATTCTTAACATGCATCTACACTCCTCCATAAATTGCATGTAAAATCATCCCTTCAGGGCATGAGGTAAGCCTACCTAAAAGAGTGTACCTACCTAGGGTGACTTGACTGATGCATGCCAAGGTTACTTTACTGACATCTAACACTTTGCTTGAATTAAAATGAAAACATCAAAAAAAGCATTAAACATGGTTATCAAAACTCAAATCCTTTGGACTGAGTGTGAATACCATCTAAAAAGAGCCATATATTTGCACTCTTTAAAATATATCTTAAAAAAAATCTTTAAGGTTTCCAAATATTTAGGATTACATTTCAAGTCACACTAAGAACAAAGTCAACATTGGGAACTATGGCTTTAGCATTTTGACTTCCACAAACTTTGAGGTTCTCGGGAAAGAAATGTGCTTAAAGTTATAGATATTTAGGGTCAAATAGTTTTGATTTTTGTGTTGCATGATATCGCTTGCCAAAATTCTCAAAAGATAGATTAGATCGAAACAAGACATCAAAATCTGCAAATTTATCCAAACTACTGCCAACATAGAAACTAGGAAATAAATCTGCATATAAAATCACTATTGATGTTGTTTCTACCACACTTGACCTAAAACTAGCTATAGTCAACCTAAAAAAGGTCACTTTTTCTCTTTGATTTTTAACAATGACTATAAAAAACTTACCTCTTTTAAAAATTAGAACATAGTCGACCTCAAAATTATTGTTGGATAGGAAAACTAAGAGGCGGAATGAATGAGTTGTCATAGATTATAACCTTCAATTCAATTACTAGAACTAACACATAAGTTGATTAAATGATTAGCCATCAAATGCCAATGCACAAACACAATAACACCAAATTTATGTGGAAAACCCAATGAGGAAAAAGCCATGGTGAGGATTAACTCACACTATAGAGAATATCAAAACCAATTACAAAAGGATCACTACCTAAAAGAAGGGTCACTTCATGAGATAAGGCTCATTTCCTACAATAAGGACTCATTGTCCATATGGCTATAACCCACAGGGCTCACTGCCACAAAGATACAAAGAAGAAAAGGAAGACTTGTGACAGAGACAAAAATACCAATTCGACAAAGGATTCCACCACAATCACTGATCAACTTGCATGAATGATAGAGTTTTCCTTCTACTCACTACAATCGGAGACTTAGTGTTAAGCTTCATAGTAATCAACCACACACATTACTCACACATTTTCAAAATAGCATCAAATTTGCATCTTCTCTTTCACTTATCTTCCTTCTTTTCTTATGTAAAATTTTCATCGCTAGCTCATTATGTATATATACTATCTCCAACCTTGAAAAGATACAAATTCAGCCGTCAAACTATGACATAGATTTTAGGAACCTGAAATGTTAAAGTCTCTTCCTAGGGTTTTCCACCTAGAAAGAGAGAGATTAGGGCTCCTAAAATGCTTATGCACATTCAAATTAGGATGTATGTAATGTGATATGATGTGAATGAACTAAAATAAATGCAATTGATTGATTAAAATGATCTAAAATGAATGTTAAAGTGTAATTTAAGCTATATTTGAAAACACACTGTGATATGCAAACAACTATGAAAGATGAAGAAATTGATAGAAATATGCAGAACAAAAGGTACAGGGTCAAATATGAGTGCACTTGGATGTTGTATGAGCTTTCTAGAGTGTTTGGAATGCTGATGACATTTTTTGATTTTTCAAAGTGGGACTCATTCACCAAGGGTGGCGAATCAGCCCTCCTACTGTTGAAAAAGTGTTGGGAATTGATTTCTGACAGCTAGGAGTTGATTTTTGAAAAAATGAAAAATTTTAGATTTCAAGTGGGACTCATTCATAAAGGGTGGTGAATCATTCCTCCCCAAGATTTCTAGAAAATCATGAGACAACACTACTACACTAGTTTTGGCAATGTCTAAATGTTATGTTGTCGAGGTCAATTTTGCAAAAAACAGACAGAAAAAACTCAAAATGCTTGAAAAGATGATGAGTTGACTTGAAGATCCTAGTTGACTTGAATTCCACTTTTCAACACCTTTAAACATGTTAAATCTGCAAAACAAAGCTGCAAATACACATGCACAAAGGGGAAAATTGTTGGAGGGTTAGTGAATAGGGGTTTGCCTTGGTCAAACCCCACTTTGGTAATCAAACCCAATAGAAATGAATGAAATACAAAGGAAATATGAACTAACAACATGAAAATGCTATTAACTCACCAAATCCTTGAATATGCAAATCTGAAGTGATGTCAATGGCTGCTTCAAAGTGCTTCAATAGTGCTTGAATTAATGATGCAAAATGCTTGATTGCTTGAATGGAATAGAAGATTGAATGATTGAATGTGTTAGGAGATGTAAAATAAGGTTAAAATCACATATTTATACAAATCTTGTGCCTTATTATCCATTCATACCTCATCACAGGCCGACATGAAGTGAATTTGAGTAAAATCCCACAAGAAATTTTGAAATATTTTGAATTTGGGGCCAAGGGGGACTCATTTTCCACCCTTGGCGAATGAGTCCAACCTAGGACCCAAAACCAAGTGTCAGAAATAATGTTATGTTTAATGTTTTTTGTTGGGATAGGACCCAAAAATACACTTAATATAAGCATATGAGGGCATAAAGAGACAAAATAAAGCATCAGAAAGGGTCTAAATAGTGAAAATATGACTAGAAAAGTGTGAAATATTGTTACAAGACTTTACAACACTTCACAACACCTTCACAAGACATCGTTCTTTGAATTTTAGCACCAAAATAAGCATGTTCAAGCCAAGATACATCATAAATTTAAGGCATCATAGTTCAAACACTATGAAAGAAGACCTAAAAGACCATGAAAATGACAAGGGTCCATTTTTTGACAGCACACCAACTTTGAATTCAAATTAGGTTGGCACCAAACATCCTAGGCTAGAATTAGAATCAGGGTGACCTAAACACACACTTCACTAGGACCCATAATAGATCTAACACACTTCATCAACTTCAAAGAGAGTGCTTAACATACGGTCGACCAAACCAGTGTAAAATATCGATCAATTAAGCTCGATACTTCCAGAAACCAAAAATATCTTAAATGCAATCATAACATCTTATTTCTAAACCTGCAAGACAAAAAACTTCAACAAAGATAAATCTATACCAACAACAATTCTCCCATACCTCAACCAAAATATAGAAAAACATAGGGACAAGTACCGGATCATCATCCTCAATAGTTGAATACCTGTAATCTTCCTTTAATACAATTTTCTCAATATCCTCAATATATACAGTCAATAGCAACTAGTAGATCACTAGTTGACATCAATGAAAAAACTTACATTCCTCTTTCCATTCTTGCAACAATCTCCCCGTTTGTCATTGATGGCAACACATGACGTGAAAAACCATCAAAGACACCATACCAGTTTTGGAAATACTTCTCATGAATTTTCTTTTTGCTTCCCCCCTTAGAAGATCATCTTTCTCATTACCTGCTCTCCCTTATTAGCTTTCACTCTTTTTCACATGCTCTCTCTCCCACTTTGACATCAATGGAAAAGGTACAAGATATGTTCATTAAAACTTCCTTTGACATGAAAATATAATACTCAATGAAAACTCTTGAAACTACCTAATCCCCCTGAGGGGTAGCCACCAAAATATTAGTCCAAAAAGAAAGAACCATGAATCCACTAGATTGATGCACCTCCAAATGCATCTTAGTTTATAAAAGGAGGGGAAATAACCCCTAGCTCATCCCAGAGATACTCAAAAGTATCTTTAGAAAGAGCCTTTGTAAATATATCCGTAATCTAATCCTTTGTCGAAGCATACTCAAGCTTGAATTCATCCTCCATGACCTTATATCTCTCAAGAAATGATACCTATTAGATATATTCCTCATTCTTGAGTGCATCATAGGATTCTTTGAAATATTAATTGCACTTTTATTATCACAAAAGATAGAAATAGGATCACCATATACCATTGTGATATCCTTCATTTTCTGTTTCATCCATAAAACTTGTTTACAACAAGATGTAGCAACAATATACTCAAATTTAGCAGTAGACAATGAGACTAAATCTTACTTCTTACTCAACCATGCCACCAACCTACATCCAAGAAAGAACGCACCACCACTTGTACTCTTTTTGTCATCTATGCTTCTGGCCCTATCTTCATTTATATAAGCACTAAGTGTAAAGTCAATATCTTTAGGATACCATAATCCATAATATAGAGTGTCATTCAAATATCTAAATATTCTTTTAACTACAATAACATGTTCTTCCTTCAGATCTTGAAATCTAGCTACAAGAAAAACCTCATGTATAATATCTAGTCTAGTAGCAGTCAAATACAGTAGTCCACCAATCATAGATCTATACTTTCTCTTATCAACCTTAGGCAAATCATCATCTTTACCCAACTTACAACTAGTCACCATAGGAGTACTTACTGGTTTGGAACCATCAATCCCAAATTTCTTCAACATCTCTCTCACATAGATTGTGAAATGAAAATTCCTTTCTCTATTTGATTAATCTATAACCCAAGAAATAAATTCATCTCCCAAAAAATAGACATTTCAAAAACATCTTGCACATCTTGCACATCTTTTCATTTCCTCCAAAGATAATGTCATCAACATATACAACTACAATCAATATTTTGTAATTTTTAGTTTTGAAGTAAAAATTATTGTCTGCCATACTTTTGTTAAATACTTGTTGACTCAAATACTTGTCTAACCTTACATACTAGGCTAGAGGAGCTTGCTTCAATCCATATAAAGCTTTCTTCAATCTACACACCATATCTAGTTTATCTATTAACTAAAATCCTTTTGGTTGTTCCATGTAGACCTCTTCTTCTAGCTAACCATTCAAAAATGTTGACTTGACATCCATCTGATTTTGAAATCTTTATAAGCAGCTAATGCCAAGAACATCCTTATAGCTTTCATTCTTGTTATCAGGGAAAAAGTGTCTTTAAAATCTATGCCTTCCACTTGTGAGTAGCCTTTACACACAAGCCTTGCTTTGTTTCTAACAACTTTCTCATTCAAATTCAACTTATTTATGAATACCCATTTTGATCCAATAATATTTTTGTCTCTCGTTCTTGGGACCAATTCCCAAGTTTGAATCTTCTCAATCTACAAAAATTCTTCTTTCCTTATTTCCTTCCAATGTTCATCTTTATAGGCTTCACTTACTGAATTCGGCTCAATCTTAGAAAATAAGCAGAAATTTACTTCAACAACAACTTTTCTTTTGGTTAACACACCTTTTGTCTTGTCTCCAATAATCTGACTTTTTGAATGATTCCTTTGTCCATATTCTAGTGTCCTAGGGGACATCACCAAAGAATCTTCTTCTCTTTCATTTTGTTCATTCTAATTTTCCTACTCATCTTTATCCTATTTAGCATTTAGGCCAGAGATAACCATACCTTTATTTTTCTCCTTAGACTCCTTCTCCGAAGGTCTTTCCTTTATCTAATTTTTTTCACTAGTAGAAGTAGGTTCATCCTTAATCACCAAGAACAAGCATTCATTTTCATCTGGATCTTCATATTCTAAATCTTCATCTAAAATACTAGCATTCTCATTAACATAGTAAGCTTTATTAATCTTCTTTCCTTTCTTTTCTTTCCCATATATTTGTTTATTTTTCTTAGCTCTTTCCGGACACTTTCCAGCATGGTGACCAATTCCTCCACAACTAAAACACTTAAAGGAAAACTTTCATACTTACTGGAGCCTTTCTCATTCTTCTTACAAAGTTAGCTTCGATTTCATCAAAGTTTTCTTCATCTGGATCTTCCTTTTTTGTAGATTTAAAAGTAGTCTCTATTTTTCCTCCACTTCTTAGATTTAGCTTCCTCATCTCATAAGATGTCAAAAATCCTAGCAATAGATTCTTAGTAAAAGTATTATAATCTATACTCTGCTCAATAGCACTCACCTTTTCACTATAAACATTAGGAAGAGTTCTATGAATCTTCTTTATAATCCTCTTTTAATCTACTGTAGCGCCAAGAGATCACATTCCAGCCACTACCTCATCCAATCTCTATACATATAAGCTTTAACATTTTCATCTTTAGACATATGTGTATGATCAAAATGTGTTCCCAAATTCTATAATTTTTCCTCTTTTACCTTTTCATCACCATCATGTTCTCTTTCTAAAGCATCCCAGACTTCCTTAGTTGTCTTCAAGTTTTGAACCTTAATCAACTCGAAATGTACCAGACTATTCTTCAAGATGAACTTTTCCTTATTATTCACTTCATGTGCTCTAATTTCTTCAGGTGTACTCAGACCATTATTAGGAGGTTTGTAGGGATTCTTATAAGCTTTCTCTACATCATATCCACAATACTCTAGATATTCTTCCATCCATACTTTCTAGATACCATAATTAGTTTCATCAAACTTCGGATAATCAAAGACCATTTTTCTAGCCATTCCAGACCTTCGTCAAGCGGTTAAGCTCGTCATCAGGGAACCAAGCTCCCATACCAATTTTTGGATATGACAACTAAGAGAGGGGAGGTTGAATTAGCTGTCACTGATTATAACCTCCAATTCAATTTTCAAAACTAACACATAAACTGATTAAATGACTAACCATCAAATACCAATGCAAAAACACAATAACACCAAATTTACATGGAAAACCCAATGAGGAAGAACCATGGTGAGGATCAACTCACACTATATAAAAACTGATTCCAAAAAGGCTCATTACTTGAAAGAAGACTCACTACATGAGATAAGGCTCACTACCCAAATAAGGACTCACTATCCACAGTGCTACAACCCAGAGGGCTCACTGCCACAAAGATACAAAGAAGACAAAGAAGACTTGTTACAAAGAGACAAAAATCCCAATGCAACAACTGATTCCACCACAATCATTGGTCAACTTGCATGAATGATAGATTTCTCCTTTTGCTCACTGCATCCAAAAACTCGGTATTAAGCTTCACACTGATCAACCACACACATTACTCATAGACTTTCAAAATAGCATCAAATTCTCGTTTGCTCTTTCACTTATCTTCCTTATTTTCTTATGTACAATTTTTATCGCTAGCTCATTCTATATTTATACTATATCCAACCTTGAAAAGATACAAAGTTGGCCATCCAACTTCAAATTCAAATTAGGTCAGCACCAAACATCCTAGGGTGGAATTCAAATGAGGCAACCTAAACACACACTTCATTGGGACCCATAATAGATCCAACACACTTCATCAACTTCAAAGATAGTGCTTAAAAAATGGTTGGATAAACCAATGTAAAACACACAAATCAATTAAGCTTGATACTTCCAAAAACCAAAGATATCTTCAATGCAATCAAAACATCTTATTTCTAAACCCGGAAGACAAAAGACTTCAACAAAGAGAAATTTGTACCAGCAACAATTCTCTCGAACCTCACCCCAAACACAGAAAAACATAGGGACAAGTACCAAATCATCACCCTCAATAATTGAATACCTGTAATCTTCCTTTAATACAATTTTCTCAATATCCTCAACATATACAGTCAACAACTAGTAGATAACCAATTGACCAGTTGACATCAATGACAACACTTTCATTCCTCTTTCCATTCTTGCAACAATTACCATAGTTGATCTTAATCATACCACACTTAACATATTTTATTAGCGATAGTTGACTCAAAACTGGCTACTTTTGTTCAAAATTATCACTTTTTCCTACATTGTTTACTAGATAGAAAACTTGAAGTAGAGGCTACTTTTGAGAAATTCTACTGCACTTTTCATTCAGATTTGTTCATAGTCATCCAGAATTTTGTCACTTTTGACATAAGTTATCACTACTATTCTAAAACTACTGCATTTTCCTTGCTTTCTGGTAAAAATAAAAAACTAATCTTAAAATGGTTAAATCTTGTGAGAATAAAAACAATTATTCCCAAAGCATGTCATAATCTATATTAGTCCATCATCCATTTGCAAAAAAAAACAATCCAACCTACTTTTAGGATTCAAAATTAAAAAAAAAACAACTTGGATCATTCCTTCACTCAAACTTCTAAGATATCAACATTTTCTTGAACCTCAAGGCTAGTTCAAGTAGATTCTTCATAACATATCCTCTAGAAAAATCAAGTGAAATATCAATCCAAGTCTTCAACATTTTAATTCCTAAAAACAACATCATTCACCCACATCACTCACTTTATGACCATTTGGCATCCAACTACTCCAGTTCAACAGCTCAATATTATGACATCAACTATATAACCAAATCTCATATGAATTAAAGGTGAACAAACATACATCATCAGTAGTTTGAGAAGCTTTGTATTCAAGAAAAAGGAAACACCAACCCCATGGAGAAACACCACTAATATCCTAGACAAAGAGGAATGAAAATTGGATCTTATGATTGAAAGGTCCATATTATCACCTCTTGTGTGACAATAGATACCATCCTTTTAAAACAAAAAATCATAAAACACTCAAAAAATAGAAAATCCCAAAAACAAGCATTAGTTCATTTCCATATGTTAGAAATCACCAACTTTCACAAAATCTTGGTGCTTTTCTATGACAACTATGTGATCACGACATAGAAAAAATATGGAAGACAACAAAAATAGCTCTAGTATGCCCCCAAAAAACACCACAAATGATGGAAGTGGCCCATGGAGATATAAACCAAGTGACATTACAAAAGGATGATGAGCATCAAAACATCCTAAACATGCAACCATAGCATCCCTAAAACATTTCAATATATTACCTAAATCCACTTCCACTCTATACAACCATGGGCATGTCATATGCCACAAATGTCAATGATATATCAACTATGGATTCCCCTAATCAAGGTTTTAGTACATCTTGTCACATGAAAGATTTCTATCAAAATCCTCATACATATCAAAATCTAACTTATCAAGAGTCACAACAACAACAAGTAGTGTTGCAACAGCACCAAGATCAAATTTCCCTAAATGCACTTGAGAAAATAGTTGACACACTTTATCAACAATGCTTTGGACATTGCTGCTATAGCCTACCATAGCATAAAGTTGGCTAGAGACAAGGGGATCCCAAAGCTATGGATTAAAGGGGACTCTCTTAATATTTTTAATTGTCTTAGGAAGCATTCTCCCTCATCATGGACTATTGAAAACTTCATTTTGGATGCCCTTGCTTTGATTTAGGATTTTGATGAAATATATATTTCTCATGCTTTTAGAAATGTGAATTGGGTGCCTGATTGGGTAGCGAATCTTGGAGTGACATTTGCAAGGCATTGAGAAGAGAATGATGTCCTACTCTTTAAGTTAATCAATCTACTACATAATGACAAATCTTAGTACATTGGAATTTTCCATCTCCTCAACTAAAGGCGTACGTGGTTATCATGGATATAATAGGTTGATTAGGAAGACACACACACTTTCTAGTTGTTCATTTCCCTCTTTCCTTATTGTTTATTAGCATATGTGTGTGGTTTCTCTCTATAATTGCAAAGTTTTCAATGATACGTGGGGATAGGTGCAAAACGGAACCACTTTCTTATGATTACTTCAAGTCTAATTTCGATGTTTGGGTTATCTTACATAAGGGAGGGTTGACCCCTTTTATGGAAAGGTTGCATGGCTTTAAGTCCAGTGT